>JAJOZX010007742.1:107500-145000 GCA_023014485.1 Bathynomus jamesi | reverse complement strand
CTATTCCAGCTATTTACTATTCTATGCGTAAAAAAGTTTTTCGCAACTGCTGTCTCGAACCTTCTACTTGTCAACTTACACCCGTTATTTCTAGTCCTATTATATTGAGATATTTCGAAAAAGCTATCTCTATCTACGTTATCAAACCCATTCATAATTTTGAAAACCTGGATTAGATCACCCCTTAACCTCCTAGTCTCGAGTGTAGTCAATTTTAACTCTTTAAGCCTATCCTCGTACGACTTTGACCTAAGAGACTTAATCATCTTAGTTGCTCGTCTTTGAACTCTTTCGATTTTGTCTATATCTTTGCGCATATGCGGATTCCAAAATTGGACCGCGTACTCCAAATGGGGTCTAACTAATGATTTATAAAGAGGAACTATAATATCGCGCGATTTGTACTCAAAATTTCGAGCTATAAAACCTAACACTTTGTTCGCCTTATTGACCGCCGCTGTACTTTGTTTCGCTACTTTTAAATCACCAGTGACTATAACTCCTAAATCTTTTTCCTGCTCTACGCTTGTTAAATCTTTCCCTGACATACTATACGCAAAATTACCGTTACGCGAACCTATATGCATAATTTTGCACTTATCCACGTTAAATCTCATTTGCCATGTGACTGACCAATCAACGATTTTATTCAGATCTTCCTGAATTTTACCTCTATCTTCGTCATTAATCGCCCTACCACCCAGCTTCGTGTCATCCGCAAACTTTGAAACTGTACTGACTAGGCCGACATCTAAATCGTTAATATATATAAGAAAAAGCAAGGGGCCCAATACAGAACCCTGAGGAACGCCACTCGCTACATTAGCCCAACACGACTCCGCTCCATCAACGACCACCCTCTGTTTCCTACCTCGCAACCATTCTTCTAGCCAATTTATTACTACACCCCTGATTCCATGAGCCTTAGTTTTTTCAATCAGTCTTTTGTGCGGCACGGTGTCAAACGCTTTTTGAAAATCTAAATACACTACATCAACCGCCCGATGTCTATCGTAAACGTTAACCACGCTTTGGAAAAATTCTAAAAGATTAGTTAAGCAAGATTTGTTTCGCCTAAACCGTGCTGCGTATTTCGGACCAGATTATGCACTTCTAAGTGTTCGACTATACGATCCCTAATTATTGATTCCAGTAGCTTACCTACAACAGACGTTAAACTGATAGGCCTATAATTTCCCGCCGCACCTTTATCGCCTTTCTTAAAGATAGGTGTTTCGTTTGCTAACTTGAAATTATCTGGTACGCACCCCTCAGAAATAGACGCATTAAAAATCTTTGTTAGCGGCACAACAATGCTATCTTTTAATTCTTTTAGTTGTATGGGATATATGGAATCCGGACCCGGTGATTTACGCGTTTTCATTTTATCAATATAGCGCATTACTTCCCCTTCACTAACGACAATATTATCCAAAATATTACCATTATCAAAAGGTATTATGTCTATGACCGTAGGGATATTCGTTACATCTTCTATAGTAAAAACTGACGTAAAAAATTCGTTTAGCAAGGTAGTCATTTCCTTGTTTTCAGAGACTAGATCTCCATTTCCATTTTTTAATGGACCTAAGACACTTTTTACTGGATTTCTATTATTGACGTATTGAAAGAATCGCTTGGGATTTTCTTTACCGTCACGAGCTATGGAGATTTCAAATTCGCGTTTTGACTTTTTTATTACACTTTTAGCTTCACGCCTTAGAGATATGTAGTTGTTTCGTAACAACAGATTATCTTTATCGGACTTGTATAGCCTATAAGCCCTCTCTCTACTCTTTATAATGTCTCCTACTCTAGAAGTAAACCACAAGGGCTTGTTGTTTACTTTCGCACGCTTAATTTTTGTACGGTACACATTCCTCCATTTATAGTCCTAAATACCTTTACGAACGATTCCCACATTAGTTTTTGCGTTGGAGTTCCCATTACGTTTTCCCATTGACGTGTGAAAATTTATTTCGAAATTTACTAAAGTCTGCGTGCTGGAAGCTAGGAATTTTAGTCGAGTTAGTTGGTTTCGAGTGACTTTACTGAGAGGACAAACTCTACCATATTGTGATCGCTATTGCTCAACGGTTTCTATTACTTGAAGATCAGTAATTAGCCTATCATCCGTAGTTATTACTAAATCTAAAATACTGTCCAACCTCGTAGGTTCCCCAACCTTTTGAATAAGAAAACTATCCTCGAGAAAATTAACTAAACGATTACCTTCCGCGTCTCCCTGCATTGTATCGTAATTCACGTTGGCGCAATTAAAGTCACCCATAACTAAAGCCTGCTCACTACCGATTATTCTCTTTAGTTCACGATATAACGCTTCGTCCGTAGCAGCTGTTTGATTTGGGGGCCTATATATAACCGCAACAAGAAGTTTGAAATCGTTGAATTTAAGTTCTGCTATAGTCGAATCTATCGGTTCTGGAATTGAGTGCTTTACTTCTATAACGTTCGCAATATTATCTTTGATATACAACATAACACCGCCTCCTCGCCTACCTATTCTGTTTTTAACAAAAAGTCTATAACCTTTAATTTGATACTCCCCTACAAAGTCACGTGTTTCAGTGCTAAGCCACGATTCATTTATCGCAATTAAATCATAGTCTTTACAAGCAATTAAAGAAAAAAATTCGTTTATTTTATTTCGTAGGCTACGAGCATTTAAGGATAGAACCTTCAAATTGTTTGTAATGTGTGTATATGTATATATATATATATATATGTGTATATGTATATATATATATATGTGTGTATATGTATATATATATATGTGTGTATATGTATATATATATATTGTGTATATGTACAGTATATATATATATGTGTGTATATGTATATATATATATGTGTGTATATGTATATATATATGTGTGTATATGTATATATATATATGTGTATATGTATATATATATATGTATATATATATAATGTTATATGTATATATGTGTGTATATGTATATATATATATTGTGTGTATATATATATATATATATATATATATATATATATATATATATATATATATATAAAGCAAAGAACTATAGACCAGTGTCATTGACGTCTCACCTCACCAAAGTATTTGAAAGAATAGTTAGAGAAAATTTGATTTCCTGGAGACACTGGAAAGATTCAATGAAAATCAGCACGGATTCCGATCAGGTAGATCATGCCGAACACTACAACAATATCCTAGATGCACTGGAAGGCAATGACAACTACGATGTTATATATACGGATTTTGCTAAAGCTTTCGACAAATGTGATCACGATATAATAGCACATAAAATTAAATATATGGGAATAACAGGCAAAGTGGGAAAATGGATCTGCAACTTCCTCAGAGAACGTCTACAGGTCGTCAAAATTCAAGGTATATCGTCATCAGAATTGGAAGTACGCAGCTCAGTACCACAAGGGACAGTACTGGCCCCATTCCTCTTCATTATCATGCTAACAGACATAGACAGTGGAGTAAACAGCAACAATATAGTAACATCCTTTGCGGACGATACAAAGATCAGCAGAAAAATCAGCGATGTAAATGAAGTGGAGGCCTTGCAGAGGGACACAAACAAAATATGCAAATGATCAGAAGACAACATGGCATTTAACACCGAAAAATTTCAGATCTTGAGATATGGTAGAAAAGAGGAACTTAAACAGACTGCATATTATGCTCAAGATAGACAGGAAATTCAGAGAAGCACAAAAGCGATCGATCTGGGGGTAATAATGACAGATGATGCGAAATTCGAAACAGAAAATCAGGTAGCGATAAATAAAGCAAAAAGAGTCGCGAACAGGTACTAAGAACGTTCAAAAGAACGGACAGGACAGTAATGATTCCCCTGCTAAAAACACTGATTATACCAAAACTTGAATACTGCTCAGTTTTGACGTACCCATATAAAAAGGAAGAAACTAATAAACTAGAAGAAACGCAGACATTTCACAGCTAAGATTGATGGCTGCAAAGAACTCAACTACTGGGAAACACTATGTAAACTAAATCTGTACTCCCTGGAAAGAAGAGAGAGGTACACCATAATCTACGTATAGAAAATGATCGAAAAACTGGTACCAAACCTCAAACTAAACCCAATTACCATTCAAACAACGCTGGAAAATAGGAAAGGCAGAATGTGTAGTGTTCCCAAATTAAAGTCCCAACAAGGGACCTTCTCAACACTGAAGGAAAATAGCTTGGTTGTCAGGGGACCAAGACTTTTAAACCTGCTTCCAAAGGACCTCAGAAACGTTACAGGGGTCAAAGTTGAAGTGTTCAAGAGAAGACTAGATGCCTGGCTCAGGACGGTACCAGATGAGCCAGGTGTACCTGGCTTATGTACGGTGGAGAGCGCAAGAAAGCAACTCGCTCATCCACCAAGCCAGGTAAGCCCGGCCCCAAGTGGGGCCACCAGCTTGACCTTCGTGTGAAGAGAGACCAACGCACGCAACAGCAACAAGGTTATATATATATATATATAAGGTTATAATCTAATTTGTTTTTCAATTTTATCTTCATTTTTTGCCAAAAAATTTTATGCATGTATTTTTCGCTTATTACCTACCTTTCACAATCAATTGGACATTTTTCAGGTTGAAAATTCTTTTTCTCCTCCCTCATCAGTAGTGTTTGGAGTTGCCAATTTAACTGAATAGACAATAATACAGTACCTTTCTAATGTATGCCATTTTTTACCAGAATTATAAATATATAGGTGAAATTTATTAAAACGCTAAGTTCATAGTTTTGTATAAAATTAAACGTGTGTGTGTGTGTGTGTGTACTATGAATATAAATATAATAAAAACATTATTCGAGCCGGTTTATCTTATTTCTTCATTTTTTTTATTTTTTTTTATTTTAATGAAACCTCTCTGTTTAGGGAAGAAAATCTGTCTGTTCCCATACGAAATTTGACCTCTCTTATACGAGGTCAAACGATATATAATAAAGGCAGCGGATAAAAACTCGGACTAAAGTTCGTTCTTTTAATGTAGCAGAGAGTTCGAAACGAAATTGATGGTACATTTCCCTCTTACAACAGAATAGCATCGATATTTCGTGCTGATTTTGTCTTTTATAATAACGGTCGATGCGGTGATGTGATGTGATGAGATGATGTGTTCACCGATTGCCCATTTCCTTTTTATTGAGTTATCACGTGATGACTTGGTGAACATAAAGAATTTAATTTTTTTTTTATTTATTTGATTTTGGAAGAGCCTTTTCAAAGTTTGGATGTGAGTGAAAATCTTGAATGATCAAACCTCTGAATGAAAAATGAAAATGAATTTGGCTCGTAAATGTGTATTAATTTTTTTATTATCTTTTTACATTTTCTACTGTCAAGATATATTAATCATATCGTACAACCTCAAAAATTTAAATAAAGCGCGCGCACACGCACCGAATACACACACTGCACACACGTACACACTTTATCCCCCACCAGGATTTGAATCTGGGCCCTCTGACTTGGGAATTCACCATTAGGCTACGATAGGATAAAGTTTAACAGTAGTCTGGCAACATTTCATCACCCGAAGGAAAAACACAACATTTTCACGTCCAGGGGTGTTTTTACTTGTTAACCCCCTGTACTCGAGCTAATGGACAACATTTCATTCAAAACTATCTGGTAAATACAAAGATACCTTTAGCCGGAAATATAAACGCATAACGCCCAATTAGGAGTTAATATTTCTGTACTTACATGTGTGTTTGACAACATGCTAATATGCTTTCGGAAAGTTCTCTTACAAAACAGTGATATGTTAAGATATGCTAGCAAAACATATTTTTAATGGTGTAAACAGTGAGTAAATAGATCATATTTACTCTTTTTTCTTCCGCGCGAATTGTTCATTTTGAAGATGGTCAAGCTTGTCACTCCACCTTACACCTACAGTTTTAACGTGTAATCCGAACCACGTCCCACCAACAGCAGCCCAGCGTCTTAACCACTAGGCTATCCAGGGTACCCATTTATCTACCAACCACTTTTTTTTGTGTGTGGAAGGATGATGAACAACTGGGTTTTGCTGCGCGCCGCCTTCCGTCATCGGGTCTCGATCCCGGAACCGATAGATTTGTAGTCAACGACGCTAGCCACTACACCACCGAGGCGCATTATATATATATATATATATATATATATATGTTAGTCAAAGTGTGTAACCAGCCATTTCGTGTAATGGCTGAAACTTTGTCATTTCGCGAAATGTCTAAAATCTTCAGCCATTTAGGCGAAATGGCTGAAATTCCACCTTGGTCATTTCGTGAAATGGCTAAAATGACTTTTGTCATGAATTCATAGAAATAACAAACATCAAAATAAAATTGGAAACCTTTATTTAACTAACTAAATCTGCTAAAACATACATACATCCACAGGTCTGTTCAAATAAGTGAGAAACACACTTCAAATACACATTTGAGCACATCTGAACACATTTGAATTTAAATTTTCGATATAGAGGTTTTCAAATACTAACCGGGCCTTCAGTGTTATTCTGATGTCCGCCATTGAAGGCCCGGTTAGGTCAACTGTATGCCTTTGACAATTGGTTAGGTTAAGTCATTTTATTTTCGTTAAAACTAACGAAAATAACGCAACTTAACCAACCAATTGTCAAGGGCATACAGTTGACCTAACCGGGCAAATGATCTTGTACGAAATGACCAAGGTGGAATTTCAGCCATTTCGCGTAATGGTTGGAGATTTTAGTCATTTCGCGAAATGACTAAAGGTTTCAGCCATTACGCGAAATGGCTGGTTACACACTTTGACTGTAACATATATATATATCAGTGTTTATTTATAATGATGAGTCTCATTATAAATACTAAAAATGTTAAGAATAACAAGTTAATTAATAATATTAAATACTTAATATTCTTTTTATCGTCTACAGAACCCTTAACTTCTGACTAATGAGGCGAAGGTGGGTGGGAAATGATTTACTTTCGGACGGATGCAAGAAAACTGAGTAATAAAATGAGTTTCTTTCATTTCTCTTTGGCACTGGTATATAAATATTTCGCTGGAGGTCTTGTATGTATATATATGTGTGTGTATATATATATATATATATATATATATATATATATATATATATTATATATATATATTACACAGATACAAATCTTTAGCTTCAAATAAAGTTTGATCAGTCTGGTCATGTTTTGGCATTTTTTTGAACATTTTCTTTGTAATTGAGCGAAACCATGCAGAAATATATACAGGGTGTCCCGTAAGTCTGGACCCATAGGGAAAAATAATAAAATTACAAAATAGTCCAAAAATTTATTACATAATCTGTTCAAAGTGTCCGCCGTTGTGTCGCACACATAGTTGAAGACGCAATCTCCACTGCGACAGCACTTTCTGAATCACAGTCGCAGAAATTTCTTGACACGCCTCCACAATGCGTGCTTTAAGGTGGAAAATGTTCTGAAGTTTGACCTCGTACACTTTGGCTTTCAAGTGGCCCCACAAATAAAAATCATAATAAAAAATAATAAAAATAATAATAATAAAATAATAATAATAACATAATAAAAAATATATTATAAATCCCTATGGGTCCAGACTTACGGGACACCCTGTATATATATAATATATATATAAAGGTATGAAAGCTTATCAAAAATGTAAACCTGTAATGTTTGTATGTTCGAACATTGATGGAAGTAGGTTAAAATGGCTTTTATTACCTGTCAGTTTTCACTCGCGTAACATGTCTGTTCCATTTACATGAAAGTTGAATATGTTCATAAAGTTCATTACGTGAGTTATGAACTTATGATTATGGCCTTTCCCGCTCTTTTATCCTGACTCAGATACACTTCAGCAACAGTTCGCCGATCTATGTATGCATGTCTGTGATATGTAGATAAATGAACTGTATTTAATGTATGTATGTATGCCCTCAATCTTTTCATTTATTTATTTGTATACAGAAAAAGGGGAAAAAATGTTTTTACATATTATTTAACATTCTATTTCAAGGTTTGATACTCAATCATTTGATGGCCAATCTTTTCTGCCCTAATCGCTCTCCCATATTTACGCTTTGGCGTCAATTCAAAGGGAAGTTGCTTTGAGGAACTGCTGTCATGTACATCAGTTAAGGATAATTAATTTATTTCATTGTTTCTGAAAAAAAAGAAAGATGTCGATTTGCTCGTAAAGAATTTTACTTGTTGAAATTTGTACAGCTGAAAAGCAAAGGAAAAATTTTAAAAGTTAAAAGATACTTAAAACCGAACCGTTTAAATAGGATTTAATATTTTAGAACTGCAAGAATTAGGTCGTCGATAATACCTTAGGTAAAATATACTTTGATACCAAATGTTTTACAGTTAATATTTAGGTTTTTTTTTCATTTCCCGTACTGAACATTGAAAGAAAGATATGTCAGATGATGATGTCATACACTGTAAATGGAAAAAGTTCATAAAACCTTCAGATCGAAGTACCTAAATGGTGTTTTTTAACTCCAACTTTTCAAGTAATAAACGATTCTTAACACTGACCTTACAAGTTCCATTTTTGGTATAGCTTTCTTGGTATATTTTGACATGTTATAAGGAACCGAATGGTTTAAAATTTTCTTCATAGATGGAACTTACTGCTCGCAGTGTGTGTGTGTGTGTGTGTGTACACATTTTATCTGACAAAAATATCAGAAAAAAAAAAGGGCATCATTTCTCCTTTGAAAGAAAACATATACACTTACGTTTATATATATATATATATATATATATATATATATATATATATATATATAATATATATATATAGGGTGGCGCAAAAGTCGCGCATTATAGGAATTTCCAGTGTTGACTATAATATATTATTTATTTTCTTTTAGGTAGGTGATGGCTGCGAAATTAACAATAGACGAAAGGGTGAGCTTGGTTTTAATGTATGGAATATCTGGTACAACAAATCGATGAATCTGTACAGAATTTAAAATCTGTACAGATTCATCGATTTGTTGTACCTGGTATTCCATGCATTAAAACCAAGCTCACCCTCTCGTCTATTGTTAATTTCGCAGCCATTCCCTACCTTACAGGAAAAAAAAATACACTGAAAATTCCTATGATACGCGACTTTTGTGCCACCCTGTATATCACACGCTTTGTTGTCCATTAAAAAAATATAAAATATTAATGGAAAACATTGTTTACTCTTAGTATCATTAATAAAGCAAAACTTTTAGCCGCAGTGTCACATTGTATAAAACCTAACAACATCTATGATATGAAATCTTTGTAAGTTTAAAGAAGTATTTAAAGATAACAATTACTTCATTCCTTATAAGTAATATAATCATTATGATGTTATCGCGAACAGTGCTCACACACTGAGAATCAATTTCGGGGATTATTACTGAAGGCAAAATAAATGTTCAATGTGGTAGGAAGGAGGAGAAATCTCGAAATGGTAAACAACACTTATGGCTTTTCCTATGTTCGATTTATTTGGATATATATATATATATATATATATATATGTGTGTGTGTATGTATGTATATATGTATATAGTATATGTGTATATATGTATATATATATGTGTGTGTATATATTGTGTGTATGTGTATATATGTGTGTATGTGTATATATATGTGTGTATGTGTATATATGTGTGTATGTGTATATATATATATGTATGTATGTGTATATATATGTATATATGTGTGTATATATGTATATATATGTGTATGTGTGTATATATGTGTATGTGTGTATATGTGTGTGTATATATATGTATGTATGTATTTGTAAAAATTGGTTGTTGCCAATGTACAGGCAGTTTTTACATAGTGGAGCCACCTCGATGGGCCGAAGTTGCTCCTAGTGTGCCCACTATAAAAATTTCATATGTTCTTACGTTCTTTGTGGTTCGGAACCCACGTAAAATTGTAGGTCCCCTCCGCCACCACGGAGGACATGCACAATATACCTCAAAAGGCCTTGCGGCCCATACCGAGGAGATACCAATGGTAACGGGTGCCAGGGAAAATTTTCTACACACACAAATAGTGTCCAAGATTTGGTCTAACCTTTTCTTGAAATGATCAACAGAGGAACTGTTCCATGTGTCACAGATCTTATACATAAAATAATTCTCACACACACACACTAGTCCTAAACCGTTTCAAATCCAACTTCCAACCATTGTTGCGAGTTGAGTTATCATTTAGAGAGAGAGAGAGAGATATATATATATAGATATATAGATAGATATATCTATATATAATATATCTATCTATAATATATATATATATATATATATATATATATATATAATATATATATATCTATCTATCTATCTATATATATATATATCTATATATAATATATATCTATCTATCTATATATATCTATATATATATATATATATATATCTATCTATTATATATCTATCTATCTATATACAGTATATCCATCCCCCTGGAGAGGCAAAAGATTCTACATGACAAGGTCATCGAAGAATTTGCATTGAAACCGAGGAGGTTGGAGTTTATGTATAAATGACTCATGGTATATTAAAGATGATGAAGACATTCTCTAAGGACATAATAAAATACAAGTAAGTTATTATAATTATTAAACAATTTATTGATTTAGTAGGCTTTAAGTAATTTAAAAAAAAAGCAAAATTATTTAAAAAAACAAATTTACATATTCATTAATATGAATTCTATCGAAGTCATATCAAGCCCATAATGCTTGTGCCTGACCTATGTGAAAAGTCTGGCGTCGCCCCTGATAGATATATATATATATATATATAATATTATTATATATATATAGTTTCTCATTTTAAGGCGAGGTGTTAAAATGGCTCGCGTTCCGGTTTATTAAGAACCTTATGGAACAATTGGCAACTTTTCAGGCCAACCAAAAATTAAGTATAAACCGTTCTATGAAAGTAAACTATTATTAAATATAAATTAGTTACAATAAATAAATAAATATTTTAATCAACTTTAACGTGAATAAAGCAATAAAACAAATTAAATAAGACGATTTATCAAGCTTGACACGCTTAATTACTTGCAGTTAAAATTGCATATTGAAGCGAACTCTCTTCTTGGAATTACTTTTTAGCAGAACCAGAAGGCATACTATAGGACGCTTAGATGGCGACATCTTGGCAGTGGGAGTACAAATGTGTATACGCTGATGCAAATACGATACGAAGATGCTCACAACCCAAGCTCCATGGAGACAATGGATGTGGAACCACGTGGTGCAACGTAATAGTAAGCGCAACTAGGATTGGCTGCCCGAAGAGCCAACCACGGCGTTACCTCTCCTTTAAACCTCGAAATTATTCTCGTTGAAATTAGTTAAGTTCTAACGTGTTTCATTGCGTTAAAATGGCGCGGCAGCAAAAATCTAGCGTTAAAATGATTTGCGCACTAAATGTGTGTGTCGTTTTAACACGAGCTTAAATATACCTTCGTTTAGCTTGGTTTTTCTTCGCTCATTCTGACGAAAATCAAGCTTGTCACTCCACCTTAGACCTACAATTCAGCGTGGAATCCGAACCACGCCCCACCAGCAGCCCAGCGTATTAACCACTAGGCTACCAGGGTACCCACTTATCTACCAACCATTTTCTTTATTGTGTGGGTGGAAGGGTGAACAGCTGCAGTGGCGTAGCTAGAAATTTTTGGTGGGGGGGGGGGGCAAAGACCCAAATTTTTCGACAAACGGGCGTGACAAAGATACCGTTTATCAATCATCTATCTCATCAAGTATAACAATTTACGGGCAATACAAAGAATCTATTAAGTGCGAGGAATACATATATGATAACACACCCACATCAGTATTCAGCAATGCAGTACAAAAGCAGAATACACTATCATTAAATGAAAGAAAATGATTCACATGGGAAAACACACAATGCACTCTGTGTGTAACAATGGACAAGAAAATTTGCAACATTATATATTATGCTGCCCACCATAACAAAATTAAAAAAAAATGTGACTACACCAACCATATATTGAAAACACGTACAAATTATTGGAGCTCTTCTTTTAACCTCTTTTGAACCACTGGGTCGAATTTGTACCGTTTCCCATACACGCACTCATAACTTAACCCTACAAAAACTTCAGACGTTAAGGGGTTAATTACAAATACAAGTGAAACAGAAAAGACAAAGGAAATGTTATTCAAATTTTCGGGGGAATTTATGGTCACACAAACGAGCGATAAACGCACTCGCACATCAAATTTTCCAGGGGGAGAAATTTTCCGACAAAATCCTTTCTGAGGCTTGGTCGGGGGCGATCGTTCCCCCGGATCCCCCCTTTAGCTACGCCATTGAAAAGCTGGGTCTAGCTGCGCGCTGCCTGCCGTCACCGGGTCTCGATCCCGGGACCGACGGATTCGTAGTCAGCGACGCTAACCACTACACCACCGAGCCGCATATACAGGGTGGGCCGTAAGTTTCCATACATAGGAAAATAAACATTTTGTTATGGACAACCATTTTTATTTATATAATATGCTCTACATGGTTGCCATTGTTTTGAAAACACATTTCAATACGTGTTCCCCACTGTTGATGAACACGCATTAGCACAGTTGACGTTATGCTTGTAATGGCGTTGGTGATACGTTCCTTTAGATGATTTATGTCTCGTATCTTTTCCTGATACAACATGGCCTTCAAGTGCCCCAAAGATAGAAATCAAGGGGGTGAGATCTGGGGATCTGGGAGGCCACTCCACAGGACCACGCCGACCAATCCAAGCATCCGGAAACTGCTGCTGATCCAAATACCGACGCACGTGAAGACCATAATGAGGTGGAGCTCCATCTTGCTGGAAGTAAACTGGGAAGTTACCTTCCTCGTTTAGCAGGGATGGGAAAATCTCTTCTTGCAACATGTTAAGATACCTTTCGGCATTAAGATTTCCACTGACAAAAATTGGTCCAATAATTCTGTCACCCCATATCCCGCCCACACCATCACTTTACCGGCACCTTGCATCTTCGTCGGACTCAGCCAGTTAGGGTTAGCATTACTCCAATAACGTATGTTTTGCCGATTAACCTCTCCATTGACGTAAAAATTTGCTTCATCAGTAAACAGATCTTACGTCAAACGCATATTCTTAGGGTATCTGAAACATAAAAACAAACGTTTAATTTTTCCTATGTATGGAAACTTACGGCCCACCCTGTATAATGGAGTAATTTTCCCACGTCAATAAAATAAAAATTTGAGGAAATTCTAGGGCATGGTGAAATTGGAAATTCCACTCTGTGAAAAAGAAATGTTGCGCTCTTCAGAGGTCAATAAAATTTTTCGAATTTCAGTGCGAAATCCTACCACTCAGGCTATCAACTTTATGGAGGGGAAATTTCCTTCTCCATGTTAAAACGAAAACCCCCTCGAATTGCACCACATTTCCCTTGAATATTTCAACGAAAAAATAAGCCAACACGCGCTCTCCAGAGCACATACATCGCTTCTTTCTTTTCGGCGATTATCATTTGATCTCTCAAGCGTTGTTGGGTCTTCCTTTGGCCGTCTTTCGCCGTGCTCCGATCGTGTACTTCCAGTTTCCTTACTCCGTCTTTAGTATCGCGTCTGCGTGTTACTTTTGTGTAGTTTCACTGTAACCAAAATGGCTGTTGTCTTGCAACCTACATCATTAATTGCAATTGACTTGTAACTTTCACCATTAAGTTGTTATTGTATCACTGTAAATAGTTGTTGCCGAGTAGTGATGAGAAAACAACTCATGATTTTTCTTCCGAATAATAAAATAGACTCCTATAAATTTGTGACTCGTAAGTGAACTTAAACTATTTGTTTGATGTTTTCTTAGTGTTTATTGCTCGCGCGCACGTTACATAAAATTGCAATGTGCCCCAATGGCGACAGTGGTGACTCCAACACCACCGCTGCAGCCGTCACAATTAAAATGTTTCCTTTCTGTCCGACCGACCCTAAGAGTGGTTTACGCAATTCGGATTGCAATTTGTCTTTACTTAAAGAAATTCAAACAGTACGGCGAAATATCCATCATCGTTGCAGCATTGTCTCCCGAACTCGGGTGGTAAGGCGCCTTACGAAAGCCTCAAAAGCACGGTCATTTCGAGGACTGCCATATCTGACGGAGATCTCTTGACGGAGATCAACAAAACTTCCACCTTTCTGTGGAAACGAGTTACAATGCGTTTGACCGAGAACTCCTTGTGTACCTCACCAAAAAAAAAATTCCGACACTACGTAGAAGGGAGAGATTTCTCCGAATATACTGACCACAAGACTGTCACATAACCCATCCATTCAAATTTGTTTATTCTTCGAGAGAAATTAGACTTATGAATTATGCGTTGCAATTTTCCACATACCTACGACATATTAAAGACACGTGTTGCGTGTTGTCTCGTGTTTCAATTAGCGCGTCGCTTCATACGATCAGTGGTGACGTCATCGACTATGACAATGAGCGCCAAGCCATCATAGCTTTTCCTACGTCGTTGCAGCTGGAAGAAATCACTATCGTTTTCAACTGTGGCACTCATCTGCTTCACTTCCACGGGCACAGTAAGGCTAGATTCACGTTACACCTAGGAATTCGGGCTACACAATCCCTTATCACATTGAAAATACCTTGCCGTACGACGGGTCCTTTAGCCGTCTCCACCCCACGGACGCACGTTTCGACCACGTCTACATCAACCTCGTCGGGCCCTTTTCGGTCTCCGATGGCTACATGTACCTTCTTATATTCATTGACAGGTTTACAAGGTGATCCGAGGCTATTCCTGTGCGTGACAGCACCACTCAAGCAGCCGCCTTTGCTTTTAAAACATGAACAGCAGGTGGATTTCCCGCTTTGGGCCGCCATCCACTATCACCACAGATTGTGGACTACAGTTGGAATCTGCTCTATGGAGACAGCTGACGCAGTGGTTAGTGTGCACACGCATTCGAACTACGGCCTACCAAACGATGGCAAGCAGAATGGTCGAGAGATTCTACCGGCAGGTGAAGGCGGCCTTGAGGACCAGCCCTTCTGGGCCTCAATGGCTTGACGTTCTTCTCATTCTCCTGGGAATTCGCACTGCTCTTAAATCCGACTTTAAGTGCATAGCAATTGAGCTGGTGTACAGTACGACACTGCGCCTCTGAAGAATTCTTCATTCCGTCAGGAACAGATACTCCTGTTGAGTGGAGCACCTACGCCGATGGATTCAGGTTTACCATGCAATAACTTCTCCCCGTTTCCCCACATCTTGCTGAGCAATCGCCGATCTTGCGTCCCCGCCTATCTAGGCACTTGTAAGCAAGTATTCGTGCGCCATGACACTATTCGACCCCAAATGCAGCAGCCATACGGTGGACCCAGGAATTTCTTACACCCTTCCCTGAACTTCCCTATCACCCTCCCTGGACTCTACTCAACCTCAATGTAGCTTTTACAGATGTGTGTCTCATAAAACACCGACAGTTAACTGGGGTGATGCACTACTAGCAATGGGACTGCCATGTGGTCAGGAGAGAATAGAGAATTTGAACACAGTGGAATATCATACGACAAATGAACGAAGAATTTGACTTCAGTTTTCTTTAGCATAACTAGTAGCTCGACCTGATCTTTTTGCTATGTTTGCTGGAATAAAAGAAGTGGGAATTCATTTCTTGTTACTTCAGTCACAACAGCAACAGCTGAGCATTTCGTCATTGAATAGAATTTTGTTTTTTGAAAGAAGTCGCCTTCTGCCTGATCATGTAAATGAACTAATGAGTATATCAATTGAAGGACTGAAAGTACCGGACACACGGGAGACCACCAAAGATGAACGCACTGCACCCGAGAAGTTCATTAACAGAGTTGCACAAAATTACAAGGATGTAGGTGTAGTCTTCATATAAAGTCTGAGTAGCCAACTTTAATTTGCGTGATGATTTTAAAACCTGAGTTAAATCTAATAAAATTGACGTGAAACATTTTTTAGTTTTTACTATGGTGCCATACAGCCTATCTTCGCCGTCACGGTCTCATCCCTCGGCTCTCATCCCCTTGAAAACGCTGGATGGACCTTTCCTCGTCTTCCATCGCGACGTCAAAACCTTCATTCTAAGTCAGGCTAGACGCAAGGATGTTGTGTCGATCGACCGGTTTAAGCCTGCCTATATTGATGACGACTCTCACCCACTTCCCGACACTCTTCATCCACCCCCTCCCTCAACGTCACCTACACTGTCAGATTCACTCAGTGACAGAAGGCCCGCTTGGCCAATCGTCATAAGGAGTGGGATAATCAGTTTCCTTTCACATCGGTGAGATTTCGATTGCGTCTTGTTCGCTGAAGAGGTTCTAATTGTAGCAGTCCCCCCACGTCAATAAAATAAGAATTAAAAAAAAAAATTATGGGCATGGTGAAATTGGAAATTCCATTCTCTGTGAAAAAGAAATGTCGGGGTCTTTCCAAGCCAATAAAATTCTTCGAATTTTACTGCGAAATCCAACCATTTGGACTATCAACTTTATGGAGAGGAAATTCTCTTCTCTATGTAAACAAGAAAACTTCCTTTGAATTGCACCACTTGTCCCTTAAACTCTAACAAAAAAAAAACAAGTCTACACGCAGTCTCTAAATTGCATACACCACTCCTTCCTTTTCGGCAGTTATCACTCGAACTTTCAAGTGTTCTCACTCATCTACTTCTGAAATCTTCCGTCGACTCTTGAACCGTGAACAAGCTCACTTCCGCTGACCGTCTCTTACCATCTTCCGATCGTGTAATTCTCGTTTCTTTACTCCATCTTTAGTATCGCGTTTGCGTGTTATTCTTATGTAGTTTCACTGTAACCACAATTGCTGTTGCCCTGTAATTTTCACCATTAAGTTATTGTATTACTGCAAATATTTGCTGCCGAATAATTTAGTTATGCCAAAAAGGGTAGAGGTATAAGTCTATAAGTATAGTCTGTTGCCTTTCCCATTGTTTAGCTGTTATTGGAGTTAGTAATCAAGCCTGGTTATAGTTACCTTACTGAAAAATAGTGGTAAGTTCTGTTAAAGGGTAACATTGCAATAATTAATACAGAGTGCTTCTTTAATTACACACACACACACACACACACACACACACACACACACACACACACACACGCAGATTGTAGATTAAAGGAGATTGTAGACACCAATCGACCAGAGAAGTACTCCGGGAGGGGACATTACATAGAAGAGTCACTGCCCTGTCACTGTCCTCGTTAGCTGATCTTTTATCTGTCTCATCTACCCTGTGAGCAGTCCAGCACGCTCTCAAACACACACTTCTCTCTCTATTCTTCACCACATATACTGTACATGCATTTTACACACTACATAATCTTTTCAAAATAAAAAAAAAATGGCAACTTCTAGAGCCTTGGAGTCCCTTGGGGAGGGGACCATAAATATCCCCACTTCTGGCTCCCCCACTGCCGATACAGGGAATTTAGACCCGGGCAGCGGGACTGGATCTGCTACCGCCCATTCGAGATGTTCTCGGCCTCTGTCTGATTCACTTTTCATAAACTTTCATGGCCTTTCCTCAAATTTTCAATCTGCTGAACGCCACCTCTCCTCTAAACCTCACCTCTTCCTCACTGAAACTCGGGTATCTGATACGACTGACAGCAACCCCTTTTCTGTACCCTCTTACTTCATATTCAATTTCACTCCAAAGGTGGATGTTGGATATATGTACGCAATGACCTAACTTATTCTCGTATTCCCGAATTCGAGTCCTGCGAATTCTATACCTTCTGGCTACGACTTGCATACCAATCTCAAACTAAATACTGTACATCTGCGCTGTCTACCTTTCTCCTAATTCTACTGACTATCCAAAAAACTGACTACCTCACTTCCAAATTGGAATACATCCTAAACCACTCTCCTTTTGCTGAAATCTCCATTTTAGATTTCAATGTTCACCACCACCTTTGGCTTTCCTCTCATTTCACTAACATCATCCATGGTGAACTAACTTTCAACTTTTCTATCCTAAATGACCTAAAGCAAATTGTACAGCACCCTACTTGTATCCCCGATCGCCTGGGAGATAGGCCCAACCTTATGGATTTAAATGCAAAAAACTTCACTTTTTTCTACGTGAAGGTCAAAATATGAAAATAAAAACCCACTCTAATAGACAGAGTTTATTTCCACGACAGTTTCGACGCCCACTGGCATCCTCCTCGGGTGGATACAGAAACACGAATGAACCAAAACAAGAGGGAAAAACAGTCCAGGGACCGACCGTTAAGAAATTCGCACCCAGGTTAGATCCCATTCTCCCGACACCGGAAGGGCATTTTCATTAAGTACATTCGCGCAAATTTAAAACTATCTTCCTGTTCTAAAACATACAGATTCTATTATTTTTACATAATTATTACATTTATTATTAAATTTATTACATTTAATATTGCCTTCAGAAGTTGTAATACTAATAATGCCATTTTTTATCACGCCAGCCAAAATAATCATGGTATAGATTGGGAATCAAGTAAGGTGCTTTATAAATGTAATAATTATGTCAAAAGAAAAATAATAGAATCTGTGTGTATAGAAAAAGTAGATAATTTTAATTTGTGCGAAGGTACTTATAAGTTAGACCCTTTAATGAGATTCTTGGTCAAAAAATCCCTTACGGAGTCGTGGGAACGTGTTCGAACCTAAGTGTGAATTTCTTAAATGTTTCTGGATTGGATTGTTTCCTTACTCGCTTTTAGTAAATGTAATAATGGAAGTAATAAATGTGGAAATAAATATAATGCAACAGATGTAATAAAGGTAATATTATAAATTTAATAATTAGGGTAAAGGTAATAATAATAAATGTTAAAAAATGTAAATGCAATAATAAATGCAGTAATTATGTCAAAATATTAGAATCTGTATGTATAGAACAAGGGGATAGTTTTAATTTGTGGGAATGTACTTATAAGCGGACCCTGTAATAAAATGCCCTTCCAGTGTCGGGAGAACGGTATCTAACCTAGGTGCGAATTTCTCAATGGTCTCTGGATTGTTTCCTAATCGCCTTTTTCATTCGTTTTTCGGTTTATAAGTTCTGTATAATAAACAACAATGTAATAACCTATGTAATAATAAATTTATAATTTCTGTAATAAATAATTATGCAATATTAAATGTAATAAATTTAATAATAAATGTAATAATTATGTAAAAATAATAGAATCTGTATGTTTAGAACAGGAAGATAGTTTTAAATTTGCGCGAATGTACTTAATGAAAATGCCCTTCCGGTGTCGGGAGAATGGGATCTAACCTGGGTGCGAATTTCTTAACGGTCGGTCCCTGGACTGTTTTTCCCTCTTGTTTTGGTTCATTCGTGTTTCTGTATCCACCCGAGGAGGATGCCAGTGGGCGTCGAAACTGTCGTGGAAATAAACTGTCTATTAGAGTGGGTTTTTATTTTCTTATGGATTTATTTCTCACCTTTCATCCTTCCTCTTGCTCCGTCCATCTTTTTTCTCCGTTGGGTTCCTCTGACCACAGTCTTATATCTGTTTCCTATCCTACCACTCCAATTCGGCCTTTGGCACTTTGGCAGCGCTGATTGGGAGATCCTTAAGCAGTACTTCTGTGATTTCCCATGGAATGATTACTGGTTCCGTGGCCATGGCCCTTCTGAATGTGCTGAGCGCATCACGGAGGTGATTCTCTCGGGCATGGAGGCATACATTCATACATTCCATATTCTATTCCTACCACTCATGCAAAAAAAGCCATGGTTTAATTTGTTCTAATGCTATCCGTAACAGAAAGGACTCTCAGAAGGTACCGTAGCCATCCATCTCCTAACTTTCATTAATCTTATATTTCTGCACGAAATCGTGCAAAATCTGTCCTTCGACTCTCCAAAAATTCCTTCATCAGACAAAAATATGAAAACCTCTGCAATTCTAATTTTTCTCACTCTTTCTAGCATCTAGCTAAGAACCTCTCTAACAGCTTTACTTCATCTTCACTTTCACCTCTTTTCCATTCCGACGGCTCAGTTGCCGTCTCTTCTGACAAAACTGAACTCTTCGCTCAAACTTTCTCCTCCAACTCAACTCTGAACGATTCCGGTGTTGTTACTCCATCTCTTCCTCCCTCTGACTTAATTGTAGTATGTCTGAAATTAGACTCTCTTCCAAAAATGTTCTTTCTGGGCTCAACTCTAGGAAGGCGTACGGTCCTCCTCCTACACATTCTCATCCTTTTTATGTCCAACTCTCTAACGCAAAGGTTAATCGATATTTTCAATATTTCATCTACTCAACCGGTCAACACTAGAACAATCTTCCTCAGCCCATCTTTTCCCCTGCCTATGACCTCCAATCTTTCAAAGGCAGTGTGTCCAGTCATCTCGAAAACCCTGTACCTTAATTTTGGCGCTCTTCTTCTTTTATGTGGGGTGGGGGGCGTTTTTGTGGGCATTCGCCCTTGTCCCTTCCTGCATAAAACACACACACACACACACACACACACAGTAATTAAAAATCAGTGAGCTAGCATCGTTCGTGAAACTTGACCCGATTATTCTAGAAGGATGAGAGGTATTTTACAGGTACACATTATGATCAGAATGTTCTTTTAAGAGTATTTACGAAATTGTGACGAATCCAGGTAGTGTAATTTCTTTTACGACCTCCAACATTTCGGTCGAAATGGATCGGGTTTCATGTTCATTCCTTAATTTTAAAGTTTCTAATGTCGTGGGAAGTCCTTTGATGACACTGTCCTCGTAGATACTATATCCCCATAGGAAGAAATCGCAGGAACTGAGGCCAGGTGACAGGGAAGGTTGAGGTACCTGCTAGACAGGACTCTCGAGCCAAAAATTTTATGCAAACATTCCAAAACGACACTTGTTGTATGAGGTCTCGCACCGTCTTACTGAAACCAAACTCTGTCCATATCACTGTTATGTCCTCATAGGAAACGAGATGAACTGTTCTTGTGGCGGTAAATATTTTGGTTCATTGTGTCATTAAGGACTGAGTCAAAGATAGTACACTGGAGGCCGTGATCAGAAATTACTACCCTGATTCATCAAAGTGGAAAGGACACTCTGAGGATGTTGTATGTGTGAAGAAGGGAATGGGAGAGGCCCGAGGGAATCATACACAATAATCGTGCCAAGTTTCTTTCATAAATGTATGTTAATTGATTTTAATTAATATGTGGGAAACTTGTCATAATTAAAAAAATAGCACTGTGTATAGGCCACGTTAAGTTAAACGGATAGAAGTGGAAATGCAATAGCTTTAATCAAAGATCTTGCGGAAGGAAATGGTTTTTAAATCTCAGTTCTGTTGATTGTTTTTGTAGACAATCTATTCCCCTTCAAATCTCCTCAGGGTCTCTTGTTTCTTATTTTTCCCTCGTTTCACCAACGTCAGTATGGGTTCCGCAACGGACACTCTACTGGCGACCTTCTTGCATATCTCTGACTCTTGGCCATCCTCCTTTCGGGATTTCGGTGAAACCTTTGCTACTGCGCTAAACATATCAAAAACTTTTGATAGAGTCTGGCACAAATCTTTAATTTCTAAACTGCCCTCCTTCGGTTTCTATCTTTCTATCTGTCCCTTCATCTCTAATTTCCTTTCTGGACGATCTATAGCTGCGGTTGTAGATGGCCACTGTTCTTCTCCTGAAGCTATTAACAGTGGTGTTCCTCAGGGTTCTGTCCTGTCACCCACTCTTTTCATTTTATTTATTAATGATATTTTAATTCGCACTTCCTGTCCTATTCATTTCTATGCCGATGATTCCACTCTTCACTTTTCCATCCGCTTCCCAAAGCGTCCCTCACAGCAGTCGCTTCATGATTTGCGTAGGCGGCTATGGGACACCTGACCTCTGATCTTTCTGCTATATCTGATTGGGGCAGAGAAAACCTTGTGGCTTTCAATGCCCCAAAAACTCGGTTCCTTCGTCTGTCTACTCGTCACAATCTTCTACACAACTACCCCCTTACCTCCAACAACACACAACTCAATCCTTCCTCAAAGGCTTTTTGTCTCATCATTTCCCCGCCTCTTACTTACTGTCTTCAATCTCTCTCTCTCTCTTCGCCGCATTGTTGCCTCACTCTCTCTTTACTATCGCTATCATAACGGACATTGCTCTTCTGAACTCTCTAACTGCATGCCTCCTCCTTTAAGTAGAGCACGCAGCACCAGACTTTCTACACTTATTCTTTTTTTTTCCAACTATCTAACGCAAGAGGTAATCAGTACTTTCAATCTTTCATCTACTCAATCAGTCAACTCTAGAACAATTTCCTTCAGTCCATCTTTCCTCCTGTCTATAACCTCCCATCTTTCAAACGCAAAGTGTCTAAGCATCTCGAAAACTCCATACCTTGAATTTAGCTCTCGTCTCCTTCTGTAAGCTGGGGGGGGGGGGGGTCGCTTTTGCGGGCATTTGCTCTTGGCCCCCTCCTTCCTGCATAAAAAAATCAATCATATTTTCATCTAGTTCAGTTAATGTCCTAGATCTCCCTCTGTACCTCAAGTGAATGTGGTATTAGTTGGTGAATGGTGTTGGTTAGTACTCTGAATTTTAGTATAGGAATATCCTTTGTCTTTCGTGTACTCTTACTTCATACCGTATTCTTTAAGATACTCACATAATTTTGTTATTTATCGTATGCTCTGCCCAACGTTGACATCTTTTTATATTTAGGCAATTTTTCTTTCTTCTTGCTTGCACACTGAGTATGGAAATTCCGATACCAAATATCATCAACATAGGCTAACTGTCAGCAATGGAAAATGCTTACTTTTCATCAGAACTGGATTATTCATTACGCCAAGTACGCCGTAGGGCTCCAAGACAAGTGAGGGGCCCCAAAATATATAAGAGATTATTTTTCGATAAATATTTCTAAGTATTATTTTAGATAATAGTTTTCCATAAATATTATCCTTGATAAATATTATTCCTATTTCTATTGCGAAGTTCATGTATATATGGACTACTTGCTTCTCCGTTAGTCAGATCACAAAGTCTCTCCAGTTCAGTAACATTACTGACAAATCTGCTTCAGAAAAAACCCGAAAACAAAAAATGTAATTTTCTTTTCCAGTCCTTGTCCAACAAAAGTATCAAAATTATGTCAATACAGAAATGTGATATCTTTGCTGTACACATTTATTAGCAATGATAAGTTTTTGTTTTTATTTCCTATGCCACTTATTGTCTCTGATATACGCAGTTCTATTGACAAATATTGTTTTCATACTTAAAGGGACCGCATGTGGGTTCAAAAAGTCATATTTTTAAAATTAGTATTGAAACCAACCAACCAATTCAATTCAATATTTTATAATATGAAGGGGCCCCAGAATTATGGTTGGCCTAGTGCCCCTTGGTAGCTTAATCCGGCCCTATTTCACAACTTTACCAATATATGTTATGTAACTAAAAGTGAATTGTGTTGCCTTGATTTAACTTTCAAACTATTTTAATTTTGGGGTTTAATTTTTACTTATTTGGTAGAACGATGCTCGTGTTTTTAAAAGGTTCATTACTTTACTGTGGAATTAATATTCAATTCTAAAAATGTATTTACTTATGCTGAAGTACTTAACCCTAAAAATTCAAGGAAATAATGAAAATCTTCAGAGTGGAAATATATCAACAATGTTTCGTGTTCTTTAATTCCCATCGTAAGGCAAAGGCGGCCATATCACGGAGGGAACCTGCAGCTTTACGTGGGATCCGAACAACGGATCGCTATATCATTTGAATGCAGAGGACGTTTACCCATCCAATTACTGCACAGATAAAATATCGCTTAATCTCATTGATTTAACGGGAAGAGGTGTTGCGACCTGTCCCCGACGTAGCACAGGGATATATTAAATTTCCATCCTTTTTCAGTAAACATTTTGTATCTTGCATTGCCAAACATACTCTTTTTATAAGCAAGGCTGTTATATAATTCTGAATCTTTCTCTACCTTTTGCGAGTACAGTTTTACAATATAATTAAGAATAATTCCTATAATTACCCCATTTTGTGTGTAGAGTCTTTCCTTCATTCACGTATACGGCTCATAGCGTTAGTTTTCTTCAATAACTTCCCCTCATTAGACCACACTCAGGCAGTGGTTCCCAACCTTTTTTTGCTGCGACCCTAAATTGGCCACCAAGAGGACCTCCCGACCCTCTGGCTCATGATAAAATTTAAATATGTATATAAATTGAATTAAGAAATAGTGAATATAGTGACCCTTCGCGACCCTACTTGAGGACCCCGCGACCCGAGGTTAGGAACCACTGGACTACAGAACAAACATTTTATTAATGCTTGTTAATTTTAATGTCATATTTACCATCAGTAAACGATATTAATGATTTGATAAAGGGAAAATTGAAACACAAGCTGCTTCTCGTTATATACAGGGTGTACACAAAGTCCTTTCCCGATTATAAACTTTAATAATTACATGAAATCCAAAGAAGAGAGAGTAATGCTTTGTTTTGCATGGTGTTGCGTAACACATCAAGTTTATTATGTTTTCATTAAATCTCAACATGTATGCAGTTAGTTACACGTAGCACATCCAAGCGAAATTCGAGTTCATGTTATACGTTCGCTAGCATATCTCTCGTGACATTGTTGGTGGCATCGCAAATTCTTGCAAGAAGAGTGTCGATGTCAGCAACAGAAGTATGGGACACACAATCCTTTACAAGTTAGCGTGAGGCGCAACGAACGGACTTTCGAGGCTTCGTTGGAAAGCCTGTTGGACACTGGCAACCGTTTTGTCTGAAACACTGGGACGTCCACTCCTACTCTTGTCCATCACACTGCCTGTCTCCAGAAACTTGCGGTACCAGTTCCTAATGCTATAATTGGAAGGAGCGTTCTTGCCATAATAACGGCGGTAGTTCCGTTGAATGGTAATCATAGACTTTGACTCCGCAAACCAAACAACACTTTTTGATTTCTCCTGCGAAGTTGCCATTTTGTTTCGGTCATTGACCAATGGGTTCCAATCAGGCACAACAAGATCTGCAAATAAGAGAAAAAAAAACTTGATGTGTTATGTAACAACAAGCAAAACAAAGCATTACTGTCTCTTCTTTGGATTTCACGTAATTAATTAAAGTTTATAATCGGGAAAGGACTTTGTGTTCACCCTGTATACATTTACGCATCATTAGTGCATCATCAGAGGAATATTTACGTTACATTGTCATGAATTTATATATATTGTGTGTGTATATATATATATATATATATATTATATATATATATATATATATATATGTGTGTGTGTGTGTGTGTGTGTGTGTGTGTGTGTTACGCGTAATGTGAATAGTGCCTAATTTTGACATTATGCAAGATATTGTCTAATGTTGATATTAGAAATTTCCACATTACGCATAACATATGTTACCTAACCTAACCTACTCTAAGGTTAGGTTAGGATAGGATAGATAATATGCTACCCATAATGTGAAAATTTCTAATAATAACATTTGGCAATTTCTTGCATAAGTCAACACCAGGCAACTATCCACATTACGCGTAACATATATATATAAATATAAAGTATAATATGAAATTATGGTGGTGGAAATATCGTTGATGTTAATGTATGAAGGAACTAAAAATACTCATTAAACCTGGTCCATAATTTACCATTTCATTTTCTTTCTCTTTCGCGTAAAACGAAAAGATTTGCGTTTACACAAAATAGAATTTTGAATAATTTAACGGTGTATGCCGAAATGTCAGTTATCTTGCGTATTATGTCAGAGTATTTACATGCAGATTTCTTTGCAAAATTCCTAATTAATGAAGAAATTTTTTATTTTTAATAATAATTTTGTATTATTATATACTTTTATTACAGTGTTATATTAATGTATAAAAGACTCGTATTAAAATTAAGATATTTGAACTGTATAAGGATAAAATATGAAGACAAAATAAAGGATTTTAAAATGCTGGTAATGAATGATGTAGTAGGATCGCGAGATAGGGGCCGCGAATGTTCGCGAGATAGGGGCCGCGAATGTTCGCGAGATAGGGGGCCGCGAATGTTCGCGAGATAAGGGGCCGCGAATGTTCGCGAGATAAGGGGCCGCGAATGTTCGCGAGATAAGGGGCCGCGAATGTTCGCGAGATAAGGGGCCGCGAATGTTCGCGAGATAAGGGGCCGCGAATGTTCGCGAAGTGTCGTGACAAACCTCGCGATATACAGTGAAGCTCACGAAGTATTTAAAAAAAATAGTAATTTAGGGGTTTGCGAAGTGCGGAAATCGTTGCTTAAAGTCGCACTATATGGCGATCCTACTGTAATGGATATTAAAAATAATTAATAATAATAATGAATGATTACACTGGTTAACAAAACAAAACTTTTCTTCTGCTTCAAGTACTTCAATACCTTTTTTTTGACCAATTTTTGGGTGTTGATTACGAATATGGCAATGTTTTTGCCGTATCAGGTCACAATTTTTGGAATTCTGACCCCACTACAGAGGAAATTTTGCACATACTGTATAGTCCAAAATTTGGCTCATTACGTAAAAAATTCTTATGAATTTTCAAAGCATTTGAGTTGCTATTTACTTTAAAATGGAACAAATTACAATGTGTAAATTTTATTACAAATATATTTCACAATGATTATACACTATGTTCAGAAATGAGTTTTTTTGGGGATTTTCGTTTGAATTCAGCACCTGGTTTATCTCTTCTCAGCATCCAGCAAAAGTCAGCCATCATGTGAGGATCCATCGTCCCTTAAAGTTTTCTTCTATCTTTGATATATCCTGGTGGAATCTTTCTTCGTGCTCATCAGACACATCACCAAGATTTTCAGGGAAAAAAAAAATCAAGATGACTGTGCAAAAAGTGAATCTTTAGAAACATACGAGCTCCTAGGTCTTTATAAGCACCTAGAAGTTCTCGGATGAGTATTTCATAGTTACCAGCCTTATGACTGCCAAGAAAATTCTGGCACACACTCTTGAAAGAATTCCAAGCACATAATTAATTTTTTTCAAGGTATTTCAGAAATTCATCATTTACAAGAGTTCTTCTCTGAGGCCCAATGGAAATTCCTTTTTTCAATTTAGCATCAGTAATACTGGGGAATTTGTCGCACAAATACTGAAATCCACGACAGGCTTTGTTCAGGGCCTTCACATAATTTTTTCATGAGACCGAGCTTTATGTGAAGTGATGGTAGATAGATTTTTAGATCAACCAAAGGTTCATACTTCACACTGTGCTGTCCAGGAACAAAAGTTTCACGAGGAGTCCAGTCAGTCTTGATGTAATGTTGTTGTGTAGCTCTGCTGTCCCACAAACAAAGAAAATAGCAATATTTCGTGTACCCACTTTGCATGCTAAGGAGGAGTCCAATCACTTTCAAATCACCACAGATATTCCACTGGTAGTTTTCATAACTAACAGCATTAGGAAGAATCACCATGTTTTCATACGACTCTTTCAGGTGAACAGAATGTCCAATTGGTACACTTGGGTAGTTGTTACCATCGTGCAAAAGAACCGCTTTTAAACTGTGCTTAGATGAATCGCTAAAAAGACGCCACTGTCTGAGATCATGCTGTATATCAACCAATGAAAATAAACCTTCTGTATTAGAGCAGAAGCATTAGCGATTCACAGTTTTGAAATAGCATGAAACATCGGAACTTCTTTTCCGAAAGGATGTTATCCGAACATCTCCATCAACCAAATTCCATTGTTTGTCTTGATGCCAAAAGTTCAGACTGCGATTTAGAGAGATACAATTCCCTTACTAAGTCATTCAAGTCATCTTGTGTGACGAAATGGGGTTCATTTTCATTACCAGGAGGACAAAACTCCGCATCACCAGCACTGTGTTCTGAAGATTCTTCATCAGAAGAGAAATGAAGCACTTTTTTGTCTTCTGGTGGTGTTGGAACTGGCAGTTTATCACTGTGAGGTACTGGTTTGATAGCTGAGTCAACCACAGGATAAACAATCTTATGCCTGGTTTTAGAAGTAAACCCAGTTATTTTGGTTTGGCAAAGTAGCAGCCATTCACATGATTTTTGGCTCACGCTAAATCATTGGCATTGCAAATGGCAAGCTTTTTCGTTTACTATTTAGCCAGTCTCTTAGCTGGTTTGAACAGAAAGTACAGCAAACATGTGGTGCCCAGCTTTTCTCTTGGTCTCCAAGTTGACAACCAAAGTAGTGATAGTAGGCTGTTTTAATGAGTAGTGTAATGTTCCTGCGTTGTGAAGATGAAGTGAATAAACCACAAATGTAGCAGAATGAATCAGGTTTATTGCTGCAGCATCTAGAAGCACGCATTATCATCAAATCTGAAAAGAAAGAAAAATAGATGAAAACATAGTTAAACACAAACATTTGAAAAGTAATCATTAATGAAAAATTTACAGGAAATACGGTCAACCAAACAAATCCACCTTCTGTACAGAAAACCCCCGACCCGATATGCAAAAACAATGTTTATATTCGAAATCAGCACCCTCAAATTAGTAGAATAGTTACTTTTGAGTCTGAAGCAAAAACTTTGTTGACCAGTGTTATTAGTAATAATGATGATGGTTAATCATTAATCAATAATAATAATTAATAAAGATAATTAGTAAGAATTCTTCTGTTAATCCATTCGTAACTTTTTCTATATAGCCATTACCTGTGACAAAGAACCTTTTTTAGGCCTATTCACAAATTTCCTCCTCTGATCTTCTGGCCAAACAATGAGAAACGTTAACACGAAAATGACTGATAAATTTTGAACACGAAAGGTGTAAAAATTGTTCAGAAAACGAGAGTTTATTTTCGTAACTTTAAGAAAAATAAATTGACAAACAGAACCAAAATTAAAATTAAAAAATAAAGTTCTCCCTCAAAACAAATAGACAAATTTAAAGCAAACAACAAAAACAACGAAACCCTCACCCCCCCTCTTTTTGTTAACCTTAATTTTCTAACTCATTACTCGTTACTGAAAAAAAAAGAAAAAAATATTGGGCAAAGCAAATTTGGAATATGTTTGAGAAAATATATACTCAAAAGGAATGCTTATTTTTTCCGCCAAACAAGGGATAAGTTTATTTATTAAAGTTTGCACTCGTATTTAGAGTTACACACACACAAACATATATATTATATGTTATGGTTTTTTGCGAAATCGGTCTTTTTGCAAATTCTCCGGTCAGTTTGCAAAGAAACCAAAACAGTAGTAATTTTACAAAATGACCTTAAATGTTTGATAATTTTTCAAAAACACACAAAATCGGTCAATTTGCAAAATCACCAATAATCTTGTCGGTGTATTTGCAAAATCTCTTGTTCTAATACTGTAGAACCTTCTAGCTCCTAACCTAACCAACAGTGTCATTGTGGTTAGGTCAGGTCAGGTCAGGTCAGGTTAGGAGCCAGAAGGTTCTACAGTATTAGAACAAGAGATTTTGCAAATACATCAAGATTATTGGTGATTTTGCAAAGTGGCCGATTTTGTGTTTTTGCAAAATGATCAAACATTTAAGGTCATTTTGTAAAATTACTATTGTTTTGGTTTCTTTGCAAACTGACCGGAGAATTTGCAAAAAGACCGATTCCGCAAAAAAAACGATATATATATAGAAAAATAATGACAAACTGGAGAGCATAGGTTGCGTCATACAGGGCCTAATTGAGAACCATGCAAAGAAGACGACAACGCTATAGGAGCGATAAAAGTAACTCAAAATGCTTCTATAATTTCGCAAAAAGGAATACGAAAAATCGTGACTATCCAACCTTTGAAGAATGAAAACAATGGATTAATCGATGATCCAAAAGAAATATCTGAAATACTAAGAGTTTAGTATGAATCGGCTTTCAGTATCCCTAAACTGATAAACTAATATGCGGTAGAAATATGTATTCTGAAGAAGAATTAGAAAGGGAAAGTATAACGGAGTTTGACTTCAAAACAAATGATATTACGCGAGCTCTTGGGAAACTAAAAGCACATTCACCAGCAGACCCGGAAAAATGGAACACCAGACTAATTCAAAACTGCAAGAATGAAATTACTGAGCCTCTATACTGGATATGGAAACAAATACTAGCCGTGATGTAGGACTCGAGACTGGTCTGGAGACCTTTTTTTCTGGTCTTGGTCTCGGTCTCGGCCATGGTGATCTCGACTACATCACTGTGATGTTCCTCAAGTGCAACGAACATTTATGTTGTCTTAAGTAGGCAGTTAACTGCTGAAAAATGTTACAAACTATGAATTTGTGAATAAATTATAAGTAAATTTTGTAATTTCACTTGATGATAACCTCTTTGGAATCTTTCTTCCTGAATGTTAAATACAGGGCTTAGAATTAGGTATAACACAATATTGAATACTGTACATGCAAATATTGCATATGATCTTGTTCTCGGTTTCGATCTTGAGACCGGACTCGAGACCCTTTTTTTCTGGTTTCGATCTCGAGACCGGTCTCGAGACCCTTTTTTTCTGGTTTCGATCTCGAGACCGGTCTCGAGACCCTTTTTTTCTGGTTTCGATCTCGAGACCGGTCTCGAGACCCTTTTTTTCTGGTTTCGATCTCGAGACCGGTCTCGAGACACTTTTTTTCTGGTTTCGATCTCGAGACCGGTCTCGAGACCCTTTTTTTCTGGTTTCGATCTCGAGACCGGTCTCGAGACACTTTTTTTCTGGTTTCGATCTCGAGACCGGTCTCGAGACCCTTTTTTTCTGGTTTCGATCTCGAGACCGGTCTCGAGACCCTTTTTTTCTGGTTTCGATCTCGAGACCGGTCTCGAGACCCTTTTTTTCTGGTTTCGATCTCGAGACCGTCTCGAGACCCTTTTTTTCTGGTTTCGATCTCGAGACCGGTCTCGAGACCCTTTTTTTCTGGTCTCGGTCTCGAGACCCTTTTTTTCTGGTCTCGGTCTCGAGACCCTTTTTTCTGGTCTCGGTCTCGAGACCCTTTTTTTCTGGTCTCGGTCTCGAGACCCTTTTTTTCTGGTCTCGGTCTCGAGACCCTTTTTTTCTGGTCTCGGTCTCGAGACCCTTTTTTTCTGGTCTCGGTCTCGAGACCCTTTTTTTCTGGTCTCGGTCTCGAGACCCTTTTTTTCTGGTCTCGGTCTCGAGACCCTTTTTTTCTGGTCTCGGTCTCGAGACCCTTTTTTTCTGGTCTCGGTCTCGAGACCCTTTTTTTCTGGTCTCGGTCTCGAGACCCTTTTTTTCTGGTCTCGGTCTCGAGACCCTTTTTTTCTGGTCTCGGTCTCGAGACCCTTTTTTTCTGGTCTCGGTCTCGAGACCCTTTTTTTCTGGTCTCGGTCTCGAGACCCTTTTTTTCTGGTCTCGGTCTCGAGACCCTTTTTTTCTGGTCTCGGTCTCGAGACCCTTTTTTTTCTGGTCTCGGTCTCGAGACCCTTTTTTTCTGGTCTCGGTCTCGAGACCCTTTTTTTCTGGTCTCGGTCTCGAGACCCTTTTTTTCTGGTCTCGGTCTCGAGACCCTTTTTTTCTGGTCTCGGTCTCGAGACCCTTTTTTTCTGGTCTCGGTCTCGAGACCCTTTTTCCTGGTCTCGGTCTCGAGACCCTTTTTTCCTGGTCTCGGTCGAGACCCTTTTTTTCTGGTCTCGGTCGAGACCCTTTTTTCCTGGTCTCGGTCGAGACCCTTTTTTCCTGGTCTCGGTCGAGACCCTTTCTTCCTGGTCTCGGTCGAGACCCTTTTTTCCTGGTCTCGGGACCCTCTCTTTTTTTTCCTGGTCTCGAGACCCTCTCTTTTTTTTCTGGTCTCGAGACCCTCTCTTTTTTTTCTGGTCTCGACTACATCACTGATCACCAGACACGGGATAAATACCGAGCATTCCGAAGGGAAAGATAACACAGCTCAACAAAAAATTTTTTTTGTTTCGTTGCCAAGGAAATTCGTACGAATTTAGGGTATTTTGGGGTTGCTGAATTCCAAAATGAAAGTAGTTTTTCCGATTTGGCTCTAGTTCTTGAGATAATGAATACCCTCAATTAATAGGAAACGTAACCATAACGCGTGCATATGGGAAACTACCGGAACATTCTAGATGGTGAGACACGCGAATATTCTTAGTGTTTACTCCGCGATCATTCTAGAATATTCCCCCTCCGTATATATATATAATTCATCGGCCACCCAACCAGTAAGTAGGCTCCGCCTGAACATTAAATTTTTTGCATTTTTACGTGTTTCAATGGGGTACCAATTATCTCATAAATTAGAGCCAATCTAGCAAAACCGATGTCATATTCGGAATCAGCACCACAAAGTTACCCCAAAATCACACTAATATGATTGGCAATAAAATGAGTGTTGACCAGTGTAATTAATTCCAGTTTATAAAGTAGGAGATCGATCTGAGGTAAAAAACTATAGGCCAGTGTCACTGACATCTTATCCCTCACAAATATTTGAAAGAATAGTTAGAGAAAAATCTATGACTTTTTGGAGACTCAGAAAAAAATTAAATGATAACCAACATAGGCACGAACTTCCGGACCAGAATCTATCACCAGAATCTATCACCAGAATCTATCACCAGAATCTATCACCAGAATCTATCACAGTAACATCCTTTGCTAATGACACAAACCTGAGTAGAAAAATAAGAAACCCAGATGATAATAAAATCTCTACAAATAGACGAGCAGAATCTATAGTTGATCTGAAGGCAACAATATGAAATTCAACACTGGGAAATTTCAACTATTAAGGTACGTAAAGAAGGGAGGAACTAAAACCTATGGAATACTATGCCCCAAATAGACAAGAAATTCAAAAAACTCTGAAGCAAAAGATTTAGGAGTTATAATGACCGATGACGCGAAATTTGAAACACAAAATAAAATAGCAGTAAACAAAGCAAAAAGAATAACTGGGCAAATACCGGGAACCTATAAGAGAAGGGATAAGAATATAATGATTCCTCTGTTGAAAACACTGATCATACCCAAGTTGGAGTATTGCTCTCTTAACATTCCCGTATAAAGAATGACATTAATCATCTGGAAGGGATTCAGAGAAGCTCCACAGCCAAGAATAATGGATGCAAAGAACTAATCACTGGGAAAGGTTAAATGAATTACACTAAAGAAGAAGAGAGAGAAGTACACCGTTATTTACATCTGGAAAATAGTGGAGAAATTAGTCCCTTATCTCAATTTGAACCCTATAACTACTCACGCAACAGTGGAAGGTAGGAAAGGAAGAACGTGTCTTGTTCCCAAACTAAAGGCTAGACAGGGAATATTCTCAATCCTGAAGGAAAATAATTTTGTTGTGAGAGGGCCAAGACTGTTCAACCAGCTGTCGAAGCAACTACGGAACACAACTGGTGTAATGGTGGAAATATCCAAAAGAAAACTAGACGCCTGGCTCAGAACAATACTAGATGAGCTAGGATTAACTGGCTGGAGTGGAGAGCGCAAGAAACCAGCTCTCTTCGTCACGAGGCCAACTCGAGAGAAAAAGCAACGAGCCTGACCTCCCTGAAATGAGGAATCATCGCACGGAACACCTAAAAGGTTGAAAGGTGTGTGTGTATATATATATATATATATATAGATATATAGATATATAGATATCTATCTATCTATATATCTATCTATATATCTATCTATATATATCTATATATATCTATATATATATCTATATATATCTATATATATATCTATATATATCTATATCTATATATATGTACAGGGTGGGCGGAAAGTAGCTCCCTATTTTGGATTGGTAAAAAAATATGTATATTATCCATTTATTTCAGAAGAAATAATATGAAAAGGTAGGCATACATAGTAGGTTTTCTTTAAAATTCAATGTGGGCTCCAACTCTTTCCACCAGCTTCTGGAGCCGCCCAGGAATGGTGTCCACTGACTTTAGCAGGAACTCCGGCGGGATGGAGGACATGACTTCCCGAATTCGGTCCTCCAGTTCTTCCAATGTCCTCGGTTTGGTGCGGTAGACTTCTTCCTTTACCCACCCCCAAAGAAAGAAGTCGCACGGTGTCAAGTCGGGGCTCCTGGCTGGCCATTGATGTGGACCACGACGACCCATCCAACGCCCAGGGAAGTGGGCATCCAGCCACTCACGGACAACAAGAGCGAAGTGCGGAGGGGCGCCATCTTGCATAAATATCAGATCGTCGATGTTCTCCCATGTGCTGACAACCGGCCAGACCTCGTTTCGCAACATAGCAAGGTACCGCTCAGCATTCATGGTGTTGCGCAGAAGGAACGGGCCCACAACCTGATCTGAGGTCATACCACACCACACCGTTACACTGAACCGATTCTGCCGTTTTTCAGCGGTAACCATGGGATCCTCTCCTGCCCAGTAGTGGCAATTGTGGCGGTTGACAAAGCCTCCGACGTGGAACACCGCCTCGTCGCTCCAGAGGATGTTGCGGAAGAGATGGGGCCAGTCTTCATGCCAAGCCAGCATGATTTCCCCGAACTCCATGCGAATGTCGCAGTCCTCGTCCGAGAGAGATTGGTAGTAATGCGGCTTCCACGAACGCCAGTTCAGCTCCTTCTTCAGCACAGTTCGCACTGAGTAGCGGGAGAGTCCACTTTCCCGAGCTGCCTGGCGAGTTGACTTTCGTGGACTCCGTGCGAACATTTCCTGAACTGCCTGCACCGTCTCCTGGGCCCTGGATGTCGAAGGGCGACCACATCTTCGAACATCTGCCACAGACCCCGTGGTCATGAGCTTCGAGTGGCAGTTCTTGATTGTTTTCGGGTCCACTTGGGCACGTGGTCCGTGAATGGCCCGCCACCATCTTTGAACTCGAACGACAGATTGCCAAACTTCGTACCGTGCCGCCAACTGGGCACGCTCCTGCAGTGTTAAACGCTCAGCCATGTTACCCTTCAATCTGAAATGAAAAAAAAAATGAACGTTACAATTGTACCACTTTAGAGAACACACCATAACAATATAACAATACAATCACAATTTATACATAATTTATATGTAATTCAAATTAGGGAGCTACTTTCCGCCCACCCTGACTACGAATCCATCGGCCCCGGGTTCGAGACCCGATGGCAGCCGGCGCGCAGCAAAACCCAGCTGTTCATCCTTCTACACAATAAAAAAAAAAGAAAAAAAGAAAGTGGTTGGTAGATAAATGGGTACCCTAGGTGGCCTAGTGGTTAAGACGCTGGGCTGCTGATGGGGCGTGGTTCGGATTCCACGTTAAACTGTAGGTCTAAGGTGGAGTGAAAAGCTTGACCTTCGTCAGAATGAACAATTCGGGCGGAAGCTAACCAAAAAGGTATACCAAAAAAAAAAGGTATACTATACTATATATCTATATATATATATATATCTATATATATATATCTATCTATATATATATATATATGAAAATTATTTCACGAAAGTAACACGTGAAAAATATTTGATGAATAAAACCACGAAGGAAAGGAAACACAAAATGGTGCTCAAGCGCTTTCGTCTAATGACATCCTCAGGAACACTGAAGTACATAAAAAGGTTAAGCCTATATATAGGTTACAGAAAGAAAAAAAGAAAAAATAAATATACATACATACACACACACACACATATATATATATATATATATACATACATATATATATACAAATACATACATACAAACGTATATACAATAAACAGAGAAGTAAAAATAAAAAAATTAAAAATTAAAACCTTAAAAGATTACCAGTGAGGCGTACAGATTTGTAAGGAAAAATATCGATTTTTAGCACAAGATCAAATGGATTATAAAAATACAAATTTATACTGGAACTCTGCCCGGGTTTTAACACACTGCTGCCTATGGTCAGGTTTCGATATATATAAAAAAAATAAAATGCAAATTAAAAGTTAATCGATTTTTAGCACAAGATCAAATGGATTATAAAAATACAAATTTATACTGGAACTCTGCCCGGGTTTTAACACACTGCTGCCTATGGTCAGGTTTCGATATATATAAAAAAATAAAATGCAAATTAAAAGTTAATAAAGTAGAAGACAAGTTTACCAAAGATTTAATGTTTTACCCTTCTTATCTAAATCCGTTTTAAAGGAATTCAAAATAACAGGATCGAGTTGAAAAAGACCTTTGCTTATGTTGAAGTTATTTGAAAGTTGGATAATGGCAGACTCAAGAATATTTCTATTAACAATGTTGCTTGAATGGAATAAAACTGAAGCATTATTCCAATCAATACAGTGGGCTAACTCTGACAAATGGACAAAAAGGGCACTGGACAACTGTCCTGTTCTAACGGAATATTGATGCTGTTTTATACGTGTGTGCAAATCCTTTCCCGTCTGACCTATGTAAAAGGAATCACATTGTTTACAACCAATTTTATAGATAATGCCTGAATTATTGGTAGGGCTATTTTTACTATGATATTTTTCACAATATTGTTATATGAAAATACTACATTAATATCCAAAAGTTTAAGTACATTAGCAATGCCTAAAAAGCCCGGGAAAAATGGAAGTACTAAAATATTTTTTGACAAAGTACGAGTGTTAATATTGACACGCTAGAAAGTTCGTTTTGCCTTGTTGAGACAAGATTCCATAAACGCAGATGGATAACACAAATCACTTCCAATACCGTTGATTTTTTCCAATTCGGCATCGATGTATTCCGGACTGGCGATCCTAAGGGCGCGGAGAAACATTGATGAAAATATGGCCTTCTTAGTGGGGGTATCATGTCCCGAGTAAAAGTGTACGTAGGACAAATTGTTTGTCGTTTTCCGATAGATACTAAACTTAAACCTGGGCTTTCCCTATGTACACGCACATCCAAAAATGGGATTGAATTGTCTTGCTCAACTTCTAAAGTAAACTTAATGGAGGGGACTTGATCATTTAACTGAAGGAGGAAGCTATCCAGGTCACGATTCATGGGCCAGATACACAAAATATCGTCGACGTACCGCAACCAAGGGATGCCAACCCCCAGGATTCTCGGAATATAGGTAATTTCGAAAAACTCCATATAAATATTGGAGAGGAGGGGCGATAAGGGGTTGCCCATAGCCATCCCAAAAACTTGTTGATAATACTCGTTATTGAAAGTGAATTTACAGTCTTTGATGCAAAGCTTAATGAGTTCCAAAACAATGTGTGAAGGTAGTGGCAGGTCATACTTATGTAATTCTTGGGAGAGAAAGTCAAGCATATCGTCAATCGGCACTTTTGTAAACAATGAACAAACATCAAAACTGATCAATTTATCGTTAGTTTCAGTACGTGCATTATTCAATTTTTCCGTAAGATCCATGGAATTTTTTACATGTGAATCAGAGTGTGTTCCGAGAATGGGGGACAAGACTTTGACAAGCCATTTGGAGAGTTTATAAGTAATAGA
>JAJOZX010007742.1:0-97500 GCA_023014485.1 Bathynomus jamesi | reverse complement strand
CCGGAGAACAATGAAAGATCTAGCTGTGATTTTACAGATTTAGTAGAACATTAATGGTTTACACTGAATGAAAAATTCCATATACAGTTTTTGAGGATTCTCTCTCTCTCTCTCTCTCTTCTCTCTCTCTCTCTCTCTCTCTCTCTCTCTCTCTCTCTCTCTCTCTCTCTCTCTCTCTCTCTCTCTCTCTCATATATATATATATATATATATATATATAACACACTAGTTAGTTTATACAGCGGTGCTATCTAGTGTACGATCTGTGGGTGTGCATTGCGTGTGCACTGTAAAATTTCCTTGGGTATTTTTTCAATCTATTTTCGTATCGGGAGAGAGCGGAGGGTGGAGGAAGACCCTTATGCTTTTCTATTCAGTTTTCTACTACTGCTAAAAAATTTAAATGAATAGTTTAATAACAGAAACCTTCCCGAGTGAACCGAAGGGTCTTTGAGGCTTCATCTTGTCCTTGTATATCTCTCTCTCTCTCTCTCTCTCTCCAGGAATTAGTTTAAATATTTACTCCTATATTTAGTCCTTCCCCCACGTTAGAGAGACGTCTCTGGTTACATTGTACTCCACATATCATGATTAGCCACCGATCAACTCATTTTATAATCACTTTCCTCATAAACGCCTCTAAGTGGGAGACTCTTGAATTCGCTGTAGCAACAACGGGTGACCACTCACGAAACACTTTCATGCTCCATGAGGGACAAGTACGAGGGTATAGATACAGGGACTTCCCACTGATATTCCTCACCAGAAAAAGATTTTGGTAATATCCTGTTATCTCCACCAAATTTTAATATAGTTAATTGAATGCCCGATTAGGTCAATTGTACGCCCTTGACGATTGGTTAGGTGATATTTCGTGATACTTTCGTTAAAACTAACGAAAATATCACACCTTAACCTAACCACTCGTCAAGGGCGTACAGTTGACCTAACCGGGCATTAAAACTTGGTGGGGAGATAACAGGATAGTACCGAGCTTTTCTCTACTTTCGTTGTGGCAAAACACCGCGAAGTATGAACGACTCAATATATCACTTGCCGCATAAACACCTTTCACGGCGGGAGACCCATGTTGAAACTCGGCTACATTCAGAGAGTTGGCAGACACACACACATCACAGACATCTAATTACAGAAAGCACGCTCACACATTTGCCTGCCTTGTTAATAGACTAAAAAGTATTTTGTAAAAATACAAAAAAGTAAAGTAAAAAAAAATTCATGGCATGGATTAGGTGAGGTAAGTTGCGTTTCTGCCGTCCCTTTCTTATTTTTACTCTTTCTTCCCTTGGGTTGATGGATGCTAACCTGGAGTGGGCCATGAGGTCTTCGTTGCCTTGATACCTAAGTAAATAGATCTGTTAGTATTTTGTATAAAATCAAAACATATGTTCGAGGTTTTTGTGCAGATCCCAAGTAGTTGATGTATGATTAGCTGCACAAATACTATATATTATTACGTTAGTTTGTACAACCACGCTCTCTAGTGTACGATTTCTGTGTGTGCGTAACGTAATTGTCGAGATAGTTTGTGTATTCTCATCCTTCCTGTAAAATTTCCTTGGCTACTTTTCCAGGGTCGATATATTTTCTTCAACCTTTTTCCGTACCCGTCTTTGGTGGGGAGGGAGTGGAGGGTGGGGGGGAGAGAGCCTTATGCTTTTCTATCCAATTTTCGACTACTGCTAGAATAGTTAAAACAATGCACTAGTTTAGTAACAGGAACTCCTCCGAGTAGACCGAATTCTCTTTGAGGCTTCCTCTTATCCTTGTAACTCTCTCTCTCTCTCTCTCTCTCTCTCTCTCTCTCTCTCTCTCTCATCTCCGCATAAGCGAGGTAGCGACTTTTTAAAAATCCATATATCTAAAAATTAATTAATCTAATTTAAACCTAACCTAACCTCAGTGCCATCGAACCGAGACGGCTCAAAGGTGGTTTCTGTTAAGTCATTAGATAGTGAAGTACTGTACTAGCTTATCTAGCTTAACTTGACCTAACCTAGCGTAACATAATCTATTCAGAAATAAAATTTCGTTTTACTAACAATAATATATTTCTAGATTCTTTATATAATTTTTTTAAATGTTCCGAGGTACCAAAAGTGTTACCTCACCAAAAAAATATTACCCCACTACATCTGTGAATCAGCACACACACCACACACACAAATATTTATATAAATATATCTAAGGATATATATATATATATATATATATATATATATATATATATATATATATATATATATCGGAATCCCCAAGTAGCGCCGACAGCAAGCCACCTTTTTTACCAGTCAGATTTTCTTGTACGACCTATTTTTCGAGATTAGGTTATGCAAGGTTTGGTTTGGTTAACTTAGGTTAACCTAAACTAACTTAACCTAAAACAGATCAGTGGGTGTGTAAAAGCTGAGGTAGCATAAAGGACGACTTTCTTGATTTTGAGTTTTTTTAATTAAAATCTTAACGCGAGTGAAATTCGAAAAAATAATCATTATATACAATAAAAAAGCTTTCTCTGAACTTTCTCATAGACCCCCCCCCCCAATCCCTACCTTAACACAAGCGAAAGTGATTAAAAATTTGGAAATATGAAATACATAACCTGTTTAACCTACTTGGGTAAAAATGAGCAGCGTCGAAAATTAACACAAATGTTTGGCCTATTTGAATAAATATATATATAATATATATATATATATATATATATATAATGTATGGAATATGCATGAACACGCACGATTTTGCATAATGCAAAACTTGCCCCCATCAGGATTGAAACCATTACCTCTTGAATAGAAGGCGAGGACGTTAGAAACGTCGTAGTGTAGTGGTTAGCTAGCCCCCCCCCCCTCACCTTCTATTGAAGAGGTGGTGGGTTCGAACCCTGGTGGAGGCAAGTTTTGCATATATGCAGTGTATATATACATTATATATATATTATATTTATATACGTATATGCATTATACAGTATATATAATAATATATATATATATATAATAATTTATATATGCAGTATGCTATATTTGTACAGTGTGTGCAGAGACGCTCCTTATTTACGTCGTTTCTATTCATATTATATATATTATATATATATATAATATATTCACTTTTTATAATAAAAGTTTTTGATAAATATGATATTACCACGAAAAGGAGAAAAGGTAAAAAGAATATTAAAATGATGATTTAAAAAATTGCATGTATCTACACATGCCTAAAATAGTATACATTTATACCTCTCTCACATCCTTTAGAAGTAAATTTTTAAAGGTACAACAGATGGTCAGATATGGTACGTGGATTATCCATTGTGTGTGTGTGTGTGTGTGTGTGGTCCCCTCTGGATTTTTTTCATTGGTGACGAAGTTTGTTTTTTATTTTGCACTTTTAGGAGTCTTTTTCGTCAAGGCTATTTTTTATGATTTAGATTTTGTGTCGTCTTTGTCCTGAATCCTCTTTTGTGTTTATCTTCAGTTTTATTTTGGTGTGTATACATATTGTAACGGAGCATTGTGAATGCTAGATAGGGTCAATGAGAGGTGGGGGGGGGGTATTGCCTTAATTACGAGTTCGATAAACCAACCAACACGTGACGTCATGCGATTGGGAGAACAGAAAGGCGCCATTTGTAGCCGGCGTGTCTGAATTTCAAAGCTTGGATTGAACGTTTGTTTGTGAATTTTACTTGTGGGGATAATACTCGTAGTTTGGTAATTAATGTGTTAAGTGTGTCTATTTTATTGTTGGGAAGGGGTTTTAAAGCGTAAAGTTTAAAATTTCTGATATTATAAGGTGTTAAAAGTTTAGTAACGTTAAAAGAAGTTAAATATAAAACATATTACAGCAATTTAACTCGCTCGTAAAAATTCTCTATCATCATAAAATTAAACTCAGAACTTTAAAACTAACAACAATTATGGAAGACATGGACAAAAGGGTAAAAAACCCAGACCAAGAAAACAAAAACACAGACTTTGGAGCTATGGCACCAGCTCAAAACTACAAAAATTAATGAGAAAAAAATCAGCACGTAAAGGTGTCATCACAAAACTGTACAACGATTACAAACAGAAAGAACCTTCAAGATATGATCTTGAAACAACATTAAATTCTATTACTCGTTACAAACAAGAAATCCTCACACTAGAGAAGGAAATAATTACAGAAATTGGTGGTGGTGAACTAACAGATGATATTCCTCTCCTACTTGACAATGAAAATTACATTAAAAAAAAGTTGATTCCTATATTTCTGAAGTTCAAACCCAACTTGATTAGTACAAAAGCAAGACACCAATGAAAGCTTCTTAGAAGCCATCCGAAATGCTTCACTTATCTCTTCCAACAAGGCTGAGGGCAATGAACGAAAATCAAAACTGCCTACACATGAAGTACTCGCTTTTGAGGGTGACAGAGCCAAATTTCAGATGTTGATAAATTGAGTTATTTACTGAACTATCTGAAAGGCCCTGCCTTAAAATTAGTGGAATCACTGCCAGCCATAGGTACTTCTTATTCTGTGGCAATAGAATTACTTAACAGAAATTACATAAATAAGGGTGAAATTATACATGACTTAGCTCTTAAAGTAATGAAAATGCGAACCCCAAAAGACAACTATGGTGACCTCTTTGACTTTTACTGCGAGTTTGAATGTCTCATGGGACAACTTAAAAACAATAATTTAAACATTACAGAATCAGCTTGGGTCATTCAAGCTGTTGATTTTTAAAAACTCCCTTCTAGGGTCAGAGATATTTCATCAGAGAACAATTGACATATACCCTACCCTTAATAAGCTAAGAGAAGATTTCCCAACTGTACTTGCACTTTACAAATCAAGTTACACACTCCCAAAATTTAACACAACACAAAAAAACCAACAATGCAGAAAACAACAAAAAACCAAAAACAAAAGATTTCAACACTTACCAGTTACATTCAAACACAACCGCAAAACTCAATTTGCAGAAAATAAAGTGACAGAAAAAGACTCAAAGACTCTACAAAACTTTAATGTAACTACTATAACCCCATACCATGCAAATTTTGTTTTAGCAGTGAACATAGTTCTACAAATTGTCCCAAATACACAGACTTTACAGCAAGGTCAAAACGTTGTGAACAACTAAACTTATGCAAAAAATGCACTGGATCAGGGCACAATAAGTTAACTGCAAATTTGAAATACAATTGTAATTTGCAAAGTTTTGACCATGTTACCCCTATGTGTAATACACACACAGACATTGGAAAAAACTACAAACATTATGAACAAACACCCAAATCAAACCAAAACAAACAGAAACAAACTCAAAATGCTATGAATGGGCATATCAGTTCATCTAGCATTAACCACAATTCAAAAATTCTTTTACCAACCACAACCTTTGAAATCCAAAACAAAAAGGGACAAATAGTACAGGTTAGGTGTCTTAGATACCTGCTCACAACAAACATTTGTAACCAAGCAACTGATAGAAAAATTGGGACTTCAGAAGCAACAAGGAAATGAAGATCTCTCTATTTCACCAGTTTTAAAACTGCAAATGTAACTTTAACTCTTGATGGAACATTTGAAACCCTTAAGGTTGTTGTTGTGAACAAAGTAGAACGAGAAAAATTACAAATAGCTGGGTTAAAACAAACTTTGCTCAAAACAAATACACGATAGCTGATAAAACCCTTAATGCAGATGTAGTTGATGATATACATATGCTCATGGGGGCTGACTATCTTCATCTGGTCCATAGAGGCATCATTAAAATTGGAGATGGAATAGCCATACAAACTCCCACAGGTATTGCACCTTTGGGTGACATAACTAAATACAATCTTACTACTGACACAGAAAACACAGAACATGAACAAAATTCACACAAACAAAATCACCACATTCACAAATTTCTGATGTGACAAACTCGAACAACAAAAACACTGTATAATCCCACATCATTTGAATGAAAAATGAACATTGGATGAAGGGTTACAGCAGTTGTGACTATTAGAATCAGTTGGCATAAAGGACAGTACAATTACACATGAAGACCAATTGATGACAGAACAATTTAAGGATACATTACAACACAGAGACAATCAATACTATGTGGAGCTGCCTTGGAAAACACCTTGTCCAGAAATAATGGACAATTTGAAAGTAGCTAAGGCACATCTGTATAAAAATTACAGAAAACTTAAAAATGACAATCTTTTAGAACAATACAACAACATATTCAAAGAACAAATAGAAAGGGGCTTCATTGAAGAAGTTACTGATGAACCCTTTAAAAAACGAGGTTGTCATTATTTAACACACAGGAGTTTACAGAGAAGACTCATCCACAACTAAACTAAGAGTAGTATACAACTGTAGTTTAAAGGATACAAATTCTGTTAGTTTAAATGATTGTCTCATGGAAGGCCCAAATCTTGTCTCAGATCTTGTAAAAATTCTCCTTTGCTTCCGTTTAGACAATTATGCAGTACAGAGTGACATAGAAAAAGCATTCCTCTGTATAAATTTGAAGCTTGAGTATGATAAAAATCATCTCAGGTTTTTGTGGTTTAATGATCCACATGACATTAACAAAGGTTTCAAAACCTACAGATTTAAAGTAATTATTTTTGGAGCAAATTGTTCTCCAAGTATTCTTGCTTTAACAATTAAAAACCATTTAAACTTATTTCAAGAGAACTTAACAGTTCGTTTTAAAACAAAACTTTTATGTAGATAACCTCATTGGTTCCAGTTCCATAGTAACTGAAGAGGAATTGCTTGAAATTTACAAACTGTCACAACCCATAATGAAGCAAGGAAATTTTGGACTGAGAGAGTGGGTTTCTAATTCTCCTAAATTAAATGAACAGATAACAAAAAACAACAAAGGGAACACTGAACCTAACCAAAGCATTCCAAATGTTTTTGTGTAATTGTTTTTAAAACAGAATTCCGAACACAATAACACTCTTTGCACAAAGAGTTATAATTTAAATGCCATTGCAAAAAGACAAGTCCTTTCAGAGTCATCCAAAATTTTTTACCACATTGGATTATATTTACTAGCAACCATAAGATTCCAAAATCCTTTTGCAGGAGTTATGGAAAAAGAAAATTGATTGGGATGAACCACTTTCAGTGGAAGACCAACTTCATTGGAAAAAATTGGCCACAGACTTAAAGTTCAAAACATCTACGTACCAAGATGTGCTGGTTACAGATTGAAACCCCAAACACTACACATTTTTACAGATGCCAGTACACAAGCTTATGGGTGTTGTGCCTATTTAACAAGTGAAAATGAAAGTAACTTGGTTTATTCAAAGGCAAAAGTGGCACCCTTAAGCCAAAAGAAAACTACCACAACTTGAATTATTGGCTGTCTCACTGGGAGTCAAGACAGCAGACTCTCTCAAGTCTATAAAGAAGATGACATAACAGACATTTACTTATAGATAGATAGTCAAATTTGTCTAACATGGGTGAAAAACACAGATACAACTTCTTGCAAAAACATATTTGTGAAGAACAGACTAACAGAAATCAAAACTGCAAACACGTACCTTGGTATCAAATTTAGGTACATACAAACAAAACAGAATCCTGCAGACTTTTTGACAAGAGGGCTCTCTTACAAACTATTGAAAGCAAACAAAATTTGGTATGAAGGGCCTGAATGGCTAACATGCGAGGATCTTTGCCCAGCCGAAGTAGTTAAACTAACACTCAACTCTACAACAGCCGAAAAGATCACTGAGGACAAACCTATTTTTTACTATAAACATTATTCAGACCTCAACAAACTCTTGAGAATTACAGTCTGTTGCTGCAATTTTGTCAATAGCTACCTTCTCAAACACTGTCCTCAGAAGGTCTTTTCTAAATTAAAAGAAACTGCAACCAAATACTGGCTCAAACACATACAAACTTCAGAATTTGACAAGGAGTTGAAGTATCTTAGGTCCAGTAAACATTAAACAAAGGAATTCCTTCACTTGTCATGGATCTAAATCTGTACCTGGATACAGAGGGTCTGATAAGGTGTAAAGGAAGCTTAACAAGTCAACTTTGAATTACAACTCTAAGCACCCAATTCTTCTTCCAAGGAGGAATCACTTCACAAATCATCATCAGGGATACCCACAACAAAATACACCACATGGGGGTCCCACAAACCCTGACAGATGAGAAAAACTTACTGGCTACCAAAGGGTAGAACTGAAACAAAGAAAATTTTAAACACATGCATTCCTTGTAAACGTATCCATTCACGACCCTTTAAGACCCCAAGCCCTCCAGACCTACCTGTGGAACGAGTAACATTTACTCAGCCATTTGAAACCACGGGTATTGACTACACTGGAGCGGTGAATGTGAGTTTTGGAGACAAAATGGATTCAAAGGAATACAAAGTGTACATTGTACTCTTCACCTGTGCTGCAACACGTGCCATATGTCTAGACATAGTAGAAGATCTGACAGCAGAAGCTTTTATTGCTGCTTTCAGACGATTTTGTGCACACAATTCTGTACCCAAAACTATATGGTCAGACAATGCCACATACTTCAAATCTGGTGAAAGAATTATTCATCAGATTTGTGACAGTGAAACAGTACAAACTCATTTAATCAAACACAATATAACCTGGAAGTACATTCCTGTTAATACACCATGGTATGGTTCCATTTGGGAAAGAAACATACAGACTGTAAAGAATTGCCTTAAAAAGACTATTGGGACCAAACATCTACAACTTTTTGAACTCATGACTATTTTGACAGAAATTGAAAATGTTGTCAACAACAGACCATTAACTTATGTGGGAGATGGTATTAATGAGCCAGAACCTCTCTCACCAAACCACCTAATTAAAGGAGAAACAGTAAACATGTTACCAGAATATGAACATAACAGTACAGAGGATCCAGATTGGGTGGTAGGACACAAAGAACTCGGCACAAAATACCAACAATTGACACAAATCAAAACTCAGTTTATAACAAAATGGAGGGAAGAATACTTAACAAGTCTTAGAGAAAGACATAAACAATTAACAAAACAAAATTGGAATGATTCAGTCAAATTTCGGGACATTGTGTTGATACATGACAAGACAACAGATTGGTCAATGGGAAATGTCTTAGAGCTCAAAACTGGTGAAGACGAAGTTACCAAGGCTGTAAAACTGAAAACAGCGACTGGTGAAACCACCAGAGATATCACATTACTATATCCTTTGGAATGTGAGGCTAAGTTAGAACCATTACCTCAAAGGATAGATCAGGATACTGTTGATGAGGAATCTCTCAATGTACCTGATGCAACTCAGATTAAACCAGACAGGCCTCAAAGAAAGACTGCTTTGAAAGCCAGAAAACTCTTACAAGAAAAAATTAAGACTGGTGACTTATAAAACTTGCACAAATAATGAGCAAAGTTAAAATGTTTAATAACTTTACTTTAATTCCATTAATTTCCTTACCTAAGTGGAGTCAAACTGATTGACATAACTTTAACTAAACTTAAGAAGTTGGCCTTTTGAACTTTTATATTTAAATAGGTCTTGAGTAACCTTTCTATTTCTATATTCTTTCTTCATTCTTTTTAACTCATTTCATATGATGAGAAACATTTTATGAAAAATTTAATATATAACACAAATTTTTCCTTCGGGTCCCCCAGTATATGAAAAAACTATACATGCCTACAACATGGTATCATATATGGTACCTTCATTTCTTAATTAAATACAAATTATTAATTTATTGAATCAAATAACGACAAAATTGCTCGGAATTCGCGACAAAGCCTACTGGGAATGGAAATAATTGTCATACATAAAACCCCATATGTAGGCATTTGGGCCTGTATAACAAGAAAAATGTATTATTTCGTTTCAAAATTTTCCATTGCTGACTTATGAAAATTACTTCGAGAGAAGAAATAATGAAAACAGAAATATTAGACGTCTGGGGACTTTGTAAAGTCAGCGAAAATTGAAGACGAAAGGAATTTTATATTAGCTCATCTCAGAGCTGGTTACTTACAGCGATGCTTTAAGCAAGGGAGACGTACTTAATCTTCCTATAAGTTCTGAGTGAATACCAAGTAATATAAACCTAATAACTCAAAAAGGATAGGCCTATTCCTTCAGGTATTTAAGTATAGTGTTGCCTATATTAATTAAACTAAATAAACTCGTTGCGTAACTCCATCGCCGACATCGAAAGAGAGCCGGCCGCGCACCCTACAACCAGAAGCGAGGCCCAATGAAATAAGGTATGGTAATTTCCTAAATACCGAAGGCAAATAAACTTAACATCAACCAAAAAAAACTTCTTAACGAGGTCTTTTGAAGACCCACAAATATAACTTTTTAACGAAAAAACGTAGGGTTTTTGTCGTCAACTCTCTATCAATATCTGCTGTAAATTTCCAACGGATGAGGGTGACAGGCAATCATCCATAACCCTATTTAGTTTTTTATAGAAGGTATTAAATGTAAAATATTTAATAATTACTACAATAAGTTTATTAGGTTATGGGACATTTTCAAATCTTTACTCCACCATATATCGAATATCTCCTTATTTAAAATCGATATCAAGCAAAGAGTTTATATTTCATTTATTATTCTCCATTGTCATCATTTTGGGAAAATTTAAACAGAATCGAATTTTCAATTTTTCATCATAGACAAAGCACTATGGATTGTCCTAAAATTTTGCACAGATGTTGGATTTAATGTGAAGGTATTAAATGTAAAATATTTAATACTTATTCCAATAAGTTTAGTAGTTATGGGACATTTTGCAATCTTCACTCCACCATACTTCAAATATCTCCTTATTTAAAATCGATATCAAACAAACCGTTTATATTTCTTTTATTATTCTCCATTGGGATGATTCTGTGAAATTTTGAACACAATCGATTTGTGTCGAAAAATTGGAAAATGCACTCTCTAAAGCCTTCGAAATTTTCAATTTTTCTTCAAATACAAACTCTATGGATTGTCTTGAAATTTTGGACAAATGTTGAAATTAATATGAAGGTATTTAATATTTACTCCATTAGTATAGAATGATGAGATATTTTAGAATCTTGACACTAACATATATCGAATATCTCCTTATTTAAAATCCCTATCAAACAGAGAGTTTATATTTATTTTATTATTCTCCATTGGGATGATTTTGGGAAATTTTGAACACAATCGATTTGTGTCGAAAAATGGGAAATGGACAGTTATAGGACATTTTAGAAGCTTTACACTACCATATATCGAATATATGCTTGTTTTATTTAAATCGATATCAAGCAGAGAGTTTATATTTCTTTTTTTATTTTTCATCGGGATAATTTTGGGAATGTTTGAACAGAATCGAATTTTTGTCGATAAATGGGAAAATGCAGTCTAAACTCTAAAGCCTTTGAAATTTTCAATTTTTCTTCAAATACCAAACACTATGGATAGTTTTGAAATTTTGCACAGATGTTGTGTTTATTATAGAAGTATTGCATTTAAAATATTTAATATTTAATCTAATTAGTATAGTAGTTAAACCTACAGTTTAACGTGGAATCCGAACCACGCCCCATCAGCAGCCCAGCGTCTTAACCATTAGGCCACCTAGGGTACCCATTTATCCACCAACCACTTTCTTTATTGTGTGGAAGGCTGAACAGCTGGGTTTTGCTGCGCGCCGGCTGCCATCGGGTCTCGAACCCGGGGCCGATGGATTCGTAGTCAGCGACGCTAACCACTACACTACCGAGGCACCTTTTTCGAATATCTTATTTAAAATCTATATCAAACAAACAGTTTATATTTCTTTTATTATTCTGCATTGGGCTGATTCTGTGAAATTTTGAACAGAATCGAATTTTTGTCGAAAAATGGGAAAATGCACAAATTTTCAATTTTTCTTCAAATACCAAACACACTGGATTGTTCTAAAATTTTCCACAAATGTTGAAATTAATATGAAGGTATTTCGGGTGAAATATTTAATAATTACTCTATTACTATAGGAGTTATGAGACATTTCAGAATCTTGACTACCATATATCGAATATCTGCTTATTTAAAATCGATACCAAACAATTTATATTTATTTTACTATTCTCCACTGGGATGATTTTGAGAAATTTTGAACACAATCGATTTTGTGTCTAAAAATGGGAAATGGACAGTTATTGGACATTTTAGAAGCTTTACACTACCTTCAATTTTTTCTTCTTCAGCTCCCAGGTAGACTAGTCAGCCTGTCAGTGGAGCCAGCCTCCTTCGCCACTCCGCCCTGTCCAGCAGCACTCCCGTTTCTTCGAGCTCTTGCATGCTGGGCAAGTCGTATCTTCGCAAGCTCTCCTCCACTTCGTCCCTCCATTCCTTCTCAGTCTCCCTCGCGGTCTTCTGCCATTCGCTGGTCTCCACTCCCAGTACCTCCTCGCAGTTCTCCCCCTCCTCCATTCTCTCCAAGTGGCCCAACCATTTCAATTTGGCAACGTCGATTTTTCTCAAAATCGGCGTTACTCCCACATTGGCTCTTATTTCTTCATTCCTTATCTTATCTCTTCGCGTCTTTCTCAGAATAGTCCTCAGCGGTCTCATTTCCGCCGCCTAATTCTGCTTCGATCTGCCATGCGCATTTTCCAGTGTTCCGACCCATAAATCAGTATTGGTGTTAAACTGTTTTGAAAATTATTTTCTTAGTCCCAATGGGCATATGTTCATCCCTCAGTAACGGGTATAACATTCCGACATTTTTACTAAACTTTGCAATTCTTTCAGTTATTTCTTGTATATTATCGCTTTAGTAAACACACTCCCTAGATATTTAAATTTTTTAACATTTCTTATTTCCTTATCTCCTATTTGAACTCCGAATTCTCACTTCTCTTCGACATACACTTAATATTTATATCTTTTCTACATTCATTTTTCATTCCCCCTCCTTCAAACATTCATTCCAATCAATTAAAGCTTGTTCTATATCTTCTCTCTCTGTCGTCCAGAATGCTGTCATCTGCATATGCCATTATTCCATTATTATTATTATTCATTTCATGACGTCGCAAACAAACTTGCAATTACTGTGTCCATGTAGGCTATAAACAGGAGTGGTGATGTAACACTGCCCTGCTTCACCCCTGTTCTTACTTCAAACCAATCATCATTTTTGTGTCCAGTCCTTACTTTGCATTCGCTAACTTGATACAAACTTTTCAAAGCCCTAAGAAGTGTCCCCCTTACCCCATAAATCTCCTCCAAACATCTCCACATTCTTCCTCTGGGCACTGTATCGAATGCTTTTTTAAGATCTATGAATATTACATAGATGTTAGTATTAAATTCTCATGCCTTTTCTACAACAGAACTGAGGCCAAAAATAAGATCTATCGTACTTCTATCTTTCCGATAACCATGCTGTTCCTCTCCCAACCTTGCTTCAATTATTTGCCTTGCTCTTTTTTCTATTATTCTTTCATAAAGTTTTGTTATAGGATTCATAAGCGATATTCTTCTATAATTCTCACATCTGCCTGAGTCACCTTTTCCTTTATATATTGGAACGATGATTCTTTTTTCCCAATAACCGGGGACTTGACCTTCTCTCCAATATTTATTCAACAGGTTTCGAATTTTCTTTCATGGCTTCGCCTCCCTCGTTTATAAGTTCAATCGGAAATTCGTCCACTCCGTTGACTTTCCATTCTTCATTTTATTAACAGCCTCTTCCATTTCTTCTCTGGTAATAATTACCTGTCCTGCTAATTCCTGGTATATTCCATCTGCTTCCTTCACGTCTTATTCTGGATCTCCATTCAACAGCTCTTTAAAATAATCTGACCATCTTCTATTAATTGCTCCAGGTTCCACGATCACATTTCCCGCTTCATTTTTAATGCTGTATACTTTTTCTTTTCCTTCCTATAAGATTTTGCAAGGCTGTAAACCAATTTTATTTTTCCCTTCTCATCTTCTCACAACTTTTCTTCCAATTCCCTCATTGCCATTTGTTTTGCCCTTTTCTTCTCCCTCTCAGCTTCACTTCTTGCTTGTACATATTCCCGTCTTGATTCCTGTGTACGTTGCTTCAACCACTTCCTATGTTTTATAGTGTTCTGTTCCCAAAATCTCCTCTGCAACCCTCTTAACACACTATCTCACGGTTCCCCATTCATTGTTTTCCTCCATCTCAGCTATGTTTCTTTCAAGTTCTTCTCTGAATCTGACTCGAATGTTCTCATTCTGCAGTTTCTTTGCCTTAATTACCTTCCTCTTCTCTTTTGTTGCTACTATTTTCTGCATTTTTAAATCTGCTATCAGTAATCCGTGGTCAGAGTCTAACGTAAACCCTGGTATCACTTTGACATCTCCAATAATTCTCTTATCGGAGCATATAAAGTTATCTATGATGGATTTTTGGTCAAAGTTTCCTGTCACTTGGTTCCACCTGTATCTCGTAAACTTATGGGTCGCCTGGTGTTTAAAAAATCCGTTCATGATCTTTAATAGATTTCTGCGTAAGGAACGAACTAGTTTCTCTCCCTCTGCATTTCGGTTTTGTTCTCCTTCTCTGAAAGGTCCAATTACCTGCTCCACTCCCTCCCTCTCCATTCCCACTTTGCCACTGAAATCTCCCATAAGCAGTCCCACCTCCTCTCCTCCCACTTCATAATTGTCATCTAGTAGTTCCATGAAGTTGGCCTTCTCCTCTTCACTATGCCCCTGTTGTGGCGCATAAACCTGGTAGAGAATATGTTTTATTCCTGATTCTCAACTCTCATTTCATTAGTCTTTCGCTTATTAATTCTACAGTCTGTATGTTTGGGGACAATCTCGGTCCAATAATCATTGCCACTCCGTGCATCCTCCTCCGGATACTCCTCCACTTCTCTGTACATGAGCACATATCCATCCCCCAAATCCCTTCCCAGTTCTCCACCCATATGCCTTGTTTCTGCCATTTCTAAGATGTCAATTTTCCTTTCTCTCATGATGTCCAGAATTTCATCTTTCCCCCTAGAAGTTGCTATGTTAATCGTTCCGCATCTAATCCTGAGTGTGTCCATTTTTCGTGTCCAGTTTCGTTTCCTTATCCGTGATCTGTTCATCAATCCTGGTTCCGAGGCTGGTTCTTGAGTTTCTCGAGCGACAAGGTTTTTACATCACTGGCTTCCTAGGCTTGTCGTGGCAACCCTCCTCTTTTATCCGGGATTGGGACTGGCATGGGATTCCAGGTGTCATTCCCCATGGCAGAGTTTTTACACTACCATATATCGAATATCTGCTTATTTTAAATCGATATCAAGCAGAGAGTTTATATTTCTTTTATTATTCTCCATTGGGATGAGTTTGGAAATTTTGAACAGAATCGAATTTTTGTCTAAAAGTGGGAAAATGCACAGTCTTAAAGCCTTCCAAATTTTAAATTTTTCGTCAAATACCAAACACTATGGGTTTTCCTGAAATTCTGCACAGATATTGAAAGTAATATGAAGGTATTTAATGTAAAATATTTAATAATTACTCCAACAAGTTCAGTAGTTATGGAACATTTTCCAATCTTTACACCACCATATTTCAAATTTCAAATATGGTTTCTATTTCTATTTCTATTATTTCTATTTTTTTCCATTGGGATGATTTTGTTAAATATCGAACAGAATCGAACAGTCTAAAGCTTTCAAAATTTTCAATTTTTCGTCAAATACCAAACACTATGGATTGTCTTGAAATTTTGCTCAGATGTTGAGACTAATATGAAGGTATTAAATGTAAAATATTTTATACTTACTCCAATAATTTTAGTAGTTGTGGGGCATTTTCCAATCTTTACTCCACCATATATGAAATATCTTCTTATTAAACATCGATATCAAACAAACAGTTTATATTTCTTTTATTATTCTCCATTGGGATGATTTTCTGAAATTTCGAACACAATCGAATTTTTGTTGAAAAATGGGAAACTGCAGTCTTTTAAAGCCTTCGAAATTTTCAATTTTTCTTGAAATTTTGCACAAATGTTGAAATTAATATGAAGGTATTTTGGGTAAAATATTTAATAATTACTCCATTAGTATAGGAGTTATGAGACATTTTAGAATCTTGACACTAACATATATCGAATATCTTCTTATTTAAAATCGATATCAAACAGAGTTTATATTTCTATTTTTATTTTCCATTGTGATAATTTTGGGAATGTTTGAACACAATCGAATTTTTTTCGATTAACGGGAAAATGCAGTCTAAAGCCTTCGAAATTTTAAATTTTTCTTCAAATACGAAACACTATGGATTGTTTTGAAATTTTGTGCAGCTGATGCGTTTATTATAAAAGTATTACATTTAAAATTTTTAATATTTAATCTAATTAGTTTAGTAGTTATGGGACATTTTCCAATTTTTACTCCACCATATATCAAATATCTTCTTATTTAAGATCGACATAAAAAAAAAGTTTATATTTCTTTTATTATTCTCCATTGGGATGATTTTTCGGAAAGTTTGAACAGAATTTAATTTTTTCGAAAAAATAGGAAAATGCATATTCTAAGGCCTTCGAAATTTTCAATTTTTCGTTAAATACCAAACACTATGGACTGTCTTGAAATTTTGCTCAGATGTTGAGAGTAATATGAAGGTATTAAATATAAAATATTTAGTAATTATCCCAATAAGTTTAGTAGTTATGAGATATTTCACATATGGTGGAGTAAAGATTGGAAAATATCTCCTTATTTAAGATCGATATCAAACAAACAGTTTATATTTCTTTTATAATTCTCCATTGGGATGATTTTGGGAAATTTTCAACACAATCGATTTTGTGTCGAAAAATGGGAATTGGACAGTTATAGGACATTTTAGAAGCTTTACACTACCATATATGGAATTTCTGCTTAACTTAAATGGATATCAAGCAGAGAGTTTATATTTCTTTTTCTATTTTCTCTTGGGATAATTTTGGGAATGTTTGAACATAACCGAATTTTTGTCGAAAAAGGGGAAAATGCCTCCGAAATTTTCAATTTTTCTTGAAATACCAATCACTATGGATTGTCTTGAAATTTTGTTCAGATGTTGAGAGTAATATAAAGGTATTAATGTCCCATAACTACTAAATGTATTGGATTAATTATTAAATATATATAATACCTTCATATTACTTTCAGTATCCGTGCAAAATTTCAGGACAACCAAATAGTGTTTGGTATTTGGAAAAAAATTGAAAATTTCGAAGGCTTTTTAGACTGCATTTTTTCATTTTTCTACAAAGATTCGATTCTGTTAAAAATTTCCCAAAATCATCCCAATGGAGAAAAATAAAATAAATATAAACTCTTTGTTTGATATGGATTTTAAGAGATATTCGATATAAGGTAGTATAAAGATTGGAAAATGTCCCATAACTACTAAATTAATTAGATTAAATCTTAAATGTTTGTTATAAAGTTAGTATATTTAAAATAAAACATCAGTGGAAAGTTTTAAGACAATCCATATTGTTTGGTATTTGACGAAAAATTGAAAATTTCGAATGCTAGGCATTTTCCCATTTTTCGACAAAAATTCGATTCTATTAAAAATTTCCGAAAATCATCCCAATGGAGAATAATAAAACAAATATAAACTTTTTGTTTGATATCGACCTTAAATAAGGAGATATTTGATATATGGTGGAGCAAAGATTGGAAAATGCCGCATAACTACTAAACGTATTGGATATGCCGCAACATATTATATGTTTATATTTTTTTTTATTTTTCCTTGGGGTAATTTTTGGAATGTTTGAACAGAATCGATTTTTTGTCGAAAAATATATAAAAATGCAGTCTAAAGCCTTCGAAATTTTATTTTTTTTTTCAAATACCAAACACTATTGGTTGTACTGAAATTTTGAACAGTTATTGAGAGTAATTTGAATGTATTAAATATAAAATATTTAATAATTACTCCAGTATGTTTAGTAGTTATGGGACATTTTCCAATCTTTCCAATCCTTACTCCACCATATTTCAAATATTTCTTATTTAAAATCGAAGTCAAACAGAGAGTTTATATTTCTTTTATTATTCTCCATTGGGATGATTTTGGGAAATTTTGAACAGAATCGAATCTTTGTCAAAAAATGGGAAAATGCCTCCGAAATTTTCAATTTTTATTCAAATACGAAACACTATGGATTGTTTTGAAATTTTTCGCAGATGATGTGTTTAGTATAAAGGTACTATATTTAAAATATTTAATCTAAATAGTTTAGTTATAAGACATTTTCCAATCTTTATGCTACCTTATTTCGAATATCTTCTTATTTAAAATCGATATCAAACAAAGTTTCTATTGGGATGATTTTGGAAATTTTTAACAGATTCGAATTTTTATCGAAAAATGGGAAAATGCACAAATACCAAACACTATGGGTTGTCCTGAAGTTTTGTACAGATGTTGAAAGTAATATGAAGGTATTAAATATAAACTTTTTAATAATTACACATTTTTTTATTAAATGGAACATTTTCCAATCTCTACATACCATGTCAAATACTTCCTTATTTAAAATTGCTATCAAAGAAAGCGTTTGTATTTTTTTCATTACTCTTCATTCTGATGATTTTGGGTAATTTTGAACAGAATTGAATTTTTGTCGAAAAATGGGAAAATGCACAGATACCAGACACTATGGGTTGTCCTGAAATTTTGCACAGATGTTGAGAGTAATATGAAGGTATTAAATGTAAAATATTTAATACTTACTCCAATATGTTTAGTAGTTTTGGAACATTTTCCAATCTTTACACCACCATATTTGAAATATGGTTTCTATTTCTATTTTTTTAATTTTCCCCATTGGGATGATTTTGTTAAATATCGAATAGAATCGAATTTTTGTCGAAAAATGGGAAAATGTACAGTCTAAAGCAGTGGTTCTTAACCTGGGGGGCGCGCCCCCCTAGAAACAAGAATTTCTCTAATTGTATTTGTTATTCTCTTAACGAGAGCATGGGCTAATATTGAGAAGTTATTGAGAATGTTATTTTGATTGAAGGGGGGCGTGGAGGGAAGGACCAATTCCTAGAGGGGGCATGGTAGTAAAAAGGTTAAGAACCACTGGTCTAAAGGCTTCGAAATTTTCAATTTTTCGTCAAATACTAAACATTATGGATTGTCTTGAAATTATGTTCAGAAGTTGAGTAATATGAAGCTATTAAATGTAAAATATTTAATAATTACTCCAATAAGTTTAGTAGTTATGGGACATTTTCCAATCTTTATACTACCTAATATCGAATATCTCCTTATAAACTCTTTGTTCAATATGGATTTTAAATATTTATTTTATTATTGTCCATTGGGATGATTTTTGTAAAGTTTTAACAGATTCGAAATTTTGTCGAGAAATGGGAAAATGCCTTCGAAATTGTTTTTTTTTCAAGTACCAAACACTATGAGTTGTCCTGAAATTTTGCACGGATATTGAAAATAATATGAAGGTATTAAATTTAAAATATTTAATTATTAATCCAATACTTTTAGTAGTTATGGGACATTTTCCAATCTTTACTCCACCATACATATACGAAATATCTCCTTATTTAAGATCAATATGAAATAAAAAGTTTATATTTATTTTATTATTCTCCATTGGGATGATTTTGGGATTTGGGGATTTTTTGTTAAATGCACACACTAACGCCTTCGAAATTTTCAATTTTTCTTCAAATAACAAACACTATGGATTGTTTTTAAATTTTGCACAGATGTTGTGTTTATTATAAAGGTAAAATATCTGAAATATTTAATCGAATTAGTTTAGTAGTTATGGAACATTTTCCAATCTTTATACTACCTTATTTCGAATATCTTCTTATTTAAAATCGATATCAAACAGTTTCTATTTCTTTTATTATTCTCCATTGGGATGATTTTGGGAAATTTTGAACATAATGATTTTTTGTCGAAAAATTGGAAAATGCAGTCTAAAGCCTTCGAAATTTTCAATTTTTTTTCAAATACCAGACACTATGGGTTGCATTGAAATTTTGCACAGATATTGAGTAATATGAAAGTATTAAATATAAAATATTTAATAATTACTCCAGTAAATTTAGTAGTTATGGGACATTTTCCAAACTTTACTCCACCCTATTTCAAATATATCCTTATTTAAAATCGATATCAAACAAACGGTTTATATTTCTTTTATTACTCTCCACTGGGATGATTTTGTGAAATTTTGAACAGAATTGAATTTTTGTCGAAAAATGGGAAAGTGCACAACCTTCGAAATTTTCAATTTTTCGTTAAATACCAAACAATATGGATTGTCTTAAAATTTTGCCCAGATGTTGTGTTTATTATAAAGTTATATTTAAAATATTTAATATGTACTCTAATTAATGTAGTAGTTATGGGATATTTTCCAATCTTTACTTCACCATATTTCAAATATCTCATTTAAAATCGATATCAAACACACAGTTTCTAGTTTTTAATATTTTCCATTGGGAAGATTTTGTGAAATTTTAAACAGAATCGAAATCGAAAAATGGGAAAATTTTCAATTTTTCTTGAAATACAAAACTCTATGGATTGTCTTGAAATTTTGCGCAGTTGTTGGGATTACTATAAAGGTATTAATGTTAAATATTTAATAATTTTTCCAATTAGTTTAAGAGTTTTGGGACATTTTCCATTCTTTACACTACCATATATGGAATATCTCCTATTTAAAATTTCAACCTCTCGATCCGACGTCCAGCATCTTAACCGTTGGGCTACTTGTGGTACCCATTTACTAACAACAAATTTTTGTTTGTATGGAAGGATGAACAGCTGAGTGAGCTGCACTTCACCTGCCATCGCTGGGAATCGAACCTGGGGTCGGTGGATTCGTAGTCAGCTATGCTAATCACTATCTATAAATATTCATTGTATGGAGAATAAAATGGGTGAAAAAGTTCCAAGCACTTTACTTGCGGTATTTAAATAAACATTCATTCGCATTTTAGAAGTAGGAAAATGGAGTTCTACTATTCTCATTATATAACTACAATATAAGTAAGTAACTATAAGTAACACTCTTAACCTAGCTCAGCGTAACCATTGATGCCTTTTAAATGGCGTATTGGTAACCCGAGTTTTTTTTTTTTAACTATTTTTCCAGTTAAATAGCAGGCTTAGTTTGGGGTCTTCCATTTTTTACCTTCTAAAAACTAATTAATTTTTGTTTAAAAAGCCCAGGTAAGATGTTTTAACCAGTTTGCCTTGGTTTTATTATTCTTTTTTCATACAATGAATATTTACAGGTATGAAGCGACAGATAAATTCATAAAGGCCGATATACGAGGCGTCCGGAGTAGGATTGACGAAGCCGCCGTATGTTCGAAAATCCGTTTTCTGTATCACCATTTTCTTCTAGCTTTTGTCTATGCATTGAATAATTAATACACACTTACCGATATTTCGTCACTAATGCCTCTGAAATAATTTCCGAGGCATTAGTGATGAAGTATCTATCGGTAAGTGTGTATTATTCACTGCATTGTAAACAAAGGGTAGAAGAAAATGGTAATACAGAAAACGGATTTTTTTAATTAACATATGGCGGCTTCGTCACTCCTACTCTGGACGCCTCATGCTGTATTTGTTCATACAAATTTTTATCATGCAAGTCTCGGACTCGTAATTTTCTTCTTTCAATAATAATCATTTAGTCTTATTAAAAATGATTTTCCATCGTTTCAAAAATTTTCCCTTCATTAACCCCTTTCTGTATTAAGTCTTTGTTTGCGCTCTTTCCGCTGTGGGTGGAGCTACAGGTTGGCAAAACGCAAATATGACGGTATTACTGAAATGTACACTTTGAATTAAAAGTTAATTTTGACTAACTAGCTGAGTCAATTGTTGACATATAGGAAGAAAAAAAAGAAAAATTCAAACTTTTAAAAGCTTTGTATATGAAATAAACAATTGTCATAGGATATTCCGTATAAAACATATGGGTATCAGATGTCACATGACGCCTATATATTCCTTCAAATACGGAATGTGTGTGTAAACTCTGAGAATCACCTGCAATCCCGAGTATTACCAGTGGAGTAGCTGGCTGTCCAAACTCAGCCCAATGAAGCAACGGGAGTCAAACTAGTTTAGTCGGTAACCATCAAACCACAGGAAATAAGACCTGTAACTTTTAATCTTTACGTTTTTTAAGAACTTGAACTAATTCAGAAATTAGTTTGCGAGTGACGTAAAAAAGAAAGTTTGTAGTGTTGTCGTTGTTATTGAATATAGTTGTTGTGGTTGTTGTTTAGCCGATCAACCCACCCTGATCGAGCAAGCCGGCGGCACGCAGGTAACCGATCGCCCTCTCCGGAGTGGACCAGAGGTTCGGCGCACTAGTGATGATGTGTTGTGTTCTACTGTATGTTGTGCTAGAGTGGTACAGTCTCTCATAATGTGTTCAATTGTTTGTGGTGTCCTGGCACAGGTGGCAGGTGTCGTCTGTGGAGTTATCTAGTCTGTGTTTATATGTCTGTAAGTCGGGGTGCTGTCCACATCGGAATCGTGCTAAGTTAACTCGATCCGATCTGCTCAGGCTGATCTCTGACCTGTTAATGGGTGGCGGCTTTGCACCTAGGACCGTATTCGGACCGAGTCGTGTCAGTGCTTTGTGGGTTAGGGGTGTGTGTGTGTGTGTGTGTGTGTGTGTGTGTGTGTGTGTGTGTGTGTGTGTGTTTTCTGAACTGCGAGATGTCTGTGGGGCGTGGTATGGAATGGAGTATTTGGTTATAATGTGTGTCTGGTGTTACCTTAATGGTGCGAGGTGTCGGTGCATGATTGTACATGTAGTGGCAAGGGTGTTGTGGGTTAGTTGTAGCTGCTGCCATGAATTGTGTTCCCCTCATATCTAAATGTTCCCTAACTTTCAATATTTTTGTTTGTGTGCAGGTGTTCTATTGGTGTTTGAGTGCATCCTGTAACGATACGAAGTGCGTTGTTTTGTATTGTCTGTAAGGTGTTTATGTGTGTGTTTGAGATAATGAGTGCCCAGCATGGGCTAGCATAGTCCATAACTGAGCGAATATATTGTTTGTATATGAGTGATGTTGTTTCCTGCTGGTTTCCAAAGTTTGTGCCTGTTAGTACCCTAAGCGTGTTAAATCTTGACGTACATTTGTTTTTATGTCCTGAATGTGGTTTGCAAAAGATAATGTGGTGTTGTATGTGACCCCAAGTATTTTGGTCCTTAGAGTGTGTGGAATGTTGATGTTTAGTGTAAGCTGTGGAGTTATCTGGTGTTCTTTTGTGTTGCTTGTGAGCAAGGTGATGGTTGATTTTGTGGGTGCTACTTTGAGTCTATTGTGTGTGAGCCAGTCTTTTATACTGTTTATGTATGTTTGTAGGTTATTTGTAGCGGTGTCGATGTTGTTGTGGGTGGATGCTAGTGTGATGTCATCTGCATATGATGATAAGGTAAGCTTGTTATCTATGGGTGTTGGAATGCCATGCATGTATAAGTTGAACAGTGTTGGTGAGAGAACAGAGCCTTGAGGGACCCCGTTCGGAAAAAGCTTGTTTTTGGATGACTTGCCATTAAATGTGACATGTGAGTATCTTCCTGAAAGATAGTTACTCAGCCACTTTTTGGTGTTATTGGGCATGTTTGTGTTGAGTATTTTGTTTATGAGAGGGAAGCGTGGGATAGCATCAAATGCTTTAGTACTAATGTCTATTGTTGCTAATAGTGTACGTTGAGCTGGTCGTCTGAAGTTGATGCCATCCATGATGTGCTGCGTGAGGTTAGTGAGTAATGTCGTGGTTGAGTGGTGAGGTCTGAATCCATGTTAAGTAGGCGATAGTGGTATGTGTGGGATGGTGATTTGTAAGATTAGTCTTTGTTACTTTGGAAGGTGTGCATAGTAAAGTAATGGGTCTGTAGGAAACTGGTTCTGTTCGATATTTGTTTGGTTTGAGTAGTGTAATAATTTTACCTTGTTTCCATATGTCAGGAATAATACAGTGTTGGTATGAATATGTGCTGATATTTGAGAGCTAGTATTCCCTGTGGGGCCAAGTGTTTAAGGTGTATGTTAGATATGTTGTCTGGTCCAGTAACCTTCGAATTCTTAATGTTTTTGATGATCTTGGTGGTCTGGTCTGTATTGAAGGGTGTAATGGTCGTGTCGAGTCTATAGGTTTTCTTGTGTCTGGCTGTTTGTCTGTCTGCGTGTTTCTGGTTGTTGTTCTCTGTTTGAGTGACTTATCTTTGCGTAGTGATTAACTAGAATGTTAGCTTGTTGTGTATATGTTGGGATATTATTTTGGCTGCGACAGATAACCGCGTGTGAGGTGTGAATGCCGCTGTTAGAGTGGGTAATGCTGTTTATAGTCTTGTATAGCCTGGATGTATCTGTAGAGTGGTTTAGTGTTATGAATTCCCTAAATGTTTGTTTGTATTTCTTTGAGTTTGTTGTTTATTTCTGTGTTGAGCTGTTGTATCTGCTGTTTTATGGCTTCTGTGTGTGGTGTTTGTGCGTTATGTTTGAGGTTGTTACGTTGCCTTATGAGGTGGGCTATTTCTCTAGTGTAATTTGGGTTGTATTTCCTAATGTTGCCCTTGGGTATGGATAATCATATCCCGAACCTAATTCAATATAGAGGATTGAAAATAGTCTACTCTGCAGAGGCCGAACTTTGACAAAATTCACTTTTTCAGGCTCCAGGTTCTTTGCAATGAGAGCTTCGCAATGACTCGTACAATGCGTGAATTTCGCACAACGTGCTGTTTCCAGGCCCATCGCTCTAAAACCCCTCTTCGAGCCAATCATTGCAGCTGCACTGTCAGTGCACACACCAACGCAATTGATCCAAAGCAGATTGAGTGTCTTGAAAAATTCACCCACAATATTGAATATTTCTCTAGTAGTATACCCCTAAATGCCTTGCAGAACATTCCTTCTTTGAATTAATTTTCATCACTATAACAAATACGATGAATTATGCTTTCATTGAGTCTTATTGAATATTTCAAACTTTGTTGAATTTGCATAAAAAGCTGCTTTTTAATGTCCAGAAAGATCACTGATGCGCCTTTTCACTGTGTTACGTGATAGAAGTTGGTATAGTTTTCAAGGCTTCACTATATTTATCACCATGCATGATTTGGCACGTCTGTATTGCAGCCGGAAGTATTCATGTTTCACCAATATTAAATGCCTTCATTGATTTTTGCAATCAAATGACACACTTCGTAAGACGCCTTTTGAGCCCTTGATGACTTTTTTTTTTTAAATTAAAAAATCATTCATAGCAACAGCCCGCTGCTTAAACAACCCTAATGGGATATTAAGGTATGATAAAGAAATGTAATTTTGCGCGATATATACGGTATATATATTATATATAATGAAATGATTAATTCAAATGATAAGTATCGAAGTTAAAATGTGACATCAAATCGGTCCCCTTACGTTCAGGGTACTTGTAAACAAATGACGTTTAAGTTTGGTTGGTTCCATGTTTTCACTTGCCAAAACATCAGAACAAAGGACACACCGAGGCCAAATCCAGATTTCAAATATCCTGATATTTTCGGTTTTGACATTTTATTCATTTGAAGATCATTTGGTTGAACTTGCACATTGTTTCATTTCAACACTTTCACATGTGATCTTTTCATATGGTGGCAAATAATTATGATCTGATAGAGAAACGACCGTCCTGTAAAAGGCACCTTTCCATTTTGGGGGAAGATAGAAAATTTAACTTTTGTCTGCCTACTCTGATTTCTCTTCATCTTGTTTTTAGATAAAAGACTGATAATCCAATGCGCGCATCGTTAACGTTTTGAATGCACCATAATTCGTTTTCAACCGTTTCCGAGACGCAGCTGCGAGATTCCTCTAGACTCGTCATAAACAAACTTCAACAAAACGTAAAGGTATATGGAATCTTTTAAAAAATTGTATTTAAAAACTTGGTAGCAGATTACTTTTGCGCATTTATAAACCACTGGTGTACCATATTACGCGTGCATTAGTAATTTTCCTTTGGCAATAAATTTTCTCCTTGTGATGCCATTACACACTTCGAATTTCTGCAAGTATTGTAGCAGTTCGCGGACCCCCACAAACGCGCCGCGACCACAATTTGGCCACCCCTGCTGTAGAAGTTCAGAAAATAGAGTATAATATACATTGAAAATTTGCGACTCTGCCAGAATAAAGTTAAAGCTGGAGTATTGAAAGTCGAGGTAACTTTTTTTTTTTTTTTTTTTTTAAATGGAAGGAGGGGCTAAGATGAAACGCCCGCAACCTCCACGCCAACAGGAGAAGAGCGCCGAAATAAAGATTGTTTTCGCGATGTCTGGACATTTTGGGTTTTATTTTTTTTTTATGCAGGAAAGAGGGGGCCAAAGTGCTCCTTCGTAAAGGGCAAGGTAATGTGGCAGAGGGGGACCTACTGCTTTAGGCGAGATCCGAACCATCTACGGGTCGCTACATTATCTGAATGCGAAGGATGGTCACCCATCCAACTACTGAAGACTCACTGTAGCTTAACCTCGTTGATCTAACGGAAAACGGTGTTTCAGTGTGGCCAGAACGAAACCGTATAAGTTGGAGTAAATTTTAAATCATTGGGCCCTAGTTCTATCAGCGCAAGTTGGTGGACACAACAGTAACTACAGCGTGTGCATTTCGCGTACCGAAGAAGCAAATTTCAAATAATATAAAGGAACAAATAAATACTAATTAGTAATAATATATTTTAAAGAATTTTTATAATTATCACACAAGGCTATTTTAGCTTCCTTTATAAACTTATTGACGCACAAGCCTACATAAGTAAAAATATCAAATTTTAATTATATACAAAAAACAAATACGAAATCTAAAAAATAAAGGAAGGTGGGTGCTAAATTCTTTAGTAAGATTAAGACAATAGTTTTAAACTACGAGAGGGAACAACATTGGTCAAATAACAACTGGGTGAATTTATTATTTAAAACATTCACTTGAATATTTCTAAAATAATAATAAATTCTCTAATTTTCATGTTTCAGGATTAGTAATTGATGATCAACGACTGTTAAGACCAGATTGAGAGAGCCAATGGGGGTTAATACCCTAATCTACAGTAAGTTAGAAGTTTTGAAGACCAAAAGACGCCTTGGGGATCCTATGAGATATTAAGGTATGATAAAGAAACGTAATTTTGCGCGATATATATATTATATATAATGATTAATTCAAATGATAAGTATCGAAGTTAAAATATGACATCAAATCGGTCCCCTCCCTAAAGACTCGCAACCTTTCACTCCTGAAGTAACCAATCCCCATCTCTTCCCAAGTCATCTTAAGTTACCCAAATGACCGATCAATGGTCGGTCACAAAATGAACGTCATTGACCTCAAAGACAAATGGTATATGATTAGAAAATGGATAAATCAGTTGATTAATTACTATCTAAATTTTGTACAATTTATTATTATATAATTCCTAAATAGAGAATAATGAGATAAGAGTAGCTGGTATGAATATAGTAACTCTATTTTAAAGCATGGTTTTGTGACAGTGCAGAATTACTCTAGTAACAATTTGAAGAGTTATTTTATACGTCATTAATAGTAATACAAGAACTATTAATAGTTATACTATTATTATTAGCAGTACATAGTCTATAATTCAGCTACGTGAGCCTCCTTTCAAATGACTTAGAGAAATATAATTCGTTTATGATAAGTATATCAACTCCAATATTAAAGAGATCTACGTATGATGTAGTTAACCGGTATTATGAATATTTCACGATCCATGGGACTAACAACGCCCTAGTCCCCGCCAGGATGCACGTTCATTAATATTCTTGTCAAGAAGAATAATTGTAGCCAAGCAGGGGCGAAGGTCAAGTAAATCCAAGGAAATTAAATTCATAATAGCGCTTTAACCTCATAGTTTAAAAATTATTATTTTCAACTGCTTTCACGATCTAAACAATATAAATAAAATATAGCATTTAAATTTGACTTAGGTATAAAGTGATATCGATAAAATTTAAGATGAGAATTATATATATATACATACTGTATTTATATACATACATATTTTGATTTAAATTAATGTTTTATTCTCCAAGTATGGCATTCATAAAAATATTTCCTACAATTCAATCTACGTATAAAACGTTTGAGAATATTGGGTAAACTACCCACTTATTTTACCCCAAATATGGGTATTGCACCCGTTTTTATTAATTAGTAAATAAGCCTCGTAATACCCTTCGCGTATGTTTCACATATACTTCTCGATCACGTGACTTCAAGAAACGTATGCTACACTTTATAAAGTTTATTTATTCATTGAAAACAAATTCTGAGGTGCAATGCATATTAGGGGTACGACTGGGGGTACTTTACCTTTTACTAATAAATTTTCATGTTAATTTTTTTATTGCTTAAATTTAATAATAGTGATTATTATATATATTACATTGATAAAGTAGCACAAAAATTTAAATATTAATATTTGCAGTAATACGCATTTTGTGTAAGACTTAAATGTCATTATATTTATTCCTATTAGAAATACTTAATAAATGTTTTAAAAACGTCAGAATATTTGATAATTTAGTTTTTCCATTTGTTTTTATGAAGCTGAAACAAAATTCCAAACCCAAACCCCAATTTTAAACCTACTTTTAATGTTAGACCAAAAATTAACCTTAAGATTATTTGAACCTCTGGCAGTTGATGAAGTTCATAGTTACTCAATTATTATGATTGAGAATGGTTTAACTGTCAAAAGTGAAGGAAAAAATACAATATAATAGCAATATACAGGGTATTATCAAATTTTCATGAATTAGTATACGTACTGAGGACGTCAAAGTGAACAAAAAAGTTCCTAAGAACATAAATCTGTAATCACTTCGCTTCCGAGATACTTTGCTTTTTTGCCGAGTACGATCCAATTAAAATGAAAGTCATTAAGTTTATCAAAGTTTATTTACAGCGAGTCCTCAAAATGGTTTCCATGCATCAGAGTACATGCCTCAACGAGTCGTCGAAAATTTTGCCGCATACGTTCGAAAACACCTACATGGTTGAGTATTGTTTCTGAACAATCTTGAACGTGTTGCCACGATTCATCTATGTTATTAACTTCTCTCGCACAAACGAGACTTTTTAAATAACCCAACAAGAAAAAGTCAATTGCATTTAGATCTAAAGACCTGGGTGGCCAAGCGACGGGACCATGCCGCCCATGTATGTACTCTGATGCAGGGAAACCATTTTGAGCACTTGTTGTAAATAAACTGATAAACTTTAATGACTTTCATTTTAATTGGATCGTCCTCGGCAAAAAAAGCAATGTATCTCGGAAGCGAAGCGATTACGAATTTATGTTCTTAGGAACTTTTTGTTCACTTTGACGTCCTGAATATGTATACTACTTTATGAAACATAATTTTATAACATCCTGTATAATAAGTCTCTAAAAAAAAAAAGACTGTGGCTGACAACATCTATACAACCACTAAAAAATATATATATATATATATATATATATATATATATATATTATATATATATATATATATATATATATATATATATATTACTCTTATTGCTACAAAACATTTAAACAGTAATATAAAAAATGGCAACATGAAAAGCTTTTATAGCCCCCTACATACTTACTAAATAAAATAAATACCACGAAAATGAATGAATACTTAAAAAAATGAGTTATACAAAAAGTTGCAATTAATTTATTGAAAAAAAAAATTAAGCTTAAAATTAATTTTTATTTAGAAGCTGTTTTATTATTAATACCGGGAAAATACATTTATTGGAACATGTTTTAGCCAAGTTGCAAAATAATAGAAGAAAAATATAAATTGTGAAGGGTTACAACCTCTCTGGAAACGAAAAATTATTATATTACATTTTAATAAGTTAAAAGATTGGGTGAAACTGGTCTAAAAGGTTTAAATGGTGGGATTAATGAGCTCCCACTGAAGATATTTAACATTTAATGCTATCATTCTAATTTCTCTAATATTTCATGTCATTGAATTGCACAAATCTAAAGGAATTTATGACCAACCTAAAACTTGTATATTCAAGTGTCTTAAAATAAAGGCGACAATTTAGTTAACTATATAAAAATGATAATTAAAGCTTTATTAAAATTAATACAACTAGTTAAATACTAAAAACTTAACATTAAGTTTGGGAGTATCTTGACAGGTAGAGAGAGAGAGAGAGAGGGTGAACGAATCCTGTATAGCACTAGCAGTACTTATTAGTAGTACTTTTGAGCAAAGCCCTATAAGAAAACACCTCCGTCATGCTAATACTGTTGATTATAGGAAACGGCAAAGGCCTATTTGCGAGTTATTATTAGCAATAGTAGGGTCCTAATTTTGATTCACACATGATCATCATTCAAAAGGCAGAAGATATTAATAAAAAGCAAAGCTTTGAAATTAAACGAACACTTCTATTGTTTACATCCGTTAACTTGAAATTATGGTAATAGAGAGAAGAATTAAAAAAAACAACAACCGGATTATCTGTTCAGAGAAAATGACTTCCACCTAAGTTGGTTATTATTGTTTAAAAGTTCTAAAAAGAGACCCTTCTCTTCACAAATATCATTACAGTATATCGTCCCGAATAAGTGGTAACTACATACCCAAATATAAGGGGTTAATAGGGCTAAAGCAAATTTAAGAAAATTAAAATTTAAAAACCACTATTGAAAGAAAAAACTGGAAGACGTTTCAATTGCTTTCCGACAACCCTCTTCCGGTCTTTGAGAATTATCTCGCAAGCTGAACAGCCATAGGAAGTCTTACCTTCAGTACAGACTTATCAAAACAATTTTAAAGGATCAGAAGATAGGCGTAAGTAAGCAACTGAAACGTGGTCCAATTTTAGATAGTTTTATTGTGGTTTATTTAATTGTAATATGTACAATGGTAACTTTTAAATAAAAGTATGATGTAGAAAATAATGAAATCCAGTATTTATAAATGTGCTCTCGCATAATTTAAGACCGAGTATTTAACGCGAGCCAGATGAGTCACAAAATTTTGTACACATGAGTGAGTAAAGTGAGTAAAATCCGATTTATATTAGTTACCCAGATACGGTTTAAATTTTTCCAAAATACACCTAATTATTATTTTATACATATGCGCCCGTGGTCGGATATTGGACGAAACGAAATAAAAAATGGTTATATATATATATATATATATATATATATATACACAGAAAGAGAGAGAGAAACGAGAGAACGAACTATTACTAATTCAATATGATTCAGAATCAAACTTTTTTTATTTTTTATTTTTTTAATAAGGTTTCCTTTGATTTGCATCAAGTATAAACATTAGAAGAGGAATACATTTCCTTAACAAACGCTAATCATACATATCCTGAATACTTATCACCAGACTATAAAATTATTCTATAAAGCTTCTTTCCCGCTACTTTCTCCTTGCACCCCGTGTGGCATTCACCACCTCTCAATTTCCCCTTAGACAGACAAGACTTCTTCCAACGTCAATCTCCCCGTAACGTGGCACTCATACCGCAGTCGTGGTAGCAGTATCTTGCGTTCCTTCAGAATGCGAGTATGTGTAGTGTATATCGTGCATGTGAGGGGAGCTTCTCCCTTCGTCAGGCGTCTCCGGGTGGTCGTCTTCGTCTTCCGCGTTGGCAAGATTGAGGGCAACTGAGAAGGGTCGCTGGCTCTCTAGAAGAACCCTCAAAGGACTCGAAAGCCACCCCGAAGATCGACGAGGAAGGGAGTTCATGGTGCTTGAACTGAGAAAAAAATTTACTTCAGAAAAGAGGGGAAGAGACCAAAGGTAAAAAGTGAAATGTAATTTAATTCTAATATAAATAATAATAATAATAAAATAACAGTATATTTAAGATGGTACGTTCAAGTCTTAAATATCTGGTGTGACTTTTTTGTCAGTCCCTCCGACCTTTTAAACCTTTCGCTTGAGAAACATTCGTTTCTCGTTAAATGACTGTTCAGTTTATTTGTATGACCCTAGCCTACAAAATGCAACATTCAGGTCCCTCTTCCACTTGTAAGCGTTAAGGAGGTATCATTTTACCAGTTCCAAGTGGTTTATTGCTCGATTTGATTATCGTTTGAAGTCTGTCACCTGAAATTAAATCACTGTAGTTTAAGGTTTCGAAAATCCCCTTATTTATGACAATACGCTTGATAGGTAGATGTACTCGAAAAAGCTCACAGGAAATCTGAGAAACTCTTACAATGACTCAGACAGTACTATAACAATTAGACCGAGATACCTAGCCTATAGACGTTCGTCACCAAAATCAATATGTTGTAGGTGTTGTAAACCTTTCTGAACTGAAATTAAATTTATTTTCACTGTCATTATCCAGTCAGGCAGTTACTAATGTCTTTTCCTCTTTTTGGACCTTTTCCAGTTTGTGTACCGTTTTTCATAAATTTATTTTTGGTTCTTTTCAGATCAAAAATGAGTTCTTGATAACCTAACCTAACCCACATCATAACTTTCGTGACTTGGGCACAGGATGTTTACTATGCTGTATGTAATGTACTGTAGAAAACGGTACATAAACTGGAAAACGTCCCTCTTTTTATTTACTGTTCTTTATTAAGGTATTAAGTGCCTTGAAGTATAAAATTTTATGAGTTCTTATATTATGCCATCGTCATTTTTGCTATTACTATTATGACTAATTGGTATAGTTTCAAAGTAGGCAACCGAGATACTTCTCAAGTGCAATGTACATTTTCTGTTTCATATTTTAGAAGTAAACTAGACTCTTTTTGACCTGATTCTGGTATGTCCTCCTTTATTTACCGACAAAATGTCTGAAAAAGGAAGGGTGTTTAAAAAAAAAAAAATTATATATATATAAACCAACTCTAATAGACAGAGTTTATTTCCACAACAGTTTCGATGCCCACTGGCACCCTCTTCGGGCGGATACAGGGACCATTAAGAAATTCGCACCTAGGATAGATCCCATTCTCCCGACACTGGAAGGGCATTTTATTAAAGGGTCCCACACAAATTTAAAACTATCTTCTTGTTCTATACATACAGATTCTATTATTTTTTTACATTATTATTGCATTATTAAATTTATTACATTTATTACTTTTGTTGAGTTTGAACGACGGTTCAGGATCGACCTGCGGTCGACCCCTCTTATTGCATTATTATTTATTACAGAAATTATAAAGTTATTATTACATTCATTATTACATTGTTGTTTATTACAGAAATTATAAACCGAAAAACGAATGAAAAAGGCGAGAAGGAAACAATCCAGAGACCATTAAGAAATTCGCACCTAGGTTAGATCCCGTTCTCCCGACACCGGAAGGGCATTTTATTAAAGGGTCCCACTTAGTTTTAATTTGTGCGAATTTACTTATATCTTCTTGTTCTATACATACAGATTCTAATATTTCGACATAATTACTGCATTTAATATTACATTTACGTTTTTTTTTAACATTTATTATTATTATTATTACCTTTTACATTTATTATCCCATTTACATTTTACCAAAAAACGAATGAACCAAAAGCGAGTAAGGAAACAATACAGAGACCTTTAAGAAATTCACACGTAGGTTAGAACCCGTTCACCGGTCTAGAGAAAACCTACTCATTGTAATTCGTACATTCATTATTTTTCATATCATGAAAGCTCAATTATTTCCTCCATGTTTCTAAGAGCACTCAGGATTTATAGCCCACATTTGCTGGACCCGGAAAATTCAAAGATTTGGAACATTTTTAAGGATTTAAAGTATCCTGAGTGGTTTATCAGAAAGGCGTATTTTAAAGCCAGAAAATCTTTTTATGCCCCTCGGGAACCTTCAATCAACCAAAAACAATATGTGAGTTTGCCTTACATTGCCGGCTTAGAAAGAGTAAAACCTTTCGTCAAGGTTTTAAGTTTGCTTTGGCGTTCAAATATTCGTCTACTGTAAAAAGTAAATTGGTTAGGAATGACGTTGCAAAACAGGAACAAACCTGTGTCTACAACATTCCCTGTAAAAGTTGATTTAGTATACGTAGGAGAAACGAAGAAATATTGACACCCGTATTAAAGAACACAAATATGCCTTCAGAAGTTGTAATACTAATAATGCAATTTATCATCATGCCAGCCAAAATGATCATACTATAGATTGGGAAACAAGTTACTTTATAAATGCAATAATTATATCAAACGAAAAATAATAGAATCTGTACTGATAGAACAAGTTGATAATTTTAATTTGTGCGAAGGTACTTATAAGCTGGACCCTCTAATGAGATTCTTGGTTAAAAAATCCGTTACGGCGTCGGGTGAACGGGTTCTAACCTAAGTGTGAATTTCTTAAAGGTCTCTGGATTGTTTCCTTACTCGCTTTTGGTTCATTCGTTTTTTCGGTAAAATGTAAATGGGATAATAAACGTAATAGTAATAAATGTAATAATAAATGCAGTAATTATGTCAAAATAATAGAATTTGTATGTATAAAAGAAGCTAGTTTTAATTTGTGCGAATATACTTATAAGCGGGACCCTTTAATAAAATGCCATTCCGGTGTCGGGAGAACGGGATCTAACGTAGGTGCGAATTTCTTAATGGTCTCTGGACTGTTTTCCCTCTTGTTTTGGTTCATTCGTTTTTCTGTATCAGCTCGAAAAGGATGCCAGTGGGCATCGAAACTGTTGTCAAAATAAACTCTGTCTATCAGAGTGAGTTTTTATCATCATAATTTGACCTTCACGTAGAAAAAAAAAGTGTGTGTATATATATATATATAATTTTCTTGGTGGCTTAGAGTGACTGTTCAGAATCTACCTGCAGTTGACCCTTCTGCAGCATCCCGTCTCATTCGCTGGAATTGAGTTTTTCCACACACCACTCTCATCCTGTCCTTGTAGCCAGCTACGCATGGCTGGTCAGAGACTTTGCGCAAGAACCTGTCCCAGTTGGTTCTTGAAGCTGATGTGCTGGAGGTTCCTCACTTCTTTCGGCAACATGTTGAAAAGTTTTGGGCCACGTATTCCGAGGACATTCCCCCTCTTCGCTTTCATGGACTCCTGCCCCATCGTAGCTGGGACAGACGGTACAGAATCTACCTCTTCTCTCATTCGTGTGTTTCTACTTCGTTTTTAAAGTTGAGGATACATCCCTAGAGTATTTTCTATATGAACAGGTATATTACTGTATCGCTTACGCCTTCTTTCCAGGGTTTGTAGTAGAGACCAGTAGTCTTTATCTTTCGTTTCCTCTATCTTAGATGTAAAAGTCCTTTGTATGTTTTCAATGTCTCGTTTACTCTATAGACTTGAGTAATGAGCAATACTCAATTATTGGTAGAATTAGACTTCTCCATAATTTTAGCATGAGATTGCTTTTCTGCGTGGAGCCTCTCCTCCAGACAACTCCCATTATTTTTCAAGTTATTGTAATTAATTCTCCATCCGATGACATTATTACTCTAAGATCCCTGACTTGTCGGTTTGGTGTTGATCTGGTTGTCTTGTACCTTCTACTCTGTAGCTCCTAATTCTTATCATATCTTTGGGTTGGAATTTTTTTTTGTTGAACTTCATATTGTTGTCTTCCGCGACTTGAATAATGTTTCGATGTCGTTTTGTAGTATGTTTGTATCGCCTTCGTTTGATATTTCTTGCAGATCTTTCTCATCCGCAAATCACGATACGACACTGCAGATATAGATGCAGATATTAATCATCATTGTGATAAACAGCAAGGGAGCCAATACTGTATCTTGTGGGGCAGAGCTGACGACTTTTGAGACGTCAGATTTGAATCCATTTACTCTTTGCGACAGAAAATTAAATATCCATCGTCCCAGCTTTCCAGTAATTCCTGTATTCTCAAGTTTGTGTACAATAATTCCACGATCTCATTTATTGAAGTATATTTTCTTGGTGGTCTAATAAGTGTGATGATAATGATCTTTCATCCCCGAAGCCATATTCGTTTGGACTGAATATTTTTGTGTGTACACAGGTAGTACAGTTTCTCTAATTACAAATTCAAAGCAATTTAAAAGATGGGGGGCGAGAGCTACTGCTCGATAGTTCTTGGGTATTGTTCCGTTTTCTTTGAATAAGGGGGCAATCGTGTTGTTTAATGGTAGTAGTACTTGTGTCGAGTTATTTTTTGAGTACATGCTTACATTTCTTCAGAAACGTGGCACTCCGTGTGCCTGGCCCAAGTATTGAATTTTCTCTCGTTTGTGAAGGAGCCTTAACTACGTCCTTTTACAAGAATACAAAATTCATTACGAGATTCGTGTCCGTATTTGTATTAATGTCAAAGAATTCATCCGAACTTCCTATTTTATTTCCAGCTTAAGGGGACTCAACACAGTTGAATTGTTCCTTAAGCAATATTCTCTCTCTCTCTCTCTCTCTCTCTCTCAAAAATAGGCTAGACAAAGTACAGAACACACTCATAGTTTAAGATTAAAAACTCTGCAGGAGTTCGCTTGCTCGGTGTCTCTGTGAGCAAGCTAAATATAGAGCTATTTATATATTCTCCACTTTCCTGTAAAATTTCCTTGGCTACTTTTCCAGGGTCAAGGTATTTTCTTCAACCTTTTTCCGTACCTGCCTCTGGCAGGGAGGGAGCCTTCTACTTTTCTATCCAGTTTTCTACTACTGCTAGCATAGTTGAAAGACAAAATTTTCCCAGGCACCCGTTGCCATTGGTACCTCCTCGGTATGGGCCGCAAGGCCTTTTGAGGTACTTCTTTTCCTTGTAACTCCTTGTAACTCTCTCTCTGTCTCTCTCTCTCTGTCTCTGTCTCTGCGAGTGCAGGCGAGGGCCACAAAGTTAATCCCTTCGGTTAGGCATATGGGCTACAATCGACGGTTACGCGCCCTGAACTTGTTTTCGCTTGAAACTCGGAGGCTGCGCGGTCAACTGATCGAGGTTTTCAAGCTCTTACGAGGGTTCAACGATGTCGATTTTAGAAGTATGTTTAGTTTAAATGATAACCCAACTCGCAACAATGGTTGGAAGTTGGATTTGAAACGGTTTAGGACTAGTGTGTGTGGGAATTACTTTACGTATAAGATCTGTGACACATGGAACAGGTTACCTTCGGAAGTTGTGAACAGTTCCTCTGTGGATCAGTTCAAGAAAAGGTTAGACCAAATTTTGCACACTCTTGAGTGTGTAGAAAATTTTCCGTGGCACCCGTGCCATTGGTACCTCCTCGGTATGGCCGCAAGGCCTTTTGAGGTACTTCTTTTCCTTGTAACTCCTTGTAACTCTCTCTCTCTCTCTCTCTCTCTCTCTCTCTAAACGGACCAATACTCTCTACATTTCATTTTACTTTTACAACTTTGCGAAAAGAATCTTTGGTTATTTTTTATTTCCTGCTACCTTGATTTTTTTCTTCCTCTACCTTTTGGTCTAGTTCCGTTCCCTGTAGCTTTTTTTTTTTTTTTTTTTTTAGCTAGTCTCCTTGCTTCAGTTTTGTATCTGGATATTTTTTACGGTTTGTTTGTTGTCTGAATACTGCTCCGATTTTTCTCTCGACTTCGCTACATTTTCTTTCTCTTCAGAACGTGCTTCATTAATATAGTTATGATTTCGTTTATATATACAAGCAAAGTATGTTTCCTGACTTTTCGGACACCCTGTACAATGTAAGCTACTAGTTAGTTTTTACCCACTTAAATTTCTTTGAGGATAACTTTCCACCAAAATTTTCTTGTATGGATTTTAGATTAAAAAATATTTGAACTTTTTCTTTTTGAAGGCAACATTGTGCATCAGTGTAGGACTGTAATGACTAATGACCCTCAATGAATGTTCAAATTTGTAAAATTTTTTTTAATGATGCTTAGTTTTTTACTTTAGGATACCATACATTACTACTATTTAACTTTCGGCTGTAGGGGCATTGACAAAAATGAAGTTAAGCCGTCTCGAGTCATACTTGGCCCTTAGTTCTTATTTTTCACTCTGCCCGCGTCACGGTGAGTACCTTCTTTAAATTTAATAAGGATCTTAGAAATACAAGTAATCGGAATTTCGAGGTTTCTTTTTGGTATTTGGGTTTTATCCTTTCCAGCCAAAAGTACCACGAACTTTTAGTTAAGAATGGTTGTGAACACTAACGTTGAATATACGCATTTCTTGGGTAGAGAGAGGGCAGGGCATTTTGATTCGCGTCCGTGCTTGTTGATAGCTCTTAAACAACTTCAAGTGATAGGCGTACGCAATAAACGGTAATTCGAAAACAGTAAAATGAACCTCTCTGCAATAATAACCTCCTCTTCTAAATAAGAGGAATAGGACGCGAGGTAACGTGAATGATACACAAACGCTACATTTAATTCAGTTTGCCGGGCCATAAGGGAATTAAATCTGTGTCAGTTAGTGATCGACTTCTAAAAACCTTTTCAAATGGACTAAAACCGTCGTCATTGTTCTCTCCCTCACTCCCCTTAAAAAACCATTGTAGATTTAGACAACCTTATTTACATTGGGTGATATTCTTCGGGGGAAGTTCGTCTGCTATGATTGAAATTAATGATAAATTCTCTAAATAATATCTGATAATTTTCAAATATGAATGAACATATTATCAGTAACTCGTAAACGAAGCATACTTAAAATTTTTGAGTATCACGCAAAATGGAAATAAAAATAAAAAACTTTTTTTTTTTCCCCCAAGGAACAGTTATTTATTTTAATGTACAATTAAATTAATTTTCGTGAATAATAGCCAATTATAATTATACAATGAATCCTTATTTAAAAAAAAAAAAAAAAAAAAAATGGTTTTTAGAACTCTCGTAACTAATCATTACGACAACCCCACAGAGTGCCTACGAAGGACGCGGCTGAAAACTTCTCTAAAAGGAAAGGAAAGTAAAGAACGAAGGAAGCGGGTTTTCCGCTGCACTATGAATTCCTGTCTATTAAGTTCGAGTACTACGCCCTTTCCAATGGAGAATGTGATGCTATACTGAATATAAGTGGGCAAATTCGAATAGAAAAAGTGAAGACAGATGGTTATTCACCCGCTTTTCTTAGAAGACTTTTTGCTGTCGAGCGAAGTGAGCTTCTGAAGAGTTTCAGTCATTTCGAGTGTCGCCGTTCGAGACCTTCCAGTTGTCCGCCGTCGTCTCTCAGCGGTGGCGCTGCAAGAAGCCGAAGGACTTGGGGAGGAAGACAAAAAGTAAGTAATGAAATGGGAAATTCTTAAGATTTTCAATAGAAATTGTAATTGGGAGGACAAAATGGCGTTCAGATAATATACATACGCAGGGTGTAACAAAATTCGGAACCCATATCAATTTTATAATTGGGTTATAAAACCGTTATATAATGAATGTTCGAAGTGAGCACCGTTGACTCGTAAACATATTCCGGTACGTTTCACACACCTGTGTCGCAGTGTTTGTTAAGAGAAAAAATGTCCTCGTGACAAAATTGAGGAATTGTTTTAACATTTCTCTTACTACAAACGCTTCAACACGTGTTTAACGTACCGAAATATGTTTACGAGTTAACGGTTCTCACTTTGAACATTCATTATATAAAATTGATATGGGTTCTGAATTTTGCCCCGTACGTGTATATATACAGAGTGGGGCAGAACTAGGAACCCACATAAATTTTATTTTATGCCCATTGTGGTCTACCCAACAAACATAATGCTTTCGATTATAGACTTAATGAATTAGCGACAGGAACTTCTACCTGACATTTCACAGAACTGATAAATGGTTTAAGAACGCAATTACTTTCGTACACGGAAATAAAATTACGTGTCTGTCTGTTTTCCAGTACCGTGTGCACACACACACACACACACGGTGCTGGAAAACTGACGGACATACTGTACTTTTATTGCCGTGTGCGAAATTAATTGCGCTCTTAGGCTACAGTATAATCGAAAGCATTATGTATGTTGGGTAGATAATAGTGGCTATTATAATACGGCATACAATATCGTAAAGAATTAAGCTGAGGCAGGCGCGCGCGCGCGCACAGTCGGTTTTCTATGCCCCAATCAGAGGTCAGGTGCAGTAAAGCCGTCTCACGGGAAGGGACGCTTTGTGAAGTGAAGGGTGAAATCATCGGCATAAAAGTGGATAGAAAAGGAAGTGCGAGTTAAAATATTAATGATAACTAAAAAGAACAGGGTGGGTTAAACCAAGATTTATTGTATTAGAAAAAGAGTATGGTGTGTGCGACTCCACGTCTGACAAAATCACCTCCGTGATGCGCTCAGCGCACTCGGACCTATGGGCCTTCCAATTGGCGGCGTCAAAGGCGCCATCTCTTGGGAGGATCCAAAGACCGAGCTGGAATTATAGGAGAGGAAATGGATATACAAGATTGTCGGAGGAGGAACCCAACGGAGAAAAAAAAAAAAAAAAGCAGCTTGTCAGAGTAAGAAGGATGAGCAGTTGGAATTCAGAATTTTTTTTTTTTTTTTAAATATTGAATAACCTTAAATTACACTCGTTTTACAATGGCATGAATAATTGTGAAGCTCGACTATTTAATTTGGCCCTTAAGCTTTACTGGGCTCTTATTAAAATAAACAGCTAGTTGTTATTAATTAATAATAAATAAATAAGTATTATTAATAGTTAGAGTATGTATTAATCTTAAATTATCACTACTGACATGACAAATGCAAGGTTACCATTAAGGCATTATACCAGACAAAGAAATCAATATTATACACGAGATATTAATAAACAATAGTAATGGACGTTAATCCTAGATTTTTGTTAGTATGCCATTATTAATCGGGATTTCAACTTCGTTTTAAACAAATTTACATTCACAATATTTTTTTATATATTAATCAGCATTTAAGTCATTCCATAGTTTCAATCCAATGAAAATGGGTTGGGATGTTGCGCTTATCTCCAAGGCGATCAGGGAGAGGAGAAGGGGGCTGTCTATGCATTGGTACATACCGGCTATAGATGGATGGATCGTCATACAGAGAGAGAGTCGGAGATGAAGTAGTGGTGTAAGACTCATTCGAAGTTACAGATCCACTCTGATCCAAATTCAGGGGAGGAATGTTAACGGACAAGAAATGGGGCGTGTCTTCGATACTTCTTAACACCTTGAAAACAAGAAAAAGTTTAAAGTTCTTTACTCATGAAGAGAAATTCTAAACGGAGACTATTTTTTTTAACTTGGATTGCAGCTGTTTAACTTAAAAAGGGTTAACTTGTACAAAACAGATGTACCTAAAAATGATGTAAATATTGGACAGAGTTACATACACCAAATAGGCTAAAAGCCCTAAACGATAATGTCTACCTGTTTGGTGAGCATTTCTTCCAAAGGAATCTGCTCCGATGCATCTCTGTTATGTATAATGGCAGAGATATGACCAGGGTGTGGCACAGGAGGCGGAATTAAAAGTTTTTCAGGAACTCCTGCACGCCCAACTGAAAAAAAAAAAGTTTTAGGCTTTGTATGTTGGCCAGGATTATTTTCATTTTCAATTTTCTTCTTTATGTAGTTCATTGCATACAATGAGACAGAGAGGAAAAATTGATATGTGAATGGTGGACTTCTGACAAGGGTGCGCATGACTTAAAACAAAAAATTCCCCTCTTTTCTACTCTGAAATAGCCCATTTAGTAACTATCTTTCACGAGCATTAAAAACGTCTTCCGTTTGGCAAAGGAAGTTAAGCCAACTTCAAAGGGGCTTTACCGAGCTATAGATGGAATTTATCGTACGAACAAATATAATTTGCATATATTTCTTCACTTCAATTTGTAAAGAAACCAAAATCATGAATGGCATAAGTACTTTAAATGCGGTGAAAAGGGGCCCCATTAGAATTACTTGACACAATTTAATATTTACCCACAAAAATAGTTACTCAGGTTTCTATACACTATTATGAAGTCTGGCTGTTTACACGAGGATTTAAGCTGAACCCGAGTTAGCTCGAGTTCCTTCGGAAGTGAAGCTTGTTTCGGTTTTGGAGTGTAGTTTGACGACGAATGTACTTTTGCTTTAGCCAAGTTTAAACCAACAACTTATGGCCTTAAGCTACATGTCATCAACTATACGGAAGGTACAGAAGAGCCTTCTCGTTGTGCTTCTTGCGCAACTTTGATCCCTCTGCTACAGGATTTGGCTAAAAGCAGCACGAGGAGGTAACTCCTCCAATAAGTTCAAACCCTAGCCAAAACCTTCTCTCAAACAAAAGAGTTGAGAGAACTTCGTTCGGTCGTGGAAATGTGAATGGGCAGGAACTAGCTCTACTACTTTGACTTCCGGAAATGGGATAATTCTCCTACCACCAGAAGCCCTATGGGACACATAAGGGACTATGCCCAATAGGCCGGGTCGAAACTTTTGATTTTTTACGTACATAGTGTGAGGTGGTTCAATCAATCATGGTAAAACATTTTTGAATTCTGAGGACCCCCCCCCTAGTTTTTTTTTTTATTCCTTCCATTGACCTTTCCACTCAAAATTAGGCAGTTCTTTTCTGGACTCTAAAGTATTTAAAATAAATTTGTGCCGATTAATATAACCAATTCTTTCCTGGCTAGATTTAGTTACTAAGTTCACACCCCGTTCAACGTTTTGGCTGTGACATGGAAAATCTAGTATTTCTATCCCTTATGCCTTTATCATAACAGTGGCATGGAGATGTCAAACATCTCGTCATATTTCTTTAATTTTTCATTTCTTTTCATCATAGGGCATTTAGTTAACTTATCAGCATCTTCTATAAGTCTAGTAACTAACATAAATTCCCTTTGTATCAATTGTTGGGAAAGAAAATTTTTGCCAAATTTCTTTTATATCTTGAACAACTACGTTATAGCAATCATTTTTACTTATTTTACCCTATGCTTTAGATTCTTCCTCTCTAACAATAAAGTGGAAGTGCCTTACAACAGCAGCTTTTGATGGCGTCATGGCAGAGGAAAATTTTGCTGGATAGCCGAAGACTGCATTGTGGTTTCTTTTTCTAGTAGCCATAATTTAATAAGATTTTAACTATATTTTATTTATTACTGATATTTTAAAATTAAATAACGTATTTTAATACAAACTTTCAACATTCTAGGTACCTAAAGAGGAATCTGGAAAGAGAAAGAAGAAAAATAATGTAATATTAGGTCTTATATCTGGTACTATGAGTCAGCACCGGATTTAAGACCCTACCCCCCCGATCTCAAAAAAAGTTGGTGAATGGTCTATTCTGATGTAATTTGTGCCAGGGAACCCGATTTTGGCTATCCAAAAGCAAAAAATTTAATATTTAGGGTCGATTTTTACGATTTTCGATTTTTGGCCTATTTCCCATACAAATTCATATAGAAAAAAAAAGAGTATCAGTAGGGAGGGGGGGTAGCGAAGGTCCCACAGCTTTGAATTTTGGTGTGGATGCTACTATTACAAAATGATCAACCTCACAATATGTACCTAAGCAAAATCTTGACCTTGACCCCTTTTCGACCCGGCCTAATGCCCAAACAAGGTAGGCCGTAGAATAAAGAAAGTTTGAAGCTTTCATTACCTCAATTTTATTCAGATTTTCAAACAAGAATGACCACAAAATGCAGAAATATCTCGCTTTCAAAGGAATCTCGAGTAACAAATGGAGTAACTCACCCAATCTGCAACCCGGATTCAAGCGGAGAGAGAGTCTGGCCGCGAGACTAGTCTTTTGAGTTTTGTGCGTTGGAATAAAATAACGCACGAGGGGTGTGAAGGAGCCGACGTCAAGGTAAGGCGTGTGAATCTGAGAGGGAAAATAAACAATCAGTAAATGCAAAACTTCACTTTTTTACGTGGAAGTCGAAATGTGACAATAAAACCCACACTAACAGACGGAGTTTATTTCCACAACAGTTTTGATGCCCACTGGCATCCTCTTCGGGTGGATACAGAAAAGCGAATTAACAAAAGTGAGTAAGGAAGAGTAAGGAAACAATTCAGGAAAGGTAAGGAACATTCTAGAAGGCCAGAGACCATTAAGAAATTCACACCTAGGTTAGATCCCGTTCACCCGACACCGGAAGGGATTTTTTGACCAAGAATCTCATTAAAGGGTCCAGCTTATAAGTACCTTAGCACAAATTAAAATAATTATCTTGTTCTGTACATACAGATTCTATTATTTTTCTTTTGACGTAAATATTACATTTATAAAGTAACTATGGCATAATGCCATAGATTGGGAATCAAGTAAGTTACTTTATAAATGTAATAATTACGTGAAAAGAAAAATAATAGAATCTGTATGTACAGAACAAGATGATAATTTTAATTTGTGCGAAGGTACTTATAAGCTGGACCTTTAATGAGATTCTTGGTCAAAAAATCCCTTCCGGTGTCGGGTGAACGGGATCCTAGGTGAGAATTTTTTAATGGTCTCTGGTCTCCTACAATGTTCCTTATCTTTCCTGGATTGTTTCCTTACTCACTTTTGTTCATTCGTTTTTCTGTATCCACCCGAAGAGGATGCCAGTGAGCATCGAAACTGTTGTGGAAATAAACTCCGCCTATTAGTGTGGGTTTAAGACAATCCGTAATCGCTAACTCTTAATTTTTACATCCAAAACGATTATTATAGTTACAACATCGAACTAAATCATTTTAATTCCATGCTGATGCGTGTTGATCCAACCTAAGTTTTAAAATTGTCTTAAACTAGTTTTAATTATGTATTAATTTATTTTACTGGCCTCATATCAATTCTGTTTGACTGAATTATGAAAAAGACAGTTGTTATGCAAGTTGGCTAACAACTAGTAAATAACAATAATAAATATCTCAGTCGGCTATAAATTAGACTCCGGCCACTCTTAGAATTTAAACCCAACCCCATTTTTGTGGGGAAAATGGGAAATTTCTATGTTCCGGGTTACCTTTTGCTATTACTAACGATCGAAGGAGGTTCTTCCTAACCTACGTGTATCTACATTTTTTTATTTTAATGCAGGAAGGAGACACGGGCAAATACCCACAAAAATGCCCCTCCCATAGAAGAAGGAAGACAAAATCAAGGTCCGGGGTTTTCGAGATGACTGGACATTCTGAGCATGAAAGATTGGAGGTCAAAGACAGAGGGAAACATGGGTTGAGGAAGATTGTTCTAGTGTTGACTAGTTAAGTAGATTGAAAGATTGAAAATACCGATTAACCCTTGCGTTAAAGAGTTGCACAGAAAAGGAATGAGAATGTGTAGAAAGTCTGGTACTGCTTGCTCTCCTTAAAGGAGGAGGCATGCAGTTAGTGTGTTCAATGTCCGTTATAATAACGGTAGTAAAGAGGGATTGAAGACAGTCCGTAAGAGGCGGGGAATTGATAAGACGAAAAGCCTTTGATTCCACTCGGTCAAGTAGAGCTGTGTGGGTTGAGTCACCCACACACGAGAAACGTACTCCAAACAGGGGTGGACAAGACCCCTGTACAGAGACACCAACGGAGTACGGGGGGTGAAGAAACTGCGGAGCCGGTGCCCGGTACAGCACACCTAACCACTTAGAAGCTGTTTTGGAAAGAAAGTATATGTGATCTTTCCAGGAAAGATAATGAAAAAAGGAAACACCAAGAATGTTAAGAGAAGAAGAATGATCGAGTTGTGTATCGTTGAAAGTAGGGGGATAGTTGTGTGGAAGATTGTGATGAGTAGACAGATGGAGGAACTGAGTTTTTGAGGCATTGAAAGGCAAAACGTTTTCTCTGCCCCAATCAGAAATAGCAGAAAGATCAGAAGTCATGTGCACCAAAGCCGTCTCACGCGAAGCATGTAGTGATTGTTGAGAGGGATGCTTTGTGAAGCTGGTGAAGTGAAGAATGGAATCATTGGCATAGGAGTGAATAGGACAGGAAAGTCAACTTAAAATATCATGAATAAATAAAAGGAAGAGAGTAGGCAAAAGCTTTTGATATGTTTAGCGCAGTAGCAAAGGTTTCACAGAAGTCCCGAAAGGAGGATGACCAAGTCAGAGAGATACGCAAGATGGTCACCAGTGGAGCGTCCCTTGCGGAACCCATACTGACGATCTGAAAGGTGATTCCACGAAGTGTATGTTCAAGAATCTTCCTATTAAGGATAGATTCAAAAACTTTAGAAAGGCAAGAAATCAAAGCAACTGAACAATAGTGAAAGGGTTGAGAGCGGGGGCCCTTCTTTGGGACAGGCTGAATGAGAGCGAACTTCCAGTAGGAAGGAAAAGTACCAGAGGAAAGACAAAGACGAAAGAGTTTGCCTAGGCAGGGTGTCAGCACAGAAGCACAGTTCTTGAGAACACCAGAAGGACCACCACCAGAACCGTACGCCTTCCTAGAGTTGAGCTCAGATAGGGCAGAAAGAATGTCTTTGGAAGAGATTCTAATTTCAGACATAATTAAGTCGGAGGGAGGGGAAGATTGAGGAACAGCACCGGAATCGCCCAGGGTTGAGTTGGAGGAGAAAGTTTGAGTGAAGAGTTCAGCTTTGTCAAAGGAGACCAGAGTTGGCCCGATTGAACCCGACCCAGTTGGCCCCGGTGGGTTTTTTCGGGCTTCTTCAAAATAAATCCGAGTCACTAATAACCTAACTAATAGATTAATTCTTGCACAGAACTCATTACTGAAATATGAATCAATAAAAGATTCCACATTCACATGACTGAGATATTACAAACATTAATTATTTGAGCATTTTATTTTCAAGCAAAACATATACCTAAATGCCCAATGAAAACAACTCGTGGTAAGTAGTTATTTTTGTAATAAGCTCTCAGTTCTTCAGCTCTATTCGTATACTCTTGTAGCCACTGGAAATATGAAAAAGCCTGATAAAACCCAGGTGGGTTGGGTTTTTCAATAAAAACCCGGGGTTTTGCCAACCCTGGAAGATACGGCAACTGAGCCATCCGAATGGAAAAAAGGAGGGAAAGTAGTAAAGTTGTTAGAAAGGTTCTTAGCTAGATGTCAAAAAGAACGAGAAGAATTAGAATTGGATAGGTTTTCACATTTTTTCGGATGAAGGAATTTTTGACGAGTCGAAGAACAGATTTTGCGCAATTCCGGCCAGAAATATAAGATAAATGAGTCAGGAGTTGGAGAGCGACGGTACCTTCTGAAAGCCTCCTCTCTGTTGCGATAGCATTAGAACAAGTAAAGTTAGACCAAGGTTTTTTTTTTTGCATTAGTAGTAGGAATAGAATATGGAATGGAATGTATGCCTCCATGATGCGCTTAGCACATTCGAACCACAGCAGCAGTAATCATTCCATGGGAAATCAGAGAAGAACTACCCAAGGGCCTCCCAATCCCTCTTAGGAGGATCCAAATGCCGAATTGGAGCGAAAAACAGGAAACGGATATAAGATTGAGGTCTGAGAAGCCCAACAGAGAAAAAAAGAAGAAGGATGAGAGGTGAGAAATAAATCCAGAATGTTGGCCCTATCTCCAAAGGGACCCGGGATACGATCTGTACAATCAGCTCTAAGTCATTCAGGATAGAAAAGTTGTAACACTAGGGATGTTAGTGAAATGGGAGGAAAGCCAAAAGTGGTGGTGGTGAACGCTGAAATCTAAAATGGAAATTTCAGCAAAAGGAGACTCAGTAGGATAGAATGTATTCCACTTTGGAAGTGACAATCAAAAAAATTTGGATAGTCGGTAGAATTAGGAGAAAGGTAGAGAGCGCTGATGTATTTGGCTATGGCTTACATGCCAATCTCAAACTGGAGGATATAGAATTCGGAAGATTCGAGTTGGGGAATACGAGAACAAATTAGTTCATTGCGTACATGTACGCAACATTCACCTTTGGAGTGAAATTAGTATAGAGAAGCTTTTTAATACTGGCAGTCTCGACTAAATCAAAGGTTCCTCTACCTTTACGTTTCCTCTAGGTGTGTGAATAGTAATTTTTTGATCTAAATCTTTCCTTTCGGGCATACGACGAATCATTTCGGTATAACGGGAAAGGTTTATGCCTTGCGCCTAAAAATTAAGAAACGTTTATTATATTTTATATACATATATATATATAAATGACTAAAAATAGTATGGAGGCAGGGAGGATGTAATCAAATTGTATTCAGTAATAAAAGTGAATCTACTAGTAAATTACCTCCATCTGAAATACCGTGTCATTTTCTTCCAGAGGAGTCAAAAAGTCCGGACTGAAAAGCTCTGTAAATATTAGTGAAGCAAGACCAGCGTAATCTCCTGAAGAGGAAGTAAAAAACATTTAGAAAGTATTCGGTGTTTCAAAAGTCGAAACTTGTTTCCAAGACAATAACCTCTTCAATATATAATTAGCATACGAGTAACGCAGCGGGAGGAGATAAGCGACAAAATCGGCAAAATGCTTTTTCAGTTTGAAAAGACTGCCAATTGGAGATGAGAGAGGGTAAAATAAGCTGATATCACAGGATGAGATATCTGCCAATTGGAGGTGATAGAGGGAAGAATAAGGTGTCTTTTCAGAAAAAAACAGAAAACGCGATTCGCCGATTTTGTCGCTTATCCCTGAGTATACTTTTAATTCAGTATTTCTTTATATAATACCTACTAGGACTAGGTCATACAGGCTACGGCATATAACCTGGTAGAGAGAGATGCAAAATCTCATAAATCAACAATGGTCAACCTAGGAGGTAGCTGCGACATACAATACTAATAATTATATTTTCAGTAAAAAAAATTTTATATGAACGTAACGTAAATACATATTTCCATTGTTTATATGCTGTAAAAATATATAAAACATTTTAAATATATAAAACAGACTTTTAATTAAACTTTAGACCTACAGACTACAGCATATAGTCCGTAGGCCAGAAGGGTTGATCGGTACCACTCGGGGAAACCAAACGTCCCTCACACCAATGATGAAGGATGCTAAGTAGATAAAAATACTTGCTGGGCATTTCAAAAGGGTAGCTTTATTGTTTTATCAACATTTTAAGTTTGCGCCAACATGAAATATTGGGTGCCTATGTTTGAAGAAGATTTACACTAAAACGCTACCAGATACGTATGTCCAGCAAGCATATTTGAAACTACAAATTATAAGCTTTCCAAAAAGCATTGTTTCATCTGGTTCGCCTTAGTGGTACCGACTAGCCAAAATTTGGGGTCTGGCTCACGGACTAACAGAACAGGATTAACAACTTTTTCAAACCAAAAATATACTTAGTATATAGTTAATAAAGTAATTGCTAAATGTAATAAGGCCGAAGAAAAATATCTAGTATGAATGTACAAATTATAAAGGATTTCATATTAATTAATATAAAAATAAAAAAGATAAAATTTAAGATTCACGACAATGCATTTTGTAGTTCAAAATAATGATTTAAACCAACCATACCCAACTTAACTTAATATTGAATAATTTACATACGGTGAAAATTACCCAAGGGGGTAAAATTCATTTTTGTGAATCTGATACTTAGGCCTTTCTTCTGACAACACCCTAAAGTTGTCATTCCCGTCAAAAGACTTTTGTACAATTTGTATAGCACGGAAAAGTGAATTATGGAGTCGTATTTGTTGCAAATACCCAGGACTGGTATTTGGGGCATTGAAAAGTTTAATTCCATTTGCAATCTCAAACTTTTGCGAATTGGGCTTCTCATCTACAGTTGCAATTAAAACAAAGCAATGAAACTGACTGTCTATACCAGTGATGGCGAACCACTGACCCACGAGGCAATTTTTAAACTCTTATTTAAATAAAATATGACTAATATTTCTGCCTTACAGTTTTATAATTATTTTATTCTCCCACCGAAATAAACAGCTGATACACACTGAAACGTTTTTAAACGTATAGTATACGTTTAAAAACGTTTGTGTATGTATGACAACTTACAATTCATCCAATTCCACCATGCTATTCAATTTGAAGATCTTCAGTTATTAGCTTTTCATTGGCTTGACATTGGTAATTTAGAAATGGAATTAGTTGACTTCCAAGAAAGTGCAGTATGGAAGACTAAATTTATTGATTTTAATCTGGTTACAAGAAAAGAAATTGGAGTCGTCAATTTTGGGTGTAAACAGAGAACAACAATCAATAGAAAGAATAGAGAATCTTATTCTTGCAGAATGGAACTCTCTACCAAATTCTTTTGCATCAATGAAAAAGCTAGCATTAGCTCTGCTAACAATGTTTGGTTTATCTTATTTATGTGAACAGTCGTTTTCCTCCATGAATTTCGTCAAATCCACCACTAGGAATCGCCTTGGCACAGATATGAGTGCTGCGTGTGTGAGACTAAAGACAACTAAATATAAACCTCAGATCAAAACATTAGCAGCTAAAATCAAACAAGTTTCTCACTAAAAATTGTAAGTAAATAAATTATTAGGACCCAATTTCATTTTTTTAAAAATCAAGTAACAAAAAATGACCCGCCATCAAAATAGGTTCGCCACCACTGGTCTGTACATTACTCTATCGTTTTTATTTATGCAAGAAGGAGGGACCAAGGGTGAATAGTCCAGGCCGGGTCGAAAAAGGGAATTTTTTTTAATTTCTTAAGAAGTGCACTATGTGAGCTGTTTCATTTTATCATCTTAACAAAATATTAAAATATCAAGCATGTGCTACCCCTAGCACATACCCCTCCTCCCCTTTTTACCCTCATATTTGCATATATTTAAATGGGAAAAAATGTTATATCTTAAAAAGTACACTGAGAATTTTTTTTATCACTAACAAAATATTTTAAAAAATCAAGCATGTGCTACCCTACTATCCCTATCACATGCCCCTCCTCCCTTTTTTACCTTCATATTTGCATATGGTTTAAAGTTGTTAAATGTTAATGATAAGTTGTTTGTTTAATGCTTGATATTTTTAGGTTTCAGATAAATATAAATTTTTCAGATAAATAGAAATAATTTGCATTTGCTTTAACTATAATTTGAATTATCATAAATTATAAATTACATATAATTTGATTTTACTTCTGAATATAAACTATGACTACTAGAAGCAAGTCCTCAAATGCAGCCTTTGGATATCCTACGGAATTCCCAGCAGCCATGACTCCTTCAAAAGCAGATGTTGAGAGACATTACCTTCTTGTGTACCGTCGTGAAGAAGCTAAATCAAAAGGATCATCAACTGCTAATGAGTGTTACAGGGTTGTTGTAAAAGATATTGAAGACATTTGGATGAAATTTTCTTTTCCTACAATTAACACCAAAGGTATCTATCTTAAAGTCATTCGACTAATAGAAGAAGCCTCATAATTGAATAAGGTGCCGTTACATCGAAGAAATGAAAGTTCTGCCTTAAAAGTAGCTCAGTATGATGAAATGTTTGATATATCTTCTTGTGAATGCACGTCTACAAAGTCATTGATGGTAAAACAACAGGTCCAAATACTTTTGTGGGTTCAATTGGGAATAAACTGAAAACAGATTTAACAAAATTGGAGGTAGTCAAATATTCTTGCGTTAAGGGAAACATTAAAGAAATTCCAGCAAATGTTGTGAAGGAGCTAAGCAGTGATCAAAGATATCTCTATGATATGTGTGCAAACTGGAGACACTTCTCAAGATCTGTCCACGCGATCCCCAGATACTCCCTGGCTAACTTTAGCCAACAGGGTCCTTCGATTATGTATCTCAAAGCCAAATCCCGATAAAAACCTTCAAGATATAATCAAGATTATTATGCAGTTCTATGCTCCAGGGTGGTTTTGGATAAAATCTCATCCTAATGCAACTGATTGTGCATATAACTTTTGGCATTTAATGTGCTTGCTTCGAAATTTAGATGAACAACATAGACCAATCATAGAACCAGTATTAAAGAATAACGCCTACTTTGGCCACCCAGAAAATATACTCATATTAATAGTAACTGACAAGAGACTAGAAATTAGGGAGCAAGCTATTCAGAAAATCATCCTTTCAAGAACAGGATTTTCAGGTACCAAAACTTTGAGTTGCCTCGAACCCTCAATTTCCAGTCTACCGACTACACCGAGATGATCGATTGGCAAGAGAGATCATTACTCCTCCACCGCTGCTAAACAATTTTAGCGACGATGAGCTACTACAGGCTCGATGTAAGCCACTGGAGATAGCTTCTTTTCCATGCTACAGTCAAAATGTGGAAAGGGCAGTGAACCTAGTAACAAAGGCATGTCAGGAAAGAATAGGATATGACAACCGTCAAAAGTTTATCTCAAACTCATTAGAATCAAGGCGAAAACTGCCCAAGTTTGAATGGAAGGCCCAATGGAATGAGTAAGAAACTTATGAAATAAAATTTCCTGATGATATTGGAAATTTCTTCTCTTTTGATGTGATAAGGAACAATGAAAAAGTGAATTGAATTTTAGCACATTTATTATGCCTCTAATTTTTTCTTCTGAATATATTGTTGTACTTAATTGATTTTCCTAATACTGTACATTATTAAACAAAATATATACGTTAATAAAGATTAAATCATCAAAAAACTTGAATGTAGAGTAAGTCTCGTATAAATGGAATATTCTTCAATATGTAAAAGTGAAAAATTGTGCCAGGGGTAGGAGGCTTTAAACAGCGAAAATAATTTATGAGGGTGTTCCTGTGTTCCATTCAAACCCCTCACAATATGTGCCTTTTCAATATAAAATTTCGACCCGGCCTGGAGAATACCAACAAAAGGTTTTTAAGAATCTTCTTATTAAGGATGGATTAAAAAACTTCAGAAAGGCAAGAAATCAAAGCAATTGAACGATAGCTGGAGGGCTGAAAGCGGTCACTCTTCTTTGGGACAGCCTGAATGAAAGCGAACTTCCAGTAGGAAGGAAAAGTACCACATGAAAGACAGACGAAAAAGTTTGCCTGGGTAGGGTGTCAGCACAGAAGCACAGAAAGTTTGCCTGGGTAGGGTGTCAGCACAGAGGCACAGTTCTTGAGAACAGAAGAAGGACCACCACCAGGACCGTACGCCCTCCTACAGTTGTGTCCAGATAGGAAGATTTGTTGATATGCAATTAATAAATGTCTTTAGTGAAATCAATTTTACACTGCACTGTATATATACACAATATGCAACAGTAATTACTTATGTACTTAGCATTTTGCTATTAGCAAAATACCAGTTTCTTTTACCAGCAAGAGATAATTAAAATACAGGGTGTCGAAGGAAAAAAAGGTTTCAAAAGTGGTCATATTTTTCTTATTAATTAATATCTATACAATATATATGGTTGTTTACATTTTCAAACTGTTCAAAATTAGAATACTTCCCACATGATGACTATCATTCGTCGCTGCAGTATGTATTCGATGCTCAAACTTCATTTGAGCATTAGAAAGATGCTCTTGTGGAATGGACCCAATACCCTCTAATTCTTTGACGGAATTCTGTCAGATACCCGCGTCTATTATATTTTAGCATAACCTCAAAGATAAGTCCAAAGAAGCTTAAGTCGGGTGATCGAGGTGGCACATCCAGCACTAAAACAGACTAACATGAACGCAATTCACCAAAGTTAACGTTTGGTGTGGTATGTCACGGGAGTACAAATCGGTCCATTTTTCTTTGACGATCGTATCGTGCCTGGAGCAAACTATACTTAACATGCTGCATGCATTTTTCATTCTACAACTAAGGGCTATTGGAGTTGACATGAGAAGTGTAATTTCTCCACTATGCCGTTGCTGTTCGCAACTTTTCTAGACAACTTTTCCTCGGCGCTGAGTAGGCTGTGGTGTACCGATAGCATGGCCACCTCAATCACCTTACTTAACACACCTGAATTTTTCTCTGGGTATGTGAAAATTTGCATATTGTAATAAACTCAGGGATCGATCTGTCAGAACTCCGTCGAAGAAACAGATTACTGGAGCCACTCCACAAGAGCATCTTGATAATAATCTAATATAGTTTCAACATCGAATACGCATTGTGGCGACAAATGATGGTTATGGAAAATCTATACACGCCTGTCATAGTTTACATTACAACTTACAACAAGGACTTTAACCTCAGCCCTAAACAAGTAACCTTATACAGTATCTTGTTATATTTTAATTAAAAATATTAATTTATCGTATTGTATAACTACAAATTGTCTCGGTTTTGGGATGGAACGCATTGGCAATGGGGAAAATTACCATAGGTGGAACTAAAGCATAGAAGAATATTTAGACATTAGGCCTACCATCACAGAGACCAAACTATGAGGCCTACATTGACAACAAACAACGACGCAAGAAAACGTAATTTTTCGTCGTAGAATCTTCCACCTGCTGACATCCGCAAAACCATCACTGAAAACATGAGATATGCTTGGAATTTTTCAATCCTGAGGCAGCTGCCTCTGTCCATACACACATTAAACAGACGTACCAACCAATCACCACTACATTCATCGCCTTTTTTCAAGAGCTCCACGGCGATCCCATCCACTCCTACCGCTTTTCCACCTTTCATCCTGCCTAGGGCCTTCCACCACCACCACCTTCCTACGGACCAACCCATTCGCTACAACTCTCATACTCCGAACCCCCTCTCTGCCCAAACATACCACATCCGCTTCCCTATCTTCCGACACGTTCAATAGCCCCTAAAAATATTCGCTCAACCTTGTCTTCACATCTCTCTCTCTGTTATCACTTCCTCGTCGACTCTTTTCAGTCATGCTCATCTGCCCTCTCATTTTCCTCACACTATTCACTTCTCTCCAAAACATCTTGTTCTTCCTGAAATTCTCTGACACTCTCATACCCCATCTCTCATTTGCTCTCACTTTCAGCTCTCACACTTTTCTCTCTACTTCTTGCCTCTTTCTCTTGTACTTCACTTCCCTCTTTTGTTTCACCAACATTTCAGCCTCCACATTCTACCATTCACTACCCCGTCGTTTATGTCCAACCCCAATCTTCCGTACCCAACACACTTCAGCACTGCTTCATTAAATATCTGCCACTCCTCTCTCGCACCCTGGACCATTCCTCATTCATTCTCTCCTTATACATCCATCACAACCCTTTTCCTCAGTTCACTCACTTTCACTACCTCTCTCAAGCACCTTACCTCTTCTTACTCCACGCCCACCACAAACCTTTACTTTCGCCTCCACCAAGAAATTGTCAGCCATTCCACCTGCCACTCCTCTCAACACATTCACATCTAACCACCTCCCCCTAGCAGATCTCATCATCAACACAATCCATTAGTGCCCTATCACCTCGGACACCACTCACCCACGTGTACATCTCTCTCACGAAACCATGCATTCCCAATCATCAATTCTCTTTCAGCACACAACTCAACTAACCTTTCCCCACTTCCACTCACACCAGGCACCCCAACTATACCCTCAATTAGCACATCCTTGACTCTCGCATTCAAGTCCCCTAGCACGATAACTCGGTCTCTCGCATCAAAACTACCCAAACACTCGCCCAGTTCGTCCCAGAACGCATTCCGCATCTCTTCGCTCTTCTCACGCCCAGGTCCATACACGCTACCAGTCACTGACTTCTCTTGGCCCACTTTCATTCTAACCCACACCAGCCTTGAACTCATTTCCTTACACTTTCACACAATCCCATAGCCCATCACGTGTAAGAAGCGCAACCCCCTCCCTTGCCCTCTCTCCAACCCCGGACTTTACCCCCGAACATTCCCAAACAACAACACACCCTTACCCTTCAGCTTTGTTTCACTCAAGGCCAGGTACACGTAGAGAGAAATATTTCAGTTATATTTGCCCTCGTCTTTTGTACCACGCATAGGATAGTTATGAAAAGTTTACCATTCGTTTGAAACAATTTAACAAATAAAAAACAGTTTAATTTTAACTTCGTATAGTCTATTTATTTACGAAATTATTTAATTCTGTGGGTGTCAACCTTAGACTTGAATTTAAAATTCAATCAATCAAAACTCTAACCAAGGTATGGACGACCTTGCAACATTTTAGAACGTATAGGTAGACGGATTGAAAAAATGGCTGCTTCGAATCCACCAAACATTAAAAGACTGTCTAAGATCGTTGTCCATCCGTCCAATGTACGTCGTACATTGAGAAGGGATGGTCTGCATTGAAGAGTTGCACGAATAAAACATCCGCTACGCTACGAAAAGCGCACAAAGAAGCTCGTTTAAAGTACGCCAAGGATCATCAAAATGATGAATTTGCATTCTGGAAAAAAGTTACTTGGACAATGGTATGGTTGGCGAAAATCAAATACTGCATTCGAGAAAAAAAAAATCCTCTTTATAGTTAAACATGGTGGTGGTAGTTTGCTTCTTTAGGGATGCTTTAGTCTTTCTGTTCTAGGAAAGCTCGTTGTCAGCAATGAATTCATGAATTCGAAGAAATATCAGGAAATTTTAGAAGTAAATGTATTGCCTTCATTCAGTTCGGGAGTTGCGAATGGGTCACAATTGGGTACTGCAACAAGAGAATGATCCAAAACAAAATTAAGAGATACCATGAAATGGCTTCAACAAAACAATTTCAAGCTTCTCAAGTAGCCCAATCAAAGCCCAGATCTCAAATTAATGGAGAACTTATGGTTTCATTTGATAAAAAGCTGACCGCAAGAGAAACCCTTCGAATCTGAATGAACTGCAACAATTTCCTAAAATTTCTACCAAGAGATGTTGAAACCTTGGCGGGGGGGACCTTTTATTTGGATCAACCTGCATATTTGAGAATTTGAGAGCTTAAAAGGACATTGGGGGAGGAGGTACAATACACGCATCTGTAAAATTCCCTGAAACTAAATTATGAACCAATTTACTTAAAAAACTTCGTTTTTTAGCCGAATATGCATGAAGTAAACAGCCTAAACAGGCATAAAATAAAAAGTGGAGCCTATACACTCAATGGACATCATAAAAATGCTAAAACAAGAACTACGTCAAAGTCCCCTCCTATATTTGCAACCAGGACCTCTGGTGCAAGAACCTGATTCTTGCTCGCGACACAATATCTTGTGATGATACATACATGTATGAAGTTTCATTAATTTGTGTCGAGTAGCTGAAAATTGATGGTGCGGTTAAGGAAAAACTCCACTTGACCTTGGACCTCTATTTGTGACCTTGACTTCCGATGTAAGAACCCGAATCTTCCTCAAAACACATCATAGTCTCGTCTTATGATTACACCAGTACACATTTGAAAACTTGTCGATCGATTTTTACAAACTAGTTGGTGATTCTATATAATTTGAGTGCGCTGATCTCAAAAATATAGTTAGTTTTTCCCTATCACGTATGGTTTTCTTACTACACGGTGTGTCATAAATCCCCCATTTATCCCCAAATGTGAACCATCTTATCGAGACCAACATTGGATTGCACATGCTAAACCATAAATTTTGTTGTTATAGACTACAGTAACGCTTACATAATAATGTAGGGTAAATATATATAACAACCAGTCCCCCTCCCATCAATGGGTGGTTAACATTTGGGGACAGATGAGGTATTACAACACCCCCTGAAGCACGAAATCTTTAGGTGATAGAGTAAAACCTAATTAAAGCAGAATTAAATAGCTCCTAGCTCTTGGACAAGCATATTGCTTGTTTATGAAAGAATAAAAAAATAACAAAGAAACAAAATATATTTACCTTCTTTACTTGCAAACATTTCAGGACTTATTCCAGAGACTTAAGACTACGAAGGTAGATCTGACAATGACGACTAAACCGGTGCTTCTTTGATGTTTTCTTATGCTGTGCGTTAGGCTGATTTCGTTGCAGACACCAGCAGTAATCCGCCATCATATTTGTATGCCATCTTCCTTGATATCTTCTTTCCATGGTTTTGATATCCTGGTGAAATCGTTCCCCTTGCTCCTCACTGACATCTCCGAGATTTTCGGGAAAACGGTCAAGATGCGAACTTTCAGGCTCATGTTGCAGCCTAAGGCGCAAAACTTTTTAAGCATATTTTCCACCAGTTTTTCATAATTTTGGCTTTTGTAGTTTCCCAAGAAGTTTTCAACATCTTTGAAACCAAGCCATGCTTCTTTTTCTTTATTGGTCATTGTGTTCAGGAAGTGATCGTCTGTCAATAACTTTCTAATCTGAGGACCTATAAAAACACCTTCCTTTATTTTCTTGTGGCTAATCTTTGGATATTTTGAACAAATGTACTTGAAACACTCACCTTCTCTATTCAATGCTTTGACATACTGCTTCATCAAGCCTAACTTAATGTGCAAGGGTGGTAGGAGGATTTTATTTGGTTCAACTAGATGTTCATGTAAAATGTTCTTTGATCCTGGGGTAAGATTCTCACTAGGAAGCCAAGTTTTCCTCTTCCAGTGCTGGTCACGTGCTCGACTATCCCATTCGCAGATGAAACATGGCATCTTAGTGTATCCTGATTGCTGCCCAAGTAACATGCAAAGGACTTTGAGATCCCCACACAATATACATCTGTGATTTTGCTACTGAATTTTTTCCAGAAGCAGTTTCATGTTATCATAGGTCTCTTTTAAATGAGTAGAATGGGCCACTGGGATTGATGCATATTGGTTACCATTGTGCAGTAACACTCCTTTTAGACTGTTTATAGATTCCTCTAAAACCAACCTCCAGTCACTGGTTTGGTATTCGATGCCTAGCTTGCACACTAATCCTGTGATGTCCTTGCAAAATACCAAGGGACCATCTTCTTCGAAAAAAGGCACGAAGTCTTTCTCACGATTTCTGTACCAAGCGAAGTATGTGTCGGATGCCAATAAATTGTTCTCCTGCAATCTAGACCCCAAAAGTTCTGCAGAGTCCTTAGGCAGATTCAAATCGCTGACTAAGTCATTTAGTTCGGCTTGGGTTAATGGTTTAGGATCTCGGTCAGCTGTTGGCTGTTCATAAATATCATCATTGTCTGGATTTGGAGCTGAATCAGAATCTGAATTGTATTGATCCAGACTCTCGGGTGGGCGGGGAATAGGAACTTCTGGACCATGGGGTACCGGCCTTATTGCAGATGGAAGACTTGGGTATTGAAGGCTCTCTTTATTCTTTGCATTATAACCTTTAACATTGCAAGAACAGAAGTAGCAGTCGTCGGTATGGTTTCTAGGCTCGCGCCATACCATAGGGATCCCAAATGGCAATCTTTTCTTTTTACCTTTGCTCCAATTCCTTAGTGCCGCAACACACGTAAGACAAACCTTGTGGAGCCCAACTTTTGTCTTGATCTCCTAATTTAATTCCAAAATAAGCATGATAAGCTCTCTTAATGAAGGTCGTTACATTTGTCCTTTGTTTTACAACAACATACCGACCACAAATATAACAAAATATGTCTGGACTATGGGTACATCCTCTAGAAGCCATTATTAAAATTTTAAAGACGTAATGTTAGAATTATCTATCTGAAAAATATGAAAAAACGAAATTAATTAAAGATAAAAAAGGTAAAAAATTACAAAACGCCCCAAAATTGTTTTGCTAATAACTTTAAAACTGTGGGTGATAGAAAAAAACTGGTAGCATTTTTTAATTCAGCGCAGCGAACTGCTTCAGAATCACAACTCAAAATAAAGAAATCGATTTTCATGCAGACCGGTGTTATCTATATGTGTGTGAAATTTCAATTATGTTTATAGTTCAACAGTTATGGCGCGGACCTCCATTTGACCTTTGATCTTCGATGTAACGACCTAATTCTTGGTCTGGATACATCATCTTGTGATGATCCACGTGCGTTTGAAGTTTCATCAATTTACGATGAACGGTTCAAAAGTTATAGCCCGGACAGGAAAGTATGATTGACCAACGGACTAGTGCAATCCAGTACGGCCCCACCATAATTTTTGGTCAGGGATGTAAAAATTGGTGCCATATCTTTATATAGTTTGATTGTGAAGTGGAGCTTATCCTTTTAAGTGTATGAAAAATATCAAAATCGAATTATCAGAATTGCTTTGATAAGAGAAATCCACGTCGAGATATAACTTGACAATGCATAAAGATTTTAACCATCTTGCAATGTATTACGGCGACAAAACTAATAAAGTGAATGTTGATAACCTCAAAAGGATAGGGAACATCCCGCCACAAACAAAGAAGCCAGGGTCATAGAAAAATGAACCCAGGCTCAATTTTACCTGGATATAATCCTTTGCTTTCCCACCAAGCGTCCAACGAATGATACTCTTCTCTAGAAGACGATCGTTTCTTTTCCCTATTCTGCGGCAACATCTTCCCAATCGGCCCCTGACGTAGGAGGGAGTTGATCTCTTCGAGTAATTCAGAATTCCTCGATCCCCCTGAACCTCCATCTTCAGAATTTTCTGAAGGAGTTTTTATGAGTTTGCTGAGGACCCTCATCGGATAAAAGTCTTCGAGAATGAGAGTAGCTTGTTTTAAAACAGTTTTCAAATCGGATGTCCTCATCTTTATTTTACACCTGAAATTCAGTTTTTAAGTAATAACGGTTGTGATAAAAATTACTCTAAATTTTAAAAAATACAAAAATGTAAACTTTTTTTCACGCTAAAACTGCAACGAAGTACCTGAACTTTCACAGAGAGAAATTACATTGCGAATGCACGTATAAATTTTTAGAATAAATCAAAGGATCTGAAAATGTAACCCTTAAAAATAAGATAAATTTAATTTCATTTCAATTTGAGATTTTTGTTTTCATTACAACTATGATTTAGGCTAACTGAACAAATTCATTTACTCGCATCAATTGAACTAAGAAAATTTTTAACATTGTTTAGCAGTAACATCAGGTTTCGTTTTGGTGTCTACGATCCATATGGGTCTATTCTGTATAAATTTAGATACAATTTGAAGTCACCATTTTCATTTACAAATTTTGACCCTGCAAATACTAAACTAACAAAAACATCTTAAACGGAAATAAAAACCAACTCTATCGATGCTAACTGAATGCGGAGTTTGTGTGTGGATTTTTATTCTTGACCTTGTAAAAGATATTAAATTAACGTTTTTAAATCACATAATGAGATATAACCTGACTGCGAGACGAAGTTCAATGGTGAGCTCTCTACCCCTCTTTGATACTTTGTCGTTCAGGATTTGCGTGAGGTCAAGGACCTCTTTCTCGATCCGTTCAAAGTTTCCTATTCGACCAACCACACCGCTGAATGGCCCGAAGCAACGATGCACGAATTCTCTAGAAACGAAATTGAGAAGTGAAGTAAATTCATGCAGTCAATAAAATAGAATTCATGCGACTCAAATTTCGTTTCCACATTTGTCTCAATTATTATAAACTTCAATTATTATTATACAACACGCGTTTCCAACATCTTTATAACTGTGAAAATGCTCGTATATTGTTTAATTGGTATAGGGACTCGTTACGAAAGACGAGGATAATAAGGTGTGATTTCAAGTACTCATTTTTCCCAAAAGCAGATTTTTGTACAATAAACTTCAGGAAAACAGAAAAAGGACAACACGCGCGATACAAGCTTTACACGACAGCTTCTCGCCAAAAACGAGAAACGTAAGTCAAATCAGCGTTTCTTTTACTCACCCATAAGCGACCAAAGGTTCCGTGATCAACTCTTCTTTTTCTTTTTCAAATGCCAACAGTTCATCCATTTCAAGCCGCGCTTCGAATGCGCCCAACGCCTGCTCGCAGCTTATCTGTACCCGGGATGTATTAACTCAAATACTTACATACAAAAAGCAAACTAAATTTAAAACAAAATAGTCTCTAAGCCTACAAGGATAAAATAATAAGTAACAGTAGAATACTGAAACGGGAGAAGGTACCTACCTGGTAAACGAAGTTATCATGCAGTCCTGGTCCCGCGATTCGCTTGACGAGAATGCTGTTAGAAGAGGGAATTCGTCCCCTCTTTTTGATCACACCGTGGAACATGACTTTGTCCCAGATGTTTCTCATCCCTCTTCGGCTAAAGGCGACTGAGACGAGAGTAAAAGAAAGTAATTATTATATTTGGTGTCCGACTCATGTTACTATTTGCAAATACTTTCACTTTTTAATTCTATTCTACTCCTAATGAAGTAATAATCTTAGTCACCAGGGTCAGATACTGGCATAGCTTTCAGGCTAGACCATGCGGCCCAATGCGCTAACTTTTAGATTATTATTAACCAGCACCATCGGGAGTCTAACCCCAACCTGAATGTCCGTTTCGCTTGATGTGAAACGATGTTACACAATGAGCTTAAGAAGTGCTTGTTTTCCAAATGAAGTAATATGCAAAATACTGATGTAAACAAGTCAGCTTAAGCTTAAAGGAAAATAACATCTTATTTTGCTCACATAAAACCACAATAGCAGCCAAAACTGGACAAATGAAAGCTGCAAAGACGAAAGCAAGAAGAGGTTGAATAATGCCTAAACAGAGAAAATTCCAGAACAAGACACGCAGAATAGGGAACCACTTATTCTCTCCTGACGGGGAGTCGAAGTCATACACCAGGATGAAAAACAAATGAGTCAACGCAGCACTCGCTGGACCCCTGCAGTCAAGAAAAGGAGTTTCTTCAGGAGTTAACGAGGGAAAGATTTCCTTAATTCCAAATTCACTTAAACTAGACTTCGTTCTTTAGTTAAAGGCAATTAATAATTAACAAAGCAATTTGATCATTTAATTTGAGGTTCAAAGTTCAATCCCAGTTTGACTGATTCATTCAGAGTTATTTCTGGTCTTTCAGCATCTAGTTCATTTTTAGTTTGGTACGATGACTGAATTGAAAGTTGCTTTGGCAAAAACAAGATTAAACGCTTACCAAAAGGGTGCTGTAACAGCCAAGAGAAGCGAACCGACGGATATGACGATACAGGTGACGGGGAACACCGTCGTCAGAAACAGTGTTCCGACGATGCCCTTCAGCAGGTAATTCCAAAGGCGATTCATATGTCGGGAAACTCCTTTCCCGATAAAACCTTCGGTAAAGACGGATAAATAAGAAAATAACCCGATTCCGTTAACGACAACTACCCTACCCTAGCCAACCAGAAGTATACCCACTGGACACGCGATACCGCATTCCTTTCTTATGGTTGTTTGGTTAATATTGATATATACGAATATTAATCTACTTCAACGTTATTAAGTATTTCAGCTATAATTACTCGCAATGCTTTAAGAATGGTTCTTTAAAATCTCCACCTTTTCCTACATTAATGAACGCAAAATAAAATATTACGGAAGAAATGTACCTGTGTCAGGCATACTCTCGAAGTGCGTTCTTGACTTTGATATGTGCCGCCACAGATTGTATAACCTCGATATCAAAGTCGGCGTGAGGGAAGCTTTACTCGGACAAACAGTTCCATTCACCTGCACAGAACCATTATTAATTATTATTAAATAAATGTGACATCTCTCCAGACCTATATGACTATAAGGCCAAATTCAGGGATGCCCACAGGCGGACGGACAGACGCACGTGCGTCCACCATATTTTAATTTCTAGAAAAGATGGAGACCAAATTTTTAATTCCTTAGAAAACCTAAGGGATAGGAGCTCAGATGGCCTAGTTATTTTACTTATTTATTGCGCTGCGTCCCCAAGAATCTCAACCTAGAAAAAATCGTGCGTCCAATTTTTTAAAGGCTGCGGGCACCCCTGGCCAAATTAATAACTTAACATTAATTTGGTCCATCGGAAAGTTTAGTAAATAATTATTTCATGTTCAATGTGAAATCCATTTAAATTCTATCACGGACAATTGGAATAAAGAAACAAAACGTGTACAAAATGAGCCGAGACAATGAACTGAAAAATATTTCTTCAAAGATGGATTCGTAAAGCCTCATCTACTAATCCTTTTAATCAATTGTCAATAAACCTAATTCACTATATTGACACAACGATGATAAACTGGAGATGAAAATAAGCTTTTGGCACATGGTCAAATATTTTAAAAATACTTTTCATCTAACAACTTCCCGCGAGGCAATTTATCATCTTTCTATCATTTTAGTTATATTACCTCTTGTTAATAGTTACACCATTTAAGCATTATTTTATTAGTAGTTAAGTGTTTAATCAATAGACATAATGTTTAGATAGGAGAATCGCTTACATTTATAAGCCCAATACACACTCAAGTACTTACCTGAGATAATTCATAATCTGACATGAATGGGTCTTGGGAGAATAAAGCTCGAAGACTTAAAGGTGAGCACAAAGGGAGCCAAACCTAAGGAAAAAAATTAATAATAATAATAATAATAATAATAATAATAATAATTCCACATAGGAAAATGAAACCATACACGTAATTTTTCGGCTAATCGTTTCATTGCTCCATAAGACTAATATATATTCCCAGTACACCGATTCAGGAAGAGTTTATTTCAACAAGGAACAGCAATATGATACTATAATTTCTGTTTTCCTTCAAAACCTAAAACTGTCATTTCAAATAAGGCAGAGTTGACATTGGGAACACTGACGAATTTTTCATCATTGTGTAATGTAGAAAATTGTACAAAAGTACAAAAACAATTCTTTAAAAAAAAAACACACACACACACAGTTAAAAAGTGCAACTTACAGCAAATATGAAAAGCGCATTGCAAGTCCAAGCCCACGAACGATGCAGAAAATTAAACCACCTCCAAAAGGGCCATCGTGTTGATGTAGTTCTGATGACCTGCAATATAGGGAACACACGCAGACCTCTACAATGTTTATTTCCAATAATAATAAAAAAGACAAATTTCTTCGTTGGGGAAATATTGTAGATCATTATCAGCTTTAATTCAATGAATATACGCGATCATAATCACCGAAATGGGTTTACCTTCAACCATCTTAGAGAAATTATGATCCACATTATTTTCACATTTTGTTTGCTCGCTTCTGATACAATCAATATCAGTGAAGCCAATCAAATTGTTGATTACATTATAGTAATATAATAAAGAATATCTACATTATTTACTATAAAGTATTCATTTTCTTTATATTTTCAATTTGATCTCCAGTATCGGAAACAATGGTCAAATTAAATAAAATAGTCCAACTAACAAGGGTATGTTACGAGTACTGTAACGTGGCCATAATTGTAATACTGTTATACTGTATTTACTTTATAAAGAATTTCAAAATTAATAATGACTGGGTTTTAGCTTTTAAATTTTATTACCGTGACCAACAAGAATAAAATATTAAAAGTAACAGATTATTACCAATTAGTAATTTTTTATGCTTTTTAGAAATTTTAAGTTTCTAGGCGAACTTTTTACCGAAACTATACGTCATAATTGAGTAACATAACCTAGCAGGAGTAAATAAGCAACCTCCACAGAAGAATTTCGGATACGACACACGTCTCCAAAATTTTTAACTTGAATGAAAACTTTACCGATAATAATAAATGTTAGTTTCTACGATATTACGAGTAGTTTAATATAAACCATACAATTATTAATTGGACTATCGTTATTTTTATTTTATTTGGCCCTTAGATAACTTCAACAAATTAAAATAACCAAATTTAGGAACGAGTGCACTGTCCTTAACATAGAGTAAAATAAAAAGTTAACGACCAAGAAGCTCATTTCTCCGCGATGTGGGGGAGAGAGAATGCCCCAAGGGTCACCTTCAGGCTTCAGCCCGTGCATTAACAGGGTAAGCGAGCAACTCAACTCACCCCAGGAACCTGCAGGCGGGAGCGAACTAGAGCCTCACCACTCGGAGTCCGCCACCACAACCACTGAGCTACTGGGTCGCCACGTAAACTAAACCGCTTTAACTCAACCTTTTCTATATACGAGTAAATGTCATTAAACACTAATAAACCGAGCATAAGATAGGTTCAACAGAAAATAATAACTTCTAATTATTCATCGAATAATAATAATAATAACAGTTGTACAAAAGTGTCCCATGAATTTTACTCTCAAAAAAGACATTGTAAATCGTATTAAGCGATCAGGAAGATTAGCGACACGTTATCCAAAATTTTAATAATCAACTTTTAATGGACATTGCGATCACTTTTTCCTATTTTTATCCAATTTCATGAAAAGCAAAATTTCGCAACATGAATAAATTCTTTATTGATAATTTTACTACTTTTCTTTCGTACCATCTCTGCTTTCCCGTCCACAGTTCAATATTCTCCGGCAAAGAAAGGCGAAATAATCATGTTCAGGAAGTTCAACTTAAGTTTTTTAAAAATGGGTTCTCTACTTTAAGTATTTCTCATATTACTATTTCTTGAGGACTGTAGTATGTATGGTTTTCGTCCTTTTTTTTTTTACCTGTTTTTTAAGAAGGTACACTGGCTGGTTAGGATCTGATCGAGGGGTGGTGATAGACGTTGGGGCCAGAGCCAGCACAGTGGGGATAACTTCGCTCTCTCCCTGGAAACTGCGGCTTACTACATACTTTCCAGGGAACCAAATTTCAGTCCGCCATTCAAATACACGCGTTGCAACCTGCACGCTTTGCAATTCCTTCAAGAGCACAGGCTCACGCTACAAATAATGATGGGAACTATGCAAAACATCTATTTAAAAAGAACATTAGTTATAAGCTTCAAAAAGGAAACTCAGAATCCCAAGGAAGGCTCTTTAAGTTGTTGAACATGTACTTTTAAATTAAACTTTGGTAATTCGTACACTTAAAATTTACGACAGACCTATAATAAATACCTTTGGAAATATCTCATTTTACCTCTCGCATGAAGGCCAAATCTCTCTGAAGAAAGTACGCTTGTTGGCGGAGGCCTCCTTGTCTGCATAGCGCCAGGGCGTGTTCGTGGGGCCTCCATTTATGCTGGTGGACGAGAAGATTATGCGTGCTAGAAAGGTTCTCCTCTAGCCACACACAAATCCTCGAGAGGACAGGGTGTGTCTGTTTCAGTTCTTGAGTGCGCTCTCTCTCACCTTCTTCATAAATCCTCTCCACCTCTTCGAGAGACCTGCTCAACAAAAGGAAATACTGAAGTACTTTTAACATAACTAGTGGTGTACCGATTTTCGGCATCGGCAGAATCAGCCATTTTAGGGGCATCGTCCAAATTTAGTCGATTCTCTTACCTATTCTTTAGAATTTTTAAATTTTCATTACAAAAACTATATAAAATTCAACATACAAAAAACACTATGATAATTTATACACATTTCAAAGTGTAATTATATAAAAATATTTTACAATGGCGAAAAAGCAAAGCTTGATAAGTTAAGTTGCCCATAAATTTACATTTTTTCTAATTAGCTAATCTCTAAATATTATAAACTATTGTAATCTCCTAATCTATATTATTATTAATAATAATAATAATAATAATTCTACATTAAATTGCACTTATAATTTATATTTTAAACCATCTTATGTTGACTTTATTTCAAGTACTTTAACATTTTTTTTAATCCAAATTGTATATCCAATTTTTTATTCAAGTTGGCTACCAGGGACTTCAAATTTTAATGAAAAATAATTATTTTTGTTGTTTACATTGAAGAAAGAACATACGTTCAACGTAAGGAAAATAAATTACTTCAAATATTAGTACTCAATTTATGAAACCAAAATAAAATTATTTTATCATTTTACTTATTTTACTTAGTAATAAAACGATTTACCATCACTTTAGCTACGGTATACGAGTAGCAAATTCTGGTGCTGTATATTGTGGAGTGAGCTAAGAAAAGCATTTAAACAAATTTGAAATGTAAAAATATGAAAATTGAAAGTTTTCACGTAAGATTAGTAAAATTTATGAAGGGAATTGATTTTTTTTTAAATATACGCAAAGAATCAGCACTGGTATCGGCATCGGTTAAATTTTGGAATCGGCACATCACTAAACACAAATGGAGCTAACGTCACTCTCTCTCTACGAGACGCTTAATCGACGAGTTATTTTGGGTTAGATTTAGTTAGTTTACAGTGCTGAGAGAACGGACCACACAACTACCACCTTCATTCTCTATGACACAGAGAAAGACTTCTAGCATATACGGCGAAAATAGTGAAGCCTATCTCCGTTACAGTGAAGCAAACGCATTTTGTTTGTCACATTTTTCTCCATAAAACGCATGTCATTTGTGCTTTCAAAATTGGCTTCCCTTTGAAACGCATTTACAACATGAAGTTAGGAGAGTACTTTCAACTGCAATAGATTGAATTATTATTTTTCTTATTAAAGGAATAAAGCCACAATAAGAAATCGATTTACTGGAAGCACAAACTTTGGGGCCAATACATCACCATCTGACGAAGACTGACGAAGCTTGTGCTTCTAATAAATTAATGTCTTAACGTGTCTTCACTTCATTAGAACATGATAAATTTTATGCTAATGTTTAAAGTAATCATGGCAAATTTTCGTCATATTTATATTTCTTATTCAGTAAAAATAATTAGAGTTGTTTTACATGTCCATACTTCGGGTCATTTATGACTGGCTTGATAACAAATAAAAGCGAAGAAACTCGAGCAAGTTCTTAATTTTAATTCTACTAGGGGCACTCAATATATTTCCCCCCCCTTCCTTTTTTCTCAGCTAAATAATAGGCGATGGCCCATGGGGCTGAAAAGTCTTTTGGCCGTAAGTTTGAACTCTCTGCGCTTCGCATAACCAGATTTTTCCAGTTTGAACATCCCCTCCTTGTATAAAACCGATGGTTAACGCAGTTTCGAAAATGACGTCTGACAGTGATGTGCGTCGTAAACGGAGAGCTGTTATCGAGTTCTTAACCGCAGAGAAGGAAACAATTGGAAATATTCACAAACGTCTGCAAAACGTTTACAGAGATGCTGTTGGTGATCGAAGCACAGTTGGACGATGGTCTAAACGTGAGATATCATCGGAGAGAGGGAGAGCCAGCCTCGATGATGAGCCACACGGCGGTCGCCCGGCATCGGCTGTGACATCTCACACTGTCACACTGTGCAACGTGCTAACAGCATCGTTCGATCAAATCGGCGCGTCACATACAAGGAGCTATCATTGGAGCTAGGAATTAGTGAAGGAAGTGTGAATATGATAATTCAGCAACTGGGATACTCAAAAGTGTGTTCACGGTTTGTTCCTCGCCAGCTGACTGAAGATCACAAAGCCCAAAGAAAATAATTTGCTTCCGAGTCGTTGGTTTGATACGAGACAGAAGGGGATGACTTCCTTTCAAGAATTGTGACTGGGGATGAGACTTGCGTACACCACTTTGAACCTGAAACAAAACGCCAATACATGGAGTGGCATCACGCAGACTTCCCACGCGAGAAAAAGTTCAAAATGGCTCCCTCTGCAGTAAAGGTTATGGCCACCATCTTCTGGGACATGAAAGGGGTGATTCTGGTAAACATTATGAAGAAAGGACAATCAACTCGGAGGCATATATTGCTACCCTACAGAGACTCCAGAGACGTATAAAGGGAGTTCGACCGGAGAGAAAACTGGAAGACGTCCTTCTTTTGCACAATAACGCAACACTACACAACAGTTTGCAAACAAGAGGGGCCATCACAAAAATGCGCTTGACTGTGTTACCCCACCCTTCATACAGTCCGGATCTGGCACCTTCAGACTTCCATTTGTTTGGGCCAATGAAGGATGCTATTCGTGGAAAAAAGTTTCAGTGACGATGAGGTTGTTCTGGAACTTACAAGGAAACTTGGAAAGAAAAAAAGGTGGGGCAAAATATATCGAGTGGCCCTTTTATATTTATCAAATAAACAAATTCTCCCATTTTATTTCATTTTTCCAAGCATACACAAAGTTAAGCCCGTCTCAATCAGGCTTAATTTATTTTGCCAAATATAGCCTCCTTCAAAGATTTTGTAACATTCCTGAATTTCAGTTTGTTCCTAAACAATATAAAGCACACTTACAAACATCTACAGTTTCAATCTCTTTTTCCAAGCTGAGTCTACTAAAACCAAAGGTAATTCAAGCTGAAGCTGGCTTCACTCGCTTTGACATACAGACACCTTCACGTGTATATTCGAAGTTACTTCAGTAAATCTACAAGCAATTAAGATTCTATCATCAGCATTATTAAGGCCGAGTCAAAAAAAAAAAAAACCATCAGAAAAATTTAGTTACTCATATTAAAGCGTCTCTCTCAACAGTTACTCCATGATTCGCGTAAGTGCACCTGACCTCTGATCTTCCTACTATCTCTGATTGGGGCAGGAAAAACCTTGTGGCTTTCAATGCTTCAAAAACCCGGTTCCTTCGTCTGTCTACTCATCATAATTTTCCACAGGACTATCCATCGTCTTCAACAATACACAACTCAATCCTTCCTCTTCACTTATCATTTTTGGCGTTTCCTTTTCTCGTGATCTTTCCAAGAAAGATCGCGTATACTCGTTTCCAAAACAGCTTCCAAGAGGTTAGGTGTGCTGTTCCAATTCCGCAGTTTCTTCACCCCTGCTCAGTTGCTGTCTCTGTACAGGGGTATTGTCCGCGCCTGTATGGAGTACGCTTCTCACGCATGGGGTGGCTCAACCTACACAACCTACCTACTTGACAGGATAAAATCGTCAATTGCTCGCCTCTTACTAAATGTCTTCAATCCCTCTCTCTTCGCTGTGATGTTGCCTCATTCCCTCTTTAGTATCACTATTATAACGGACACTGCTCTTCTGAACACACTAACTGCCTGCCTCCTCCTTAAAGGAGAGCACGCAGTACCAGACTTTCGAGACTTTTTCATTCCTTTTCTGTCCAGCTCTCTAACGCAAGGGTTAATCGGTATTTTCAATCTTTCATCTACTCAACCAGTCAACCCTAGAATAACTTTTCTCAATCCATCTTTTCCCCTGTCTGTAACCTTCAATCTTTCAAACGCAAGTTTGTCCAAGTATCTCGAAAACCTTGGACTTTGATTTTGGCTTTCTTCTTCCTTTTTGGGGGGGGGGGGGGGGGGGGGGGGCGTTCGCCCTTGGCCACTCCTTCCTGAAAAAAAAAAAAAAAAAAAAACACTTACTGATGCATGAAGAGAACGCCTTTTGATTGGTCCACCAACAACTGAGGAATATCATGGCCAAGGCTCTGCAATTTATGGTTACCCAAAATGGAAGAATAAACGCGTCTCAGGTACTCTTCTTGCACCAATCTATTCCCTTCCTGTGAAATGGGTATTTTGAGTATCAAAAGGGAGTTTTGATACAATCGCAAAAACACATTTGGGTCGTTTTTTGATCTCAATTTTTCCTCAACTCTGAAGAGTGTTGAAGAAAGTGAGTTCCTTATTTTATCTATTCCTCGCAAGTATATTTATTTATTTATTTAGTTCAAATGCTTAACCGTCTACTCACTCTAGATACAAATGTACCTATTTCCTATCCTCAGAGATGGGTGCGCTTTAAAACTCAATTGGTAATGCTGTAGGCAATGAATTCCATACATTAATATACACAATACATTTAAAACTGCACACTGAATTATTAATATCCTGCACAAAAGCACCAAGACAAGGACAATAGATGGAGAGCAAATAGATAAGTGACAAATTTGAAAGAATCTCATAAAATGAGTATCTTCAATTAAGTGCTTCAAATATATTCTCTCTAAACCTTTTAATACTGGATAAAGTTCTTATCTAAGATTAGTAAAGTGACCCTCTCAACAGTTAAAAGGAACAATTCTAGACCTAGTAGAGAGTCTTAGATAAAATGAAGATCTAGGACCTAAATTCATAAGTATTTACTTACAAGGTTGCTAAATTAAATATTTTACGAACCTTCTCCACATTAAGTTCATTGAGTCCCTGTGATTTCAGTTGTGAAATTACTTTCTCCCTGAAGTGCAAAAACCAGCCCCTTGCTTCCTTCTCCAAAACTCCTACTACAATTGGCAACACTTTCTTCATCAAATCCCTGCAAGAAGTAATAATATAACTTAAGTAACTTCAATTCTATACACCATTTTTACGTAGTATACTTTAATAATATCTCTCAAAACTGTTTTAGTGAGGTGAAGAATATTTTGAAAAGACAAAAGTCAATAATTTTATATGTAACTTAATTTGGGTATGAAAATAAACCCTAGAAAAATTTCTCTCCTTTGGCACACTTATAAGTTACAGTGAGAAGTCAGTAGAAGGGATTGCAGTTTTGGACAAGTAGTATTAAATATTTTATTCACTGAATAAGCAAGTTACAATTAAATGTAAGCCTCTTTCAGTTGTGGATACCACAAAGAAAAAAGGACAATCTGCACAATGTTTGAATACTGTAGTAAAGTTTCCAAGATACAGTAGATACTAGTATATAAGTTACTACCCATGCAAGTATTTACTTAAAGTATGTGACTTATGGATTGACCAGAAGATGTTTCCAAGTCGTAAACCATAAATATAGCACCATTAATAAAAGCAAATGTATACTCAATTTTCCTCTATTTACTTATTAGAATTAAATTACAATTTACGACAAAAACCAACTGAGGTAACTATCTTTAATCACAGAGTTTATGCTATTTCATGTGAATAATTGAGTGTCATTTGAATCAGATGAGTCAAAGTTTAACAAATGTACGATAAACTTTTGTATGTTCACGCACCTTCACTAGTACTTTGGACAAAATCATCTACCTTAATATGCTAATAATAAATACCTATTAAATAATTTTAAATTCAACTCCTGTCCCTGAGGTGTTGTAAATATGTAAGGAATTTGGGGCGGTTTTCTGCTTCCACAAAGATGAAATTTTTCCCTGGTTGCTCTTTTTACTTGGTTTAAAACCCAAGAAGAAAGTTCTTCCACATCACTATCCTGAAAGGTAAAATTAAGATAAGTTTTCACTGTAAACAACAATGGCTAATTGAAACACTTTTTTTTATGCAGGAAGGAGGGGACAAAGGCGAATGCCGGCAAAAACGCCCGTGCCAATAGTAGAAGGAGGAGAGTGCCAAAATCAAAATCCAGGGTTTTTGAGATGACTGTACACTTTGCCTTTGAAAGACTAGAGGTCATAGACAGGGAAAGATGGATTGAGGAAGGTTGTTCCAAAGTTGACCAGGTGAGTAGATGAAAGATTGAAAATACTGATTAACCCTCGCGTTAAAGAGTTGGACAGAAGAAATGAGAATGTGTCAAAATTCTGGTGCTGCATGTTGTTCTTAAAGAAGGAGGCATGCAGTTAGAGAGTTCAGAAGAGCAGTGTCCATTATAGTAGTGACAGTAAAAATGTAAAATGAGAGCGAGGCAATATTACAACAAAGAGAGAGGCATTGAAAACAATCAGCAAAAGGTGGAGAATTAATGAGACAAAAAGCCTCCAATTCCACCTGGTCAAGTAGGGCCATCCGAGTTGAGCCACCTGACACATGAAAACATACTCCATACAGAGGCGGACAAGTCTCCTGTATACACACACCAACTGAGCAGGGGTGAAGAAACTACAGAGCCAGTACAGCACACCTAACCTCTTAAAAATGGTTTTAGAAAGAGGGTATATGTGATCTTTCCAGTAAAGATCACGAGAAAAGGAAACACCAAGAATGTTAAGAGAAGAGGAAGGATTGAGTTGTGTATTGTTGAAGGTAAGGGGATAGTTGTGTGGAAGATTGTGATGAGTTGACAGATGGAGGAACCGAGTTTTTGAAGCACTGAAAGAGGAAAAAAAAAGGCTCTCTCTGACCCCTTCAGAGATGGCAGAAAAATCAGAGGTCAGGTGTACCATAGCTGTCCTACGCAAATCATTATATGGAGTGATTGTTCAGATGGATGATTTGCAAAGTGGGTGGAGAAGTGAAGAGTGGAATCATCGGCATAGGAGTGGATAGGACTGGAAGTGTGACTTAATGGATCACTGATAAATAAAAGGAAAAGAGTGGGTGACAGGACAGAACCTTGAGGAACACCACTGTTAATAGCTTTAGGAGAACAGCAGTGGCCATCTACAACTGTAGCTATAGATCAGCCAGAAAGGAAATTACAGAGGAAGGCACAGATAGAAGGATAGAAACTGAAGGAGGGTAGTTTGGAAATTAAAGATGTGTGAGACTTTATCAAAAGCTTTTGATATGTTTAGTGCAATAGCAAAGGTTTCACAGAAATCCTAAAAGGAGAATGATCAAGAGTAAGAGTGATATGCAAGAAGATCGCCACTAGAGCGTCATTTGCAGAACCCATACTGACAATCTGAAAAAAATTGCAAGAAGAGAGGTGTTTAAGAATCTTCCTTTTTAGGATAGATTCAAAAACTTTAGAAAGACAAGAAATTTAAAGCAATTGTTGGAGGGTTGAGAACAGCTGCCCTTCTTTGGGCCAGGCTGAATGAAAAATTCCAGCAGGAAGGAAAAGTACCAGATGAAAGAATTTGCTGAGGCAGGCTGTCAGCACAGACGCACAGTTCTTGAAAACAGGAGGAACACCATCAGGACCATACGCCTTCCTAGAGTTGACCCCAGATAGGGCAGAAAGAACATCTTTGAAAGAGATTCTAATTTCAGACATAATAAAGTCAGGGGGAGGAGGAGATGGAGGAACAACACCAGAATCATCCAGGGTTGAGTTGGAGGCAAAAGTTTGAACAGAGAGTTGATCTGTCAGGAGAGGTTCTTAGCTAGATGCCAAAAGGATTGAGAATACTTAGAATTGGATAGGTTATCACATTTTTAGAAATATGGCGAGTGGAGGAACAGATTTTGCACAATTCTGGGTGAGAGTCAGAAGTTGGATGGTGATGGTACCTTCTGAAAGACTCCTCTCTGTTGCAGATAGCATTACGTAGAACGGGGAAAGTTGAATCAAGGTTTTTATGCATTAGTAGGAGAAGTAGAATATGGAATGTATGCCTCCATGCCCAAGAGAATCACCTCTGTGATGTGCTCAGCACACTCGGAACAGCCCCAGCCATGGAAGCAGTAATCATTCTATGGGAAATCAGGGAAGTACTGCCCAAGGGTCTCCCAATCAGTGGTGCTAAAGTGTCAAAGGCATGTCCTTCATAGGATCCAAAGGCCAAATTGGAGTGATAGGACAGGAAACAGATATAAGATAGTGGTTGGAGGAGCCCAATTTAGAAAAAAATCTGATGAGAGTAAGAAGGATGAAAGGTGAGAAATAAATCAAGAATGTTGGGCCTATCTCTGAGGCAATCAGGGATATGGGTAGAGTGCTACACAATCTGCTCTAGGTCATTTAGGATAGAAAAGTTGTAAGCTAGTTCACCAGGGATGTCAGTGAAATGAGAGGAAAGCCAAAGGTGGTGGTGAAACACTGAAAGCTCCTAAAAGAGAGATTTCAGCAAAAGGAGAGTGGAATAGAATGTATTCCACTTTGAAAGCGAGGCAGTCAAAGAATTTTGGATAGTCAGTTGAATTAGGAGAAAGGTGACAGCTATTCTCTAAATATGTTAATGAAACTGACACACAATAAAATTCATATAATTTCTTATGTATTACATACTCATACATACATACATACATACATACATACATACATACATACATACATAATTAAAAAAAAAGCCATTTCTCATTCTCCACAAAGTGGGCATGATGCATGAACTCGGAACCAAAAACACTCAAATCCTACACACACAAGAACACGTTGGGACTACTACTAAGAATAAGGTACCACCCCAACCTCAGGGATTCAGTGATACCCATTATGAAAAGGTTGGGAGTATGCCTCTAGTGGTATATCAAGTGAGACCAACATTCCTGTTTCCATACCTCTCAACCCATTCTCACTCTGTTCCATTTATATTTACTTTTAATTAAATTTACAGTATCATAAAATTAAAGGGAAAAATTCATTATAAATTAAATAAAAAAAATCTAATAATTCCTTTATGAGGAATAAAAATAATAAATACCTTAGCAGTGAGTTCTTGCACAAGGTAGCAGCATCTTTCATCCGTGATTCGAGATTCCAGATTGTGAGCTTGTACCCATTGAATTCCAAATACCAAATCTGGTGAAAAGGAAAAAAAACACGCACATATAGTGTGTGTGTGTGTGTGTGTGTGTGTGTGTGTGTGTGTGTGTGTGTGTGTAATTGGATAGTAATTTGGATAGAAGGCAAAAGACCATGTGTGAAACTGTATTGGGAATTAAAATCAATGTTAAGCCTTTAACACCAGGTATGGATGTGTGATTTTGAGAGTTATTTTAAACCTCAAACAAAGGAAGGAAAGGTAAAGCATCCATAGATGTTGACCATCATTTGTGGAAAAACCTAAAACATCAATTGATGTTGACCAGCATTCTCCAAGAGAACATCAATAGGTGTCAACTGGCATTTAAGGGTTAATAGGAAAACCAAGATTTGTTTACATTGGTAATAATTTAGTTTATTAACCTTTTGATTGGTGGGTGTTAGGCAGTTGGTCACCTCTTTTGGTGTGGGTTTTTTTGAGGAACTGGGAAATGTCAAAAATTTGAAAACACACACATGGTTATACTGCTTTATGCTAGGTTGACAGCAACATACATGTACAATCCATTCTAATCCACATCACTTTGGCATATTTTTAGATTTTGATTTAGCCACATTATTCATCAGTTTCATTCTCAGGTTACTGATGAAGGTAAGTGATCTTTGAAATGGCTAATTAGTTGGAAGATGTTCTTTGAAAATGTGATTACCTTCTCCAAATTAAGATTTCTGAATCATCAAACAACTGCTAAAATTATTAACAAATTTATGAAATTGTTTTACTATTTCACCAATCTGAATGCTTTATACCATTCAACCTACCATACACTGCTAATTCTCTATCATGTAAGGGTTCTATGGAATACAATTGCATTGGTTGAATGGGTATGAATGCCTTAACCCTTTAAGCCCTGAATTTTTTGTAGGGTTAAGTTATGAATGCTTGTATTTGAAACGTTAGCAATTTGTACCTTCAGTCCTTAAAGGGTTAAATGTTGAAAAGCATTTCACATACCAAGAATCCCGAGGAATCCATTCAAGATGGCTGATCCACTTTCCCTGAGAGAAAAGGTGTAGCCATTAATCCTGTTTTTGGCTGTAATGATTATGAAGGAAGCTGCTGTAGCAAGATCATCCAGAAAGGTGTTATATGTTCTCTCACTTCCCTTTTGAAGGCATTCAGAAACGCGCCAACGATGCTTTTGACCAGGAAAGTGCAAAGACTCAACCTCAAATTCACTGCAATGGACGCACTTTAAGTATGGAAAACTGATACAAAAGTACTCTTATCAAACCCATTCTGAAGATTTGGAAAAAATTTAAATTTAAATGAATGGTATTTTATTGAGGGTAATTGACAAGATATTGCTGCTTTTATTTCAAGGATGATCTGAGGTTATAAATTTAACCAAGTTATTGTTATTGCACTATTTTGTAAAACAGACTGATTTTGAGTTAAAGACAATTTAGTATCTGCAGGAAACTTCTTTGGGGGGGGGGGGGGAGGGGGGGCAGAATCCCAGTTTTTATAATTAATGTTTTTATAATTAATGTTTTTACATTCAAGAAAGCCATTATTATTAAAGGTTATAGAATTATCAATGAGAAGTGTGTAGTAGTTTCCTAAACCTAACTCAAGGAAACATTGGTCTATTCAAAAAATTATCATATGTTAAGAACTTTATGACTCTTACAACAATAGCTTTGTGGTTTTATATGAACTTGTAAATAACACCAAACACACAATATAGGTCTTGTACTCAAATGGTATTAAGTGATTTGATAATCCTATAGTTAATTTAGATTTTTTGGAGACTGTAAAATAGCTTGTGGTTCTATTTCCAAGAACCCTTTAAAATATTTAAACTTGCAATAACAGTATGGTACACTTTTAGAGCATTTAAGTCCTATAATCACTGTATTGACACACAATATATAAAGGATGACAGTAGACTCACAATTCACAGGTTTTTTGTTGGTGGATTTGCTTATTTGTGGTCAATTTATTGTAGCAACCCCTTGCATAATAAAGTCAGAGGGAGGAGATGAATGAACAGAACCAGAATTATCCAGGGTTGAGTTGGAGGCAAAAGTTATAGTGAAGAGTTCAGCTTTGTCTGGAGAAAAGATGGCAACTGAGCCATCTGAATAGAAAGAGGAGGGAAAGAAGAGGAAGTAAAATTGTTGGAGAGGTTCTTAGCTAGATGCCATAAAGAGTGAAAAAAACTACGATTGGATAAGTTCACATTTTTGCCTATGAAGGAATTTTTGGCATGCTGAAGAACAGATTTTACATGATTCTAGGCAGAAATATAAGATGAGCGAGAGTCAGGAGTTGGATGATGATGGTACCTTCAGAAAGATTCCTCTCTGTTGTGGATAGCATTAGAACAAGGAAAGTTGAACCAAGGTTTTTTGGCATTAGTAGTAGGAATAGAATATGGAATGTACACTTCCATGCCCAAAAGAATTACCTCCATGATGCACTCAGCACACTCAGAAGGGCCCCAGCCATAGAACCAGAACTCACTCTATGGGAAATCATAGTAGTGCTGCCCATTGGCCTCCCAATCAGTGGTGCCAAAGGCACATCCTCTTGGGAGGATCCAAAGGCTGAACTGGAGTGATAGGAGAGGAAACAAATATAAGATTGTGATTGGAGGAGCCCAAAAGAGAAAAAGTCTGACAGAATAAGAAGGATGAGAGGTGAGAAATAAACCCAGAATGTTGGGCCTATCTCCAAGGAAATCAGGGATATGAGTAGGGTGCTGTACAATCTATTCTAGGTCATTTAGGAGAGAAAAGTTGTAAGCTAGTTCACCAGGGATGTCAGTAAAATGAGAGGAAAGCCAAAGATGGTGGTGAACATTGAAATCTCCTAAAATAGAGATTTCAGCAAAAGGAGAATGGAATAGAATGTATTCCACTTTGGAGGTGGCCAGTGGAGTAGTCAAAGAATTTGGATAGTCAGTAGAATTAGGAGAAAGGTAGATAGTACAGATGTATTTACTTTGAGATTGGTATGTAAGCTGTAGCCAGAAGGGATAGAATTTGGAGGATTCAAGTTCAGGAATATGAAAACAAGTTAGGTCATTGCGTACATATACACAACATCCACTTTTTTAGTGAAATTGAGTACAAACACTCCCCAAGTTACGTCATTCATATATGGGACTAAAAATTTTTAAAAATATAAAACTATAAAAAATCAAAATATTAATTTTAAATTACAAAGCCATCTACATCTACAAAAACATCAAGAACATTGGTGCTTCCTGGCAGGAAATCAAGTCTTCCACTATGAATGGAGTGTGGAAAAAACTCTGCCCCGAGTTTGTCAATGACTTAAGGGGTTTTGAAGATGACAGCATGGAGGTAGTGACCAACAATGTGGTGGAGTTGGGGAGGCAACTGGAGTTGGATGTGGAGCAGAATGACATCCAGGAATTGTTGGATTGCCACAGACAGGAGCTGAGTAATGAAGATTTGATGGAGCTGGAGAGAGACAGGGTGCAGGAGGAGGTGTGAGGAGGAAGAGTTGGCTGTTGAACCTAAGAAGTTTAATTGTAAGGAGATGGCTGAATGTTTCAGCCTCATTGAGAAAGCACTGGCTAAATTTGAGGCTCAAGACCCTAACACAGAGAGGTTTACCAAGGTTGCTGCAGCTGTACATGATGCTCTTGTTATAAATCAATTTATGAAGACAAAAAGAAAAAAACACTCCAAACCACTCTGGATATGTTTTTTAAAAAAGTAGAGCCTGCAAACCAGAGCCCAGCAACTGTTTCCTCTGACACTGATGACCTTGATTCACCACCCTCACGTAAACCTCAAGCACCTCTTCAAGCAACATCAGTACCAACAAGCAAAGCAGCACTAATATTAAAGGTAAGCAAAATATTTTAACACTATTCTGCATTTTTTTTTGTTATTTTTTGTAAATATAAAAGTATTTTAATAAAAAAATACTGTATGTATCTAAAAAATAATACTATATTGTACACACACAAAATTATGGTAAGTACAGTAATTTATCTGTGACTTACAAGAGTAAATTTTGAGTTACATCATTTTTGACTTATGTCTGAGGCTCAGGAACCAATTAATGACGTAACTCAGGGAGTTACTATATAGAGAAAGTAAGAGGGTATAGAAAAGGGGTTCCTGTCAGTCATCCCAGACATGCGAGTTTCAGTGAGGAAGAGAAGACGAGGTTTAAAGGAAGAGGTGGTATTCAACAGATTGAAAATTTGAGGACAGGCCACAAATGTTGCAGAAGTTCATGAAAAGTGAATTAGGCAGAGGCCCAAAACATCATCTGCCCTGCTGTCTGGGTCTGCATTCCCGGTATTAGCAGCAGGGGAGCCAGAAGTGTGGACATTTATGGTCCTCTCCCCAAGGGACTCAGGCTCTTAATGTTATCATTTTTGTTTTGAAATTTTGAAATTATTATGTACTGTGTAAGATGCATGTATATGTAGTCTTTTTCCTATTTCTGTTTTTTCCCTTCTACTCCAGATGGAGTGTTTTTTTTACTTCCGGGGTTAAACCTTAACCCTAAGGAATTTTTAGGTACAGCCTAGTACTAGGCGTAAGATAGAGGTGCTGTATCGTAATATCTCCCCTACAACTTCTCCAGATGTCACGCTTATGAGCAGTTGTTTCAGGAACTCCACTATGGATTTCTTTACTGAAGAATAGGGAGAGAAGTGTATGTTTGAAAGCATGCTGGACTGCTCACAGGGTAGATGAGAGACAGAAAAAGATAAGCTTGGGAGGATAATGACAGGAGAAATGGGAGTTCCAGCAGTCCCTATCTTCTATTTAACATCTCCCCCTGGAGTACTTTCCTGGTTGAGTGGTGTCTACAATCTCTTCCTTGGATTATACATTCTCAATTTAATTCCTCTTCAAAAAAGGTACATCTGTCAGGTATGTTTTGTCTCTATTTGGGGTAGTAAAAGCCAATTCATACATATTGAGCTCTAAATATTTCAGATATTTCTTTTAACCCTTAAACTGCAACATACCTCACGTGAGTTCACTTACACAAGTGCATCTTAGTTTTAGAGTTTAGATTAAAAATATCAAACTTGCTGCTTTCTTTGGTAGGAGTATTTTCTTTTAGTACTTTTGCCATATTAGTGGATATCTCAATAATGATGTGGTCTGAGATATTTGTTGGTGTTATTTGTGAATATCAGATCCAAGCAGTTATTTTTTCTAGTTTTATCTGTTATAACTTGCGTTAACATAAATTCATTTGTTAGAACTATTAACATATTTGCTTGCTCCTGGTCTTCTCTTGCGCCTCCCTTGTCCTGGTGTATACATACATTTCTTCCCAGTCTTTTGCATTTTATAAATAGGAAATTATCATCACTGCAGAGTATTATATTCAGGAATGGGGTATTTAAGGACTATTAGGTTTCTGATATCAGCAATGGCTTCAGAAAATTTTGTAGCTGGAGTTTTTCAACTTTTACTGCTGAGAGCTCCATTTAGGCTAGCTGTTTGATTTACTTATTATTGTGTCTATCATATGGCTCTCGGTTATGTATGTACACTAACACAGTCACCTTTTTGTCTTTTGGTTCTGTCAGCTCATAGTTATGGTGTAACCACAATTTTTTTTTTTTTTTTATCTATGTACGGTACTATGCACAGTTCTCACAATCTCCTTCACAGGCTAAGATGTTTCTGTGAGGCATGCAATGTTAGTCCTTGTTTCTTCTATAAATCCTTACAGATATGAAACTTTGTTTATCATGTTGTTTGGTCTTAGCCCTTGAATATTTGCCAGGACTATATTTATGTTTCCTGTTTTGTATTATCCTTTGAGTATTCAAAATTCAATTTCCTTCAGTGTCACATGTTTTGTATTCCTATGGTCTTCCAAGAAAGCTCCATTTCCAGTAGTTTCTTGCTTGGTAATGGATTGGCTTGGTGGTTTTCAGCTGTATTGACTGAGTGTGCTGACTGCTGAATGAGGCTTAGTAGCCATATTGTGTCTGCAATGTCAAGAAAATTTGCTCCTTGGTTTGTATTCATAGGTTTCTTACCTATTTTCCTATTGTCCCTTGATTTTGTTGGAAGGTAATGATAGTAGCATTTCCTATCATATTTGCAAAATCTTTGCCTTGCAATGACTTAAAAATGGTAGTATAATAAAATTTGCAGCTGTCACCATATTTACATTGACCATTATTATAATAGAAATTGCACATGTTCAAGTGCTCAGTTATACACTGTCTTCCCCTATATATCTCTAAAAGCCCTTTGCACTGTATATGCATACTCTTCTTTCCATATTATCACTTGGGGCTTTTGTTTTTTTGTTTCATTTCCTTTTTTGGAAATAACTTTTCTATTGATGATGATTTCCCACTTGGTTTTAGCTATTTACTCTATATTCACTCACTGTGTGTGTGTGTGTGTGTGTGTGTGTGTGTGTGTGTGTGTGTGTGTGTGTGTGTTTTTTTCTTTTAGTGCTTTTGCTATAATAATTTTCTGTCCTCTTTATGTGTCAGTATTCTGACAAGTGACATGTTTGTATCTGCTTTACTTTTCTTTGTCTTCTTTCCTGTTTGTTTCTGATCATCACTTATAGTCTTCTTTTACTGTTTCCTCAGTCTCCTTCTGTCTTACAAGCCATGAATGAATTTATTTCCATTATACATCTATCACAAAAATATTTTATTCCATTTAGTAGTTTGGTACTTGTTATAAGAGTGATGTCTTAATCTTTCCAATTCAAACAGTTAAAATCAAAGAAATTGACAAAGATCACATCCAATTGCCTTTGATTCATCAGTTGCATTGTTGCAAACCTGCAGAAATTGGTCACCTCTTTCCATGCTAATAAAAAGTAGTGAATGAAAAATTTGTTCAAGAAGGAGAGGGTGAAGTATGGGTGTTTCGACTATATGGGTGAGAGTATGAGAGGGTAGTCTCTGTTACTCCAGGGGATGGGGGATGTCACACATTGTGTATGTTCACTGATTGGTGCTCATGATAGTGGCCATGGGGGATACCGAGTGATGGCTCATAAGAATTTTGGGGAAAACAAAATGCCTTGTTTCGATCATATAGATGGGTGGGCACCTAATTATTATTATCTATTTTTTTTTCCAGATAGATCTGAGTCAGAATAATTTGCTTCGTTTTACTTTTTATGGAAAGTCATACTTTCACCACTTAAGAAAGTATTGTATCACTTTGCATGCACTAAATATTCACACAGGTACTGGCACTTATAAAATGATAATTTACTACTAGATGTTCACTATTAATTAGCTTTTATATGGACTTTGATCAAAATGTGTGTTACCACTACACAGGGCAGAAGGATATACACACTACATGATATAAATACTAAATAAAAATTTAATAACATTATGACTATAAACAGCAACTTAAATTCAATAAATTTCTGTATTGCTATAAACTGGCAATTAGTATGTGTTTTTGCGCTACCAATGGGACATCTTCAATGAAGCATTTTAAATATGTGACACACTGCAACATGAACAGGAGATGTGATGATACTTTCAGTCATTACATTGAGCAACTGAACCTATCTACCACGTAATTTTTTGCACTATGACCTTCATCCAAAATTACTCTTTTAATGAAACTATGTACAGTAATCCCTTGTTTTATGTGGGGGTTACAAGTTACATGGGCCTATATATAGCCTGATTTAACCTTATTAAGTTTTAAGTTATAAATACAGTTTGTAAATAATATATAATAATAATATATAAATACATAATATAATAAAAAAAATAAAATTTTAAACCAAAAACAATAATAATAATGATGAGGATTGCTGTGCAGTACAGTACTATTTATGAGTGATGAAGACTCAAGATATTTATTTGTTCAATATTTATCTGTTCAAATTTAGCATTTTAGGTATGACGTGGCTTACCCACGTATATGCAAAACCACATTTAACAAAACTGAGTAAAACAGGGAATTACTGTATTTGGTTTGAGTTACTTTAATGGCTTCAGAGAGATTTTTTTCATTATTAACACAATAGAATGAAACCATTAATTCTTGGGAATCTACTACACACTTCACCATTTAAAAAAAAAAATTAAGTTAAAAATATAATTAATTCAAAGTGCAAAAATAAAAAGTCACTGATATCATATCACTTTCACATAAGTTTAAAAATATTATTTCTTATTTTTTAAATTATTATTAATTTTTGGCAAAGCAATACAGTTGACTTGTTATTTTGTGAGATTGGGACCAAGAATTACCATGAAATATTTTTTCTGCAATATATTATTCTATATTACAATACAGTAGGGTCTCATTATTGAGACTCGCATATAAATTAACTGTAAATCAAGAAAAACAAAGAATACAGTACAGGCACTCTTTGACTTACGTATCGTCAACTTACGTAAATTCGAGGTTACGCAAAAAATATTTTCCAATTCAAATTGCAAAATATTTTTACAGAGTATACATAAAGTTGAAATTCATCTTTATAATTTACTATTTTATACATTCTGTTCTGTTTATCTGTAGTACTGTCATTTTATGACAGTTATATTATGCATCTCACACTGAGTAGATAGGCTACGTACACAGTTTACCATACAGTTTTTACCTTAGTTTTCGACATGTGTAAAATTCAACTGATGTAATGGGTCCAGGAATGTAACCCTTGTGTAAGTCAAGGAGCACCTGTATTAGTAATTTTATGTGCAGTGTTAGACATAATTAAAGATTGGATCGATAATGATTACACAGATATTTAAAGATAAAAATAGTACAAATTCACAAATTCCACTGTTCACAACAATGGTACCTAGTAAACTGTCTAGCCAATGTTGCCACATCCCAAAGAGATGTTGAATTTCTTGGGGATGAATAAAAAAAATTATTATTTTAGGCAAAATTTCTCAATTTTGGTAAGAATTTCTGATTTTATTATTTTGTAAGAGAAAAACTCAGGAGATATCCAGAATTTTCTGGGCACTTGGCATCACTGTCTAGCACAGGCTCACCAAAACTTTCGGATTAGCGAGTTTCAGATTACTGAGTTCTGGATTATAGAGACCCTACTGTATATAGAATTTCTATTATATTACCACAAAAATAGTGTTTAGACCAGACTATATAAAAAATGGAAGTAATTTAGGGTACTATGAAATAAAGAAAGCAACATATTGGACCATGAAATAAAAAGGGTCTACTGTACTAACACCTTCACAATTAATTAATTAAATTTATGCAATTACTTGAATTCATCAACCAGCGATGATAATTACAATTAAAAGTATATGTAATTTTACACAATTTTAAGCCATACTGGAGGTGGCTATCTTGGTAGATATTAGGTATGGAAAAGATTACTTAAAGATGAAAATTTCTTACATTACCCATAGAAGTTTATCATTTTGAATCTAAATTTATGTTAAAATCTCAATGATTTAAGAGTTGAAGATAATTTTTCACAGGGAATTTTTGTTAAGAGTAGAAAGTACAATGAAAATTTAAAGGCTTGCAAAACAAAACTACCAAGTACCAATTTTTATACCACTATTGCATTTAGTAAAAATAATTTTATTATTATTACCATATTTCCTCCCAGGAATAAGTAAATTTTCAACTGTGACTGCAATATAAGTAAATTATATTTAAAATCAAAACACATGCATAAATCATAAATGTGCTTATAAGCAGGACAGCGGAACGTAAGAGAATGGTATTTTGACCCTAAACAAAAACTTTTAACATCATCAGAGCTGTATGTACTAAAGGTTCCAGTAATCAGGATACACTGGACCGCATTGACTTTATAGCCACATATCCTGACTACTAGAACTGTAAAACTTGGGGTACCCTACTGTTCCAGTGATTATATTTGGGATGCTTAGGATATAATCCCTTGTTTTACGTGGGGGTTCCATGCTTGCACAACCCATGTATAACAAAAAAACACGTATATGAGACTATATTTACATTCAATTTACCCCAATACATCCATTTACAAGTTACATAGGCCTATATATAGCCTGATTTAACCTTATTAACAAGTATTAAGCTATAAATACAGTTAGTAAATAATATATATATTAATAATAAGTTATAATCCTAGAGATATAATTACACATGCTTACACATTATAGGGTGTGTCAATTTTGTCAACTTTTTCAAATCAATTTTGGTAGTGAAAATGTCTTTTCATGTCAAAACTTGAAATTGGCCAACCAAAATGAAATAAAATAACCCTTACCTACATCAATTTTACCTTAAAGTTTCAGAAATTGACTCTTTTACTAAATAATAGGACATAGATTAACTATTCATCTGTCACAGAATTATCCCACTGATCGCATATGGAGTGTTTTCAAGGTCATATAGTTGTTGTACAATGTACAAGTCACAATATGAATAGAACTGTCCCTCACTCTCAGTTGCCTCTTAGATGTCATAGACGGTGGTTTGCTGTTATTGCTCTTGTACCTACTTCATAGTTATTCTACTAGACAAATACTACAGTTTAACTGTATGGATTATTAATTATTACAATTATTTATTATCATCATATTCTTCTATGTTGTAATCCCATGGAATATTTTTTTATTGAATTTTAGAACATCGAATGACTAAACTTTGAAACATCGTAATTGATATAAAATACTTAAATGTTTTTCTTTCTTTTCAGATATTCCTAAGATGCCAAAATTGAAAACAAGAAGTCAGTCATCATGCCACTTGAGCCTGTTAGTCAGTACAGGCAAGGAGCTTCCCGTATCAGAACTACCAACAGTGCAAGACATGCTGAGACTAGGGTTACTCCTTCATGAACAAAATACAAAGGATAGAAGGAACTAAAGAGCTCATAAGGGACATGATTCCCCCTCTTCTGCATCAGTGGAAAAAAGCTAGTGTTATTCAAACCACCTGTACTCAATCAGTATAGAACTACTGAGCTAAAATTAACAAAGCTGTGGCACAAAGCAGTTGAGACATCACTTGGTAAAGGAAAACTAGCAAAGAAAAATAAATTTCTGCACACACTTGATACTCTTCTTGATATTTTTAACTGCCAGTGTCCCATAGAGCTGTGTTCTGAAGCTAATTGTTCTCCCTCATGCAGAAGAGAACCTCACGCTCACATTGATTGTCAATGTCCTTGTGAGAAGATCATCCCTATTTTGGAGCTGGCTTTCATAAAGGCGCAGATAACAAAGGCAGGAGGCCAAGGAAGTATGCAGATTGGCTCGGCAGATTATTCAGAAACCAAAAAACAGATTGTTATTGCTAAGAAAAAAGAGAAAATCCGAGAGGGGGAAGAAAGGAAGAAAAAGAAGAGTGAAGAAGCCACCCAAAGAGATGAAGAGCTCTATCAAGACATTTCTCACTTCTTTGAAAGCTCTTCAGATGAACAGAAAGAAGCAACATCAGATGATAGCTCCAAAATGCCATCTGAACCTTCGCTGAAGAGAATGAAATACAACACTAAAGACATCTCAAACATTGCCCTTGCCAGTATTCGCCACCATACAGGGCTATGAGGGACTGCAGAGAGACTGCCACTGCCGCTTGGATAGATGCAGGCCTCATCAGCCGAGAGGATACATCCTTAGTGATAGATCATAATAAGATAAGAAGAGCACAAGAAAAATTAATGAAGGAAATATCTGATCAGCATGAAAAAGATTTGAAGGAGGAAGCTCTCTCTTGCCTTTGGTTTGATGGAAGAAGAGATGACACAAAAGCTCTCCTAGAGATAGAGGGAATGGACAGAAAGTTTCCTGGTCTCATCAAAGAAGAACACTACTCTGTGTGTTCCAAACTTGGTGGCTGCTATTTGTTTCACTTTGTTCCTGAAGCAGAAGGCAAGAGACATGCAGATGCTGATCAAATAATATGTTGGCTTCAAGAAAGAAGACTTGACAGTTCACTGCAGGCCATTGGTGGAGACTCAACTGCGGTGAACACTGGATGGCAGGGCGGTGTTACGACACAGAGAAAAAACTTGGAAGAAGGCTTGTTTGGATTGTATGTGATTTGCACACGGGGGAACTACCTCTTCGTCATCTCATCCAGGAACTTGATGGTCCTACAAAGAGCAATAAGTGGTCAGGCCCCCTTGGCAACATGCTAGATGAAACAACGGAATTAGAAATAAATACAAAATTTCCAAAGGTCGAAGCAGGCCCTCCCCTTCCAGTGTTGTCTGAAGAAGTTATCAAAGACCTCAGCACGGATCAATCTTACACTTAGCGTATTGTTCAAGCAATCAGATCAGGAGAGTTGCCTCAAAATCTGGCTCTCTTGGAGATTGGACCCGTAAGAAGTTATCAAAGACCTCAGCACGGATCAATCTTACGCTTAGCGTATTGTTCAAGCAATCAGATCAGGAGAGTTGCCTCAAAATCTGGCTCTCTTGGAGATTGGACCCGTAAGTCACAGTTGTTGGTTAATTACAGCGATTCGTTTCTGCAGGATTTGGGTTTCCAAACATGCACTGAAGGGCAAAATGCTACAGAATTTGATGTTGATTGTTGAATTTATTATTGGGTTTTATCTTCCTCACTGGTTCAATGTAAAACTTAATCCAATGTGGATGGAGGGGCCCAACCACATCTTGTTTCAATTACAGCCACTGAGAACCCAAAGGAAAGTAGTGGTGGACATCGTGTTACCTGTGGTGAGAAGGTCCGCTTGGTATGCTAGGCCAGAGGCAGTTTTGCAAGCAATACTCTGCAGCCAATGTACCAAAGAGCGAACTGAGGCTGTGGAAATCATTCTAAAGCTTAGAGGAACATCACTAGATGATGACCAGCTGGGAGACTGCTCTGTTCAGACAAGGAAGGTACCTCCAAGAAACGTCAATGCCACAAAATTGTCAGAATTAGTTAGCTTGAGTTTGGAAGTTTTGGAGCCACCACTGACATGTATAACAAAGATTTAACACAACTTAAAGAGGCCCCAATGCAAGTGCCAAAGTGGCCTTCTCACACTCAGAGTGTGGAGAGATGTGTGAAAATGGTCACAGAAGCAGCTAGTCAAGTTTACAGTCACGAGAGGCAAGGCTACATCAAAGCGCAAGTAGCAAGCCGAATGCTGATGTCAAGGAACCGCAGCAAAAAGGACATGACTGCATTGGTTACTTTCAAATAAAGACTGAATGATATCTTATTGGCACTTTAAATGTTGATAGGATGTTTGCGCACCTTTGTTATTTTGTTACGAATTTATGGAAAAATGGAATTTTTGAATTAAAATTGATGTAGGTAGGAGTTATTTTTCATTGTTTTTGAAGCAAGGATATTATTTTGTATGCCAAATGATTACATTAAATTACTACCAAGTCACATGATTTTCAATTTAGTCATTTCACCCCCAAAATTGACACACCCTATTACACAATGAAGGCTGACACACAAACTGGGTGACCAGCTGTGGTGTGTCACTAGCAACTGCATCGTGGCTGACTCGCTAGGTGCGCTGCACAGTATGTAATTGCACTACACATGGAACTGGCTCGCAATATTTACAGTATCTGTTCAAATTTAGCATTTTAAGTATGGTGCAGCTTACCCGCATATATGCAAAACCATGTTTAACAAAACCTCGTAAAACAAGGGATTACTGTACCAAATACCAACATTGGCTCAAAGAACAATGCTCACTGAGTGTGAAGTTTCTTTTCACTCTAGAGGGAGTTTGTTCCAAAATTTTGTCATGGTAGATGTTAATTGGGGGCTTCAAATGCCAAATCAATAATGTAGTGTCAACCACACACAGCCCAAGACTTTTCTACAAAAGTGTCAGTTACCAAGAATCTACTTTCGTTACCTTGTTAAATGTTGATTATTATATAAAACTCAAACATCTGCAGACAAGTCTTTTGGCTGCAAGGTTAATTTTTTAAAGTGAACACAGACAAAAAATAATGATTTTACTTGGCAATATATTCCAATGAAAACCTATAAAAGTCAGTAATATAATACCCACAGTGAATGTTTGACACCCGATTGTACATGTGTGTGAGAGGGACACTTTAACTTTGGACTGGAGATGAACAACCCACTTACGCGCACAGGATCATCACTAGGGCCCTCAAAAAAGAACTTCCAAGTTTTTATGAGTTTTTGTGAACATTTTCTATTTTCATGAATTTTAGAATTTTTAAAGCTATATTGTGTAAAAAAATAGTCTGTTATACAGGGTGTTCGGAAAGTCACTGTGCACTTATATAATCGAGATCGTCCACTCATGCTTGATGACCTGAAAACTGCAATAACTGTGTACATAAGTTCCATTTCAAAAAAGAACTGACAAAGGTGTTTCAAAATAAAATAAGATGGGTCCAGGCCTGTATTGCTGTTAAAGGACATCACTTTCAACACCTTTTATAAGTTCTGATGGTCCCATCCATAACCTCTATCATATATGCAATGTTATACTATTATATGCTATTAAATAAATATAAGTGCACAGTGACTTTCCGAACACCCTGTAGTGGTCTAGTGTGTAAATGACTAACTGGTATTTGTGGCAGTATCCACCCAATATCCTTTCACCATCTGAGCAGATCCAGATAGTTTTGGTCAAGGTGTGAAGAAGATATTGGTGAGATATGGTTGCCACAAAACGCAAATTTGTCACCAAAACATGTCTTCCCCACCCTCCTGAACCAATTCTCACACACTACTCCACACAGCTCAATAGTTGCTTCTACCATGCAGACAATTTTGTGAAAGTAAAAACTTTTACTCAAAGCCTTGAACCAGAATCACAAGCCATACAAGATGTCCAGGATTTATTAAGCATCACCACATTGCTACAAGATGATGTTTTTATTGCCACAAACTTCGAGTGTCTGACAACTGCCATTTGAAAACTGGATGGTCATCTTCCCCTAGTCGATGTTGTTAAAATTGTGGAAGCTGATCAGAATGGCATGACAATGGAACCATACAAGTAGTAGTTTGAAGATGTGGTGATAAGCAACCCTGACTTTGACATTCTTACTAAATATGCCTGAATTTTGGAAAGAAAATCAGTCAATAACTTTCACTGTGATCTTAAAACCATGGCACTTTCAAGTTTGCCCCTGTGGTATGTCTGTTAAAGTCGATTGTTTTTGCTCTTCATACAAGAATTTGTTGTCACCAAGGAGAGAGAGTTTCACTCTAAACCATATCAAAGGTAACGTGTTGTTGCAATGGCATTGTGATGTGTAGATTATTATTTGTAAATAAATGTATACACTAATTACAATGACAATTATATGCCATAAATTTGCAAAAATATAGATCATTGAAAGCATAATAATTTTTTATGCATCATTTTGAAAATTTGGCATTTTTTATGAACTTTTTTGAACTTTTGGGTGGGTTTTAAACTTTTTTGAGGGCCCTAAATTCATCACTAAGAATAAGGTGGGTGGCACTGACTCACAATCTTATTAACATCTCCCCTGGAAAATGTATGAAGAGAATTCAGGTAATTAGGACAATACAACAGCAAAATACAGAGGAAAGCAAATCCATTTCATCAATGGGGTTTCTTTGACAATTTGGGCTATTATGCAGCTAAGGGGCATCATGGCTTTATAAACATACACTACCCTTTTTGACTTTAGAACTATATGTACATCACACTACAATTAATTATATACTAGGGAAATATCATTTTATGGTAAAGTTTAAGGAAATTAAAATTTGCCACTATCACCACCATCATCAACATGGTGGACATCAACCAATCACCAAGCAACACGCACTCTTGTGACATCATCCAGCCAATCAAATTTAACCCTTAATCACCATAGTGTCCTTTTACGGACACCTACATTAACATATAAACATATCTAAAACCATTTAATTTTCTTTACTTATGCTGAGGTGACTTTTTTCAGCCAACTCAGTTTTAGTTGCCAGATAACGATTTTCTCGCTGTAATTTGAAATTATTAGCATTGCATTATTAACATTAGCATTGTTAGCAATGTCAAAAATATTTTCTTCTTGAAAAGATAGTTCAGGCAGTTAAGGGTTAATTAAACCTAGCTCTATCCCAGGTTTAAAACTGTGCCATTTCTCAGTCTAAATTCCAACATGGTGTGCAAAACTTGCAATCTTAATTATATCAAAGTTCATCAGTATTTTTTAAAATTTTTGTTGTATTGTGAGCATGTGATAATGCAGTGCTGTGATCTATCTACTTGTGAGTTGCCCCCTGTCAATTGAATGCCCAGTTAGGTCAATTGAATACCCGGTTAGGTCAACTGTAAGCCCTTGATGATTGGTTAGGTTGTCATGATATTTTCTTTAGTTTTAACGAAAATATCACAACTTAATCTAACCAATCATCAAGGGCATACAGTTGACCTAACCAGGCATTCAATTAACCTTGTTATTTAATTGGTGATAATTATTGTTTTTTCTGCATTATTTGGTGATAATTCTTGGGTTTCTTCTACTACTTTTTCGTGCTTTGTGCAGTGGTACTTGTCTATCCAAAACACCTTAAAACTGTTTTTTTCATAATTCCACAACTATTGACAATATCTACTACACAAAGCATGAAAAAGCATGCAGAAAAAAACAAATTATCACCAAAATCGGCGATGCCCCTTAGCTGCATAATTACCACAATTTGTTCACAAAGTTTGCCATGCAACTACAGACAATCACAAGACCAACTTCATTAACTTAATTTTTGAACTTATCTCCAACAGTTGATTGTTTGAAAAATCTCTCATTCTTGTACAAATCAACTAATTTGTACAACAACAACTTCAAACTAATGCTTAGATGATATAAAACTATTCAAATAGTTATATTACCCAATAATACTTTGGTTAAAGGTTAAACTTTACGTTCCAAAGCCCTGCCTATAACTAATGATATTGAAAAACAAAAAAAAAGGTGGTGAGTTAAGGGATTGAAAATTGGTGTAAATTTCTTTTAAAAACCATTCCCACTTTGAGAGAAACCACTTAATTGTTAGAAGCCTTATTCATACCGCTAATGGCAGAACTAGTAAAATGGAAAACCTTTCAACCAGTAGAGACAAACTTTAAACGAAAGACTCTTCAAATATGAGGGAGAGAGCATCGCGGAAGGAACCAAATATATAGTAATAATAATAAACACGCAAGACCAATATCAAATTGGGCTTCAGAGCATACCCAGTGTTTTGAAGCATCTCCAGCTGATACTCATTCAGTCTACGCCTCTTGCCAATAATCTCCCGGTGTGCCCTTTGTAATACAGGAATTAGTATAATAAAAGCATTAATAAAAGCAATTATGAGAACCTATTCACAAAAGCACATTTGAACATCTTCCATAGAACTCAAATATACGATTCATTTTCATGTTGCTCTAAAGGTTACTGCAATTTAGGAAGCTTGTAAATGCAAATGAATAGTTTAAGTCACAGAAGAAAAGGAATTTCATCTATATCTTGGAGATGTGTTTTGAGGTGAAAATTTAACCACTTAAATCAAAATGTCATTAAACTGAAATGGGTAACAAGTTCATAAATAAATATAAGCCTCTATCCTATGAGGCCACACTAGAAAATTTACTCGCATTATGATCATCTAAACTTGAAAAAAAACACTTTATAAGACTTTTTTTTTTAGCTCTAAGTGTGACACCCTTCCATTCCAACTATGCTAATTACTACAACCCATTCACTCAATACAAAGCAACAACACTAATGAATGTGTGAATGCAGTATATAGGCCTACTAAGTCTTAAGCTAAGAATTTGAATTACTCCATAACTTAATATTAGCCTTGTGGAAACAACAAAATAAATAAGATAGGCCTAATACATAGAATTAATTTTATCATTAAACAAATATACACCATTTCAATTCCTTAATCAAGGCGGACAAACTAAAACCATGCAGCATATGGTTACTAACATGATGATTGGACTTTATATTAAATACTATTTCCACTGGCAAATGAATTATGTAGACGCCTTTTTCAAGTCAGATTAACATTAAATTGAGTAAGAATTAAAATTTTACTTACAACAATTATAGAATTTTTATATTAATTTATTAAAGAAAATATTGTACCAATAAATCAGTTGGCTGAAATGAAATTAAAGGAAAATACAAATACAATTTCAAGTCTTATGCTGAATAAATTTCTTTTATATGTTTTCCCCCAACCCACCCACCACATTTTCATTATTTTATAAGCAGTTTCAAAGTTGGAGAGTATCAATTTACAAAGAGTTCCTAACTTTAACCAGTTGTTAAGTCATAAACTTTATAAAATTATTGTGTCTTTAATAGTTTGAGATATATATATATATATATATATATATTATATATATATATATATATATATATATATATATATATATATCTTAATAATTAATATAATAAGTCTGTCTGTCTATCTATCTTGTGTAGGCCTACTCAAAGAAAATTTTTAATTTACTGTTAATTAGCCTTTCCAAGTGTGTGTGCAATGTAGAGTATAGATAGATAGGCTATTCTAAAACAGTGTAGCTAAAAGCCCCCATGAACAATACTCTAAAAGTGGACCTGCTGAACTAAAAATGAGGACAATATCAACAGATAGCAAAACTATCAGGTCATCCCATAAGTAATGTCATTTTTTTACCTTTATTTCCAAATGAAAATAAAACCATCAAAATAAATTTTAATCAATTTTATATTTTCCTTCACTTTCTATGACTCTCTGCCACCTCTCTACAAGCATTTCAATTCCATATTGATAAAATTCCTTCGGTTTAGAAGCAAAAAACTCAGAGGGGGCAATGTTGATATCCTCAAAACTTTCAAGTTCTTTCCCATCAGGGTAGTTTTGAAGACTTCTGAATAGGTGGTAATCTGATGGTGCAAGGTCTGGTGAATACGGAAGATGTGGAACTTTTTCCCAACCAAGCTGTTTAGTTTTGGCAGTGGTGATTTGAGCAGTAAGAGGATGCGCACTGTCCTGTTGAAACACACCACCCTTGCGATTGGCCAAAGAAGGACGTTTTGTTTGCAATGCAACGCTCTGTCTTTGAAGTTGCTGACAGTAGACTTCAGCTGTAATGGTTTGATTGGGCTGCAACAGTTCAAAATAAACCACTCCTTGAATATCCCACTAAATGCACAGCAAAATCTTCCTGGGGTGCAGATGTCCTCTTGGCTGTGGTGTAGCAGATTCCCCAGCACTAACCCACTGCCGATGATGCTTAACATTGTGATGAAGCACCCAATTTTCATCCCCAGTAATGAGTCGATTCAGAAACAGTGCTTGAAGTTGCCAAAAATGCAATGAAGAGCAAATGTTCATGCGATCTCTACAATTGTCTGTTGACAATATATGGGGAACCCACTTCCCAAGTTTTGACACTTTTCCCAGTCGTTGCAGGTGGCAATGAACTGTGGAACCAGTCGAATCTAGTTGCTGGGCAAGTTCTTCAACAGTTACAGCAGGATTTTCTTCAAGTGTAGCTATCAGAAAGTCATCATTGAACTCAACAGGTTGGCCCGAGTGCGCTTCATCAGTTAAGCTATAGCCACCAGACCTAAACTTCTGGAACCATCTTTGACATTTCCTTACATTTAAAGCTTCCTCCCCATAAATATCCTGAATATTTTTTGCGGCTGCAGTCGCGTTATTTCCTTTTCTAAACTCATAAAGCATTATATGCCTGGTGTGTTCCTCTGACACCTCCATCTTATCCGTAAGGGTGAAATAAATAAAGATTGTTAACACGATGAAACATCACTTAGAATGAGAAGTAACATGTCTAAACACATAAAAATTCGAGTTTTCCACAAAATATACAGAGAAACATGTGCAAACACGATGAGAGTTTAGCAATGTAAAAAAAAACGACATTACTTATGGGATGACCTGATAATTCAAAGTGAATGGTTCAATTGTTCTAAGGAACTTTAGCTCTGGCTTTAAACTTTTATTTTTAAGAATCAGAACCAAGCAATGAAGCCTAAGACCCTTAATGCTATTTGTGAACTATTTACAAAAATAAGACTAATAAAAGCAACTCAGCAACTCTATAAAAAGGAGCCAAAGCCTAATATACAGTACCCATTAATAACACCAGAAGTTTCCTTAGCCTTATCTGAAAAACTTGTGACTACTACTGTTTTTACCCTTTCTGTCTAATGGAACCAAGATGGTTGGAGTTGAGCTTCTGACAATCGCCTTTTGTGTCCACAGCCACTGCATCAAGCTCATCAAATGAAGGGGTGATGAAGACATCTTTAAGAACAAGAGGGCGAACTCTGTCTGTCATCAACGTCATGGAGTCTCGGGGAGAACCAGTGAACCCATCATGAGAAGAGGTTAAGATCCTGTGATCAGATTCTGCGCTCTTATTTGAGGGACGCGTTTCTGAACCTAATAATTAAATGTATGGCATAGGAAGTAATGCAAACTTACTCATGTTCAAACTTTCTCAAATCAAACAAATGCAGAAAGTCAGTAGGCTTCAACTGCAAATAGCAATTATTGGCAAAAAAAAATTGTACCTTTCTTCAGATTTTTTTTTTTTTTTTAAATAATCATGGATACAGTGACAAAGGGATAAAAATTGGCAGAGTTTGGATTAAAGGATATGAAATATGTTAATTCTCATTTAACAAGTGTATTCTTAAAAAATTATACCACAGACCTACCTAATATTAATGACCAAACCCAGAAGAATCTTAATACTGACAATGAGAAAAATTTCATAGGCTACAGAGAAAAGTTTGAACAAGCAGGATAATGTAAACTTAACAATATCAATATAGGCCCGTGCATAACACACATCATACTGTAAAACCCTATACTAATCTATTTAATAACTTAGTCTGATGAAGTAATGTAATAAACAATGTCTAAAGCACTAAAAATTTACAAAATTTTAAAACTTCCTATTACCAAGGGGCTATATAAAATAGGACTTGGTTTATAGCTACTGAATAAAGCTAGTGTCTTGTTAGTAGAATATCTAAATAATACTTACCATGAAAAACAACAGAAGGAGGTTCATGTTGAACTGCTACAGGAGTTGGTAAAATTATAGGGAATGATTTCCAGTGAAAAAGGAGAGACTCAGCTACCTAAAATAAATACAATATCTTGAGTCTTATGTAACAAATATCTAATTAGTAGTGATGCAACCTGAGATCCTAGGACCTGTCTGGAACAGAATGGGACTGGTCCAGAATCCAGATATATATGCTTATGTCACACAGTTAAGCCATGAATTGTGCTAGAAACATGTTACTCAAGTGTTATTTGTATTACATATTAATGGCAAGCTAGTGGTTTGGTTACAATTCACATTATACACTTGTAACAATTGAAAAAGAGTGGTTCTGACTGATCCAGACTACCTGTTTTAAAGCCTAGCACAGACTGTTCCAGTTACATCATTACTAATTAGGTTACTGCATTAGTACTAATAAACCATGAGCCAAGGTAGACCAAACTGAATTCCAATTAACAAACAAATTCACACTTAAAAAGCACAGGGTCCTATCTACTAAAATGTAGCTTAGACTGACAGTCTTTATGTAATACATTAACTGATTTAAAAATATTTATATGCAAGATTTTACCTAA
>JAJOZX010007741.1:0-207777 GCA_023014485.1 Bathynomus jamesi | reverse complement strand
ACCAGACTTCACACTTGTTTCTGGTTTTTGCCATAATTCTGAGGGAAAAAGTTTTACCACCTGTTAGTCTTAATAATAATATAATATAATCATTAGTCACTCACCTAAATTATATTATGACTTGATTACTGTAAGAAAGTTGTAAAGTAAATGAAGTAACCTTTCTAGAACAGTAAACTTGTGAAAATATCAGTAATTATAGATGAAAAAGCAAATAAAACATCATATAATCCATAAAGGGAAAAAATGGAAATTCTAGATAGTTATCCTGAAGGAAGAATTTTTCTAGAATTCTCTCTAAAGAATATAGGGGGGTTACTGGACCATTCCTGAAAATGACCTACTTATCTTCCAATTTTATTTATGAATTTTTATACCAAATTTAGAGGACATCACAAAATAAATATATTTGCCAGAAAAAATGAAAATTTTCTCATGAGGGGTAAATAGATATGCATTGAGGGGGGATAACAATAAGCTCTTGTCTTAATATTTTGCATGAAGTCTTTATTCATGACATATTACTTTTTTAGTATGTGTGCGTTGAGCCATCATAAATTTCGATTTTTTCGAAACGGCCTATAATATATATATATATATATATATATATTATATATATATAATATATATATATATATAATATATATATATATTATAATATATATATATATATAATATATATATATATATAATATATATATATAATACACAGACCGTGCATGGAACAAGGAACTCTTCTAGGATAATTAAATCCACTATAGTCCGAATAAGTAATGGTAAATGAGAAATACTATAGTTTTTCTTTTTCATGATGCTAGCCCGACGTGGGCAACGGGTCCCTCGCAAAGAGGTCCCAAAAATATAGCTTCCCTCACCAGCTATCTGCGAAGCAGATAGGATCTAGCTTTGGGACAGGATCTAGGGTTTAAAGCAGCCTAGCCCAGCTACATTTAGAACCTCAATATAAGCAAAAGACTCGCTGCCTTAACGTCTGATTGAATACTTCAAAGAAAAAGGGGTAACTACTATATTTTAGCCAAAAAACAAAACTTAAACCTCAAATGGCAGAATTGAGCGTCCACTTTTCAAGGCACATAACATGTCCGTTTCAAGATGGGACGTGAAGGCACCGAGTCTTTTGCTTATACGGAGGTTCTAAATGTAGCTGGGCTAGGCTGCTTTAAACCCTGGATCCTATCTGCTTTGCAGATAGCTGGTGAGGGAAGCTATATTTTTGGGACCTCTTTGCGAGGGACCCGTTGCCCACGTCGGGCTAGCATCATGAAAAAGAAAGACTATAGTATTTGTCATTTACCATTACTTATTCGGACTATAGTGGATTTAATTATCCTAGAAGAGTTCCTTGTTCCATGCACGGTCTGTGTGTATAATAAAAAACCTCAGGGAACCATTGAGTTTATATATATATATATATATATATATATATATATATATATATATATATATATATGATGAATAAAACCACGAAGGAAAGGAAACACAAAATGGTGCTCAAGCGCTTTCGTCTAATGACATCCTCAGGAACACTGAAGGTCATAAAAGGTTAAGCCTATATATAGGTTACAGAAAGAAAAAAAGAAAAATAAATAACATACACACACCATATATATATATATATATATATATATATATTATAATATATATATATATATAATATATACACATACATATCTATATATACAAATACATACATACATACATACTATATATACAATAAACAGAGAAGTAAAAATTAAAAATTAAAAATTAAAAATTAAAACCTTAAAGGATTACCAGTGAGGCGTACAGATTTGTAAGGAAAAATATCGATTTTTAGCAGAAGATCAAATGGATTATAAAAATACAAATTTATACTGGAACTCTGCCCGGGTTTTAACACACTGCTGCCTATGGTCAGGTTTCGATATATATAAAAAAATAAAATGCAAATTAAAAGTTAATAAAGTAGAAGACAAGTTTACCAAAGGTTTAATGTTTTACCCTTCTTATCTAAATCTGTTTTAAAGGAATTCAAAATAACAGGATCGAGTTGAAAAAGGCCTTTGCTTATGTTGAAGTTATTTGAAAGTTGGATAATGGCAGACTCAAGAATATTTCTATTAACAATGTTGCTTGAATGGAATAAAACTGAAGCATTATTCCAATCAATACAGTGGGCTAACTTTGACAAATGGACAAAAAGGGCACTGGACAACTGTCCTGTTCTAACGGAATATTGATGCTGTTTTATACGTGTGTGCAAATCCTTTCCCGTCTGACCTATGTAAAAGGAATCACATTGTTTACAACCAATTTTATAGATAATGCCTGAATTATTGGTAGGGCTATTTTTTACTATGATATTTTTCACAATATTGTTATATGAAAATACTACATTAATATCCAACTTTCAAATAACTTCAACATAAGCAAAGGTCTTTTTCAACTCGATCCTGTTATTTTGAATTCCTTTAAAACAGATTTAGATAAGAAGGGTAAAACATTAAATCTTTGGTAAACTTGTCTTCTACTTTATTAACTTTTAATTTGCATTTTATTTTTTTATATATATCGAAACCTGACCATAGGCAGCAGTGTGTTAAAACCCGGGCAGAGTTCCAGTATAAATTTGTATTTTTATAATCCATTTGATCTTGTGCTAAAAATCGATATTTTTCCTTACAAATCTGTACGCCTCACTGGTAATCCTTTAAGGTTTTAATTTTTTAATTTTTAATTTTAATTTTTACTTCTCTGTTTATTGTAAATACAGTATATGTATGTATGTATGTATTTGTATATATAGATATGTATGTATATATATATATATATATATATATATATATATATATATATATATATAATATATGTGTGTGTATGTATGTTATTATTTTTTCTTTTTCTTTCTGTAACCTATATATAGGCTTAACCTTTTTATGTACTTCAGTGTTCCTGAGGATGTCATTAGACGAAAGCGCTTGAGCACCATTTTGTGTTTCCTTTCCTTCGTGGTTTTATTCATCATAAATATTTTTCACGTGTTACTTTCGTGAAATAATTTTCATATATATATATATATATATATATATATATATATATATATATATATATATATATATATATATATATATTTACCTTACCTTACCTTACCTTACCTTACCTTACAAAGGTTCCGCGCGATGATTTCTCATTTCGCGAAGGTCAAGCTTGTCGCCCCTCCTCTCGAGTTGGCCTGGTGAAGTAGTGAGTTGGATTCTTGCGCTCTCCACCTCACATAGCCAGGTACGCCCGGCTCATCGGGGATTGTTCTGATCCAGGCGTCTAGTCTTCTTTTGAAGATTTCCACTGCAACTCCCTTCGTGTTTCTTAGGTCTTTGGGCAACTGATTAAACAGTTTTGGTCCTCTCACTACAAAACTATTTTCTTTCAGGGTTAAGGATGTTTCCTGTCTCGCCTTCAATTTGGGAATACGACACAGTCTACCGCTTCTACTTTCCATCGTTGTTTGGGGGTTATGGGATTCAGAGTAAGATTAGGGACTAGTTTCTTCCATTTTTCCAAGTGTAAATAATGGTCCCTCTCTCTCTTCCCTTTCCAGTAGGTCTAGTTCTCGTAACCTTTCCCAGTAATTTAGTTCTTTGCACCCATTGATTGATTGATATATATATATATATATATATATATATATATATATATATATATACACAGGGTGTCCCATAAGTGCGGCATCATAGGAGAAATTCATATTTTGTATTTCTGCAAACCATAATTCATATTTTTCTCTTTCTACAGGCCATAATGTCCGTGAGCAAGGAAGAACGAATCCAGATAATTCTACTCATAGGAAATCGGAGTCAAAGAGACTTTGCAACAAGTCTGCTAACACAACTCTGTGTTATTGGCTCGCGATCTGGATGCAGTCTGTTAAATTCAGCAGCGGCCTCTCTTTCACTCCGATTTCCTATGAGTAGAATTATCTCGATTCGTTCTTCCTTGCTTACAGACATTATGGCCTGCAGAAAGAGAAAAATATGAATTATGGTTTGTAGAAATAGAAAAATATGAATTTCTCCTATGATGCCGGACTTATGGGACACCCTGTATATATATATATATTATATATATATATATATATATATATATATAATATAACGCGCTTGACTACGCTTGGTTTTTGTATAATACAAAATTACCCGCACTAGGATTCGAACCCGAGACCTTTCGAGTAGGTCGCCAGCGCTACCACCACACTACGACGAAGTGAAAGCTAACGCAACTCGTCGTATATTTCAACAACCTAAGAAACGCTTAATGCTTTCGCGAGTTTTATGCTAGTTGGTTGATAGGGTTGTTTAACCTGCTTCGCAACATCTAAGGTCATATGACGGATGAGACCTACAGCTTTACGTGGGATACGAACCAGCTACATAATTTGAACGCAGAAAACGGCCTCCTGTGCAACTACTCTCTAGACCCAATGTCACTTAACTTCGCTGATGGACGGAAAGAGATGTTACGACATTGGCCACAACGTAGCCCAAGAGTTTTGTGTGTTAACCAGCCTACACTCGAAGTAATAGCAGATATTTCATTCAGACATCTTGGGTGTAATAACACGCATGAGCATACGTGGTTTTTGTATAAAGCTGCCATTACCTCGACTACGGGTAGTTTAACACGTAAAACGCCTATGAACGCAGAGGCGTTAAGAATTCCCAAGATTGTTGAAATATATGACAGGTTGCGTTAGCTTTTATTTCGTCCTAGTGAGGTGATACCCCTCACGACTTCCACTCAAAAGGTGTGTGTGTGTGTGCGCGCGTGCACTGAGCGGCAGAAAAATCAGCCCACTTGGAATATCGTGAAAAGCAAAAAAGTGGGCAAGCTTCTGTTTATAAAAGTTTTAAAATTCGAAAATATAGTCTATGAAGCAACCAAATAACGAGACAAAACAACGTCAGCTGCGAACACACTAGCTGTAACGAATTTTCGAATTCTTTTAAGAATTCGACAGTCTGACATTCAGTTGCTCTTAGACTGCTAGTGCCACTTTTTTCTTCCACTAGTGGGACTAGACATTTGCGTTTAGTCACAGATAGACGTGAACGTCGCAAGAGTCGTCGCCCTAATTGAAGATGGTCGGAGCCAGCGTTACGTCGCCGATGCGCTAGGAATTCTAAGAACAACGGTTCGACGTGTCTACCAACGTTATGTGAAGACAGGAGAGTACACCAGAAGACCAGGATCTGGAAGATCGCGCTGCACATCTGCCCATGACGATCGTTTCATCGTCTTGAGTGTTTTGCGAGATCGTCGCTTGACTGCCACAAACGTCCGCAATGAGCTGGAAAGGTCTCGAGACGTCAGTGTATCGGAGCGAACCGTTAGAAGGAGACTTATGAAAAGTAGCTTACATGCTAGACACCCAGCAATGGGCCCGGAATTGCTCCTACACCACCGCAATGCTCGTCTTGCTTTCGCTCGTGAGCATGTCAATTGGACTATGGTCCAATGGAGACGAGTATTATTCACGGACGAATCAAGATTTAATCTTCGAATATCCAATGGACGGGAAAGAGTATGGAAAAGAACAGGAGAAAGATTCGCCCCGTGCACTTTTATGGAGAGGGTTGCTTTTGGAGGAGGTTCAGTCATGGTCTGGGGTGGTATCACTTCCAACTCGCGCACAGAGCTCGTCGTTGTTGGTGGTGGGTCATCGACATCCTCATGATACTTGGAGATCTTGCTGGAGCATGTGGTCCCTTTTGCTCCTTTCGTTGGCGAAGACTTCATTCTACAGCACGATAACGCTAGACCCCATGCGGCAAGAGCCGTTAACGATTTTCTTGACGAAGCTGGAATTCGTCGAATCGAGTGGCCTTCCCGTAGTCCAGACCTGAACTCCATAGAACATCTCTGGGATACGATGGAACGGCGTCTTTGGGCTCGTCTAGTAGCCCCTAACACACTACAGGAGCCACAACAAGCCTTAACTGAAGAGTGGGAGGGAATCCCACAGGATGTGATCGCCGATCTCATTGATGGGATGAATCAACGAATGGCTGCAGTCATTCAAACTAGGGGAGGCAACACCTCTTATTAACCGTGGATCACAAGTTATTTTTGTTTTATTTTTATTTTTTTTTCAATTTTTTGTTTTTGTCGAAATCTTTGTTTTTTAGCTACAATTTTTTGTACAGAATTTTTTGATGATAAATTGTATTAAGCAGGTGTTTGAAGATTTTTTAATGTCCTCATAAACTAAATTTTCAAATTTTAAAACTTTTATAAACAGAAGCTTGCCCACTTTTTTGCTTTTCGCGATATTCCGAGTGGGCGATTTTTCTGCCGCTCAGTATATATATATATATATATATATATATATATATATATATGTGTTAAACACAGACCGTGCATGGAACAAGGAACTCTTCTGGGAAAATTAAATCCACTATAGTCCGAATAAGTAATGGTAAATGACAAATACCATAGTTTTTCTTTTTCATGATGCTAGCCCGACGTGGGCAACGGGTCTCTCTCAAAGAGATCCCATAAATACAGCTTCCCTCACCAGCTATCTGCAAAGCAGACAGGATCCAGCTTTGGGACATGGACCTAGGGTTTAAAGCAAGCCTAGTCCCTACATTCAGAACCTCTATATAAGTAAAAGACTCGTTGCTTTCACGTCGGATTGAATAAACAAAGAAAAAGGGGTAACTATTGTATTTTTAGCCAAAAAAAAAAACCAAAACTTAAACCTCAACCGGGACATTGAGCGTCCACTTTTCAAGGCACGTAACACGTCCGTTTAATATACACAAACTCAGAATGGTCCCCTGAGAAATTTATATGTTAAACACAGACCGTGCATGGAACAAGGAACTCTTCTGGGAAAATTAAATCTACTATAGTCCGAATAAGTAATGGTAAATGACAAATACCATAGTTTTTCTTTTTCTTTTTCATGATGCTAGCCCGACGTGGGCAACGGGTCTCTCGCAAAGAGATCCCATAAATACAGCTTCCCTCACCAGCTATCTGCAAAGCAGACAGGATCCAGTGGATTTAATTTTCCCAGAAGAGTTACTTGTTCCATGCACGGTCTGTGTTTAACATATAAATTTCTCAAGGGACCATTCTGAGTTTGTGTATATTAAACGGACGTGTTACGTGCCTTGAAAAGTGGACGCTCAATGTCCCGGTTGAGGTTTAAGTTTTGGTTTTTTTTTTTGGCTAAAAATACAATAGTTACCCCTTTTTCTTTGTTTATTCAATCCGACGTGAATGCAACGAGTCTTTTACTTATATAGAGGTTCTGAATGTAGGGACTAGGCTTGCTTTAAACCCTAGGTCCATGTCCCAAAGCTGGATCCTGTCTGCTTTGCAGATAGCTGGTGAGGGAAGCTGTATTTATGGGATCTCTTTGCGAGAGACCCGTTGCCCACGTCGGGCTAGCATCATGAAAAAGAAAACTATGGTATTTGTCATTTACCATTACTTATTCGGACTATAGTGGATTTAATTTTCCCAGAAGAGTTCCTTGTTCCATGCACGGTCTGTGTTTAACATATAAATTTCTCAGGGGACCATTCTGAGTTTGTGTATATATATATATATATATATATATATATATATATTATAATATATATATAATATATATATATATATTATATATATATATATATATATATATATATAGCCTTGGTCAGAATTATTAGGCACCCCGTCTTTTTTGTTTTAAACTACATATTAATTCGTTTAATAATTTCAAATGTGTTGTTTTAGTGATTAATTGAAACTTTAATGCTTTTGATAAGATACCAAGAATAAATAACGAACATAACATACATTCATTTGTTTTTCAGGAAATCTGTGAGATGTAAAACGAAGATAATACAAATGTAAGCAAGTTAAGAAGAAGAAACGACCTAATATGATGATGATGATCCAAAGCTGGGCACTTGCGGGTTTTTTTGCGGTACTGCGGTACTGCGGTACTACCGCACTACCAAACCGGTACCGCATAACGCAGTACCGCAAAGGATCGCTGAAAGTACAGCAGTACCGCTACCGCATTTTTTGCGGTACTGCGTTATGCGGTACCGGTTTGGTAGTGCGGTAGTACCGCAGTACCGCAGTACCGCAAAAAAAAACGCAAGTGCCCAGCTTTGCCTGAGTAATATCACTCGTTCTATTTGTTTACAAAAGTAGTTGCTACAATAATGGCGAGGGGTAAGCTACTTTCAGAAGGTGAACGGGCCCAAATAGTCTTATTACCTTCGCAAGGACTATCCCAGGTTAAGATTGCAAAACAAATGAAATGCTCAAGATGTGCAGTACAGACAACGTTGAAAAGGAACAAGGAAACCAAGTCTTACAAGAATAGGGCAGGGCAAGGTAGGAAAAGGTCAACAACGGCCCGAGAAGACCGGCTGCTGAAAAGAATTAGCCTGACAGATCGTAAGAAATCATCCTCGGACGTCGCTGCAGCCTTTCAGTCAACAACTGGGAAGTCCATCTCCAGTCGTACCGCTGGAAGGCTTGCAGAAAAAGGCCTCAAAGGACGGAAGGCCAAGAAAAAGCCGTTTCTGTCTGAGGTCAACCGAAAAAAGCGTCTAATGTGGGCCAAACAACACCAAAATTGGACCCTTGAGGACTGGGCTAAAGTGATCTGGTCCGATGAAAGTAACTTCTAGGTAAGATACACATTCACAGTAGTTACTTATTTATATTGTTACATTGTATATAAATGCATTTAAATGCGTTACAACCGTTATGGTAAAACAATTCATTTATCCTACTTTTTTGTCAGATTTTCGGGACCCCTGGCGCCGTTTATGTTCGCCGAAGAGCAGGTGAAGCATACCATGCTGAATGCGTGGTACCTACTGTGAAGTTCGGATGGGGTAGCATCATGGTTTGGGGTTGCATGGCTCTGGCAGGGACCGGAATGTTGAAAATCTGTGACGGCAGGATGAACTCTATCGAGTACACCACCATGCTGGATCAAGTATATGAGCGCTCAGTAGCCAAAATCTTCAACAATAATGTCCCTGAAGGTGTCATCTTCCAACAAGACAATGCTCCGTGCCACACTTCTCGTCACAGCAAAAATTGGTTCGAGCAGAATAATATCGGAGTCATGGATTGGCCCCCCCTCAATCACCAGACCTAAATCCCATCGAACACCTGTGGGCCCATCTCGGGAAGAGTATCAGGAAGCACAGATGCACCTCTCAAAGTGAACTGAAGAACATTATACAGCAGGAATGGGATAAACTGCCAAGCTCAATATGCAACAACTTAGTGAGCAATATGGCAAACTGAATAAAGGCGGTAATTAAGGCCAAAGGCAGACATACCAGGTATTAAAATTAATGTAAATAATTAAATTAACAGGTATATCATTGTTTTTATATCCTTTATTGCACTAACATATATTTTTATTTAGAATTTTAAAGGTGCCTAATAATTCTGACCAAGGTATATAATATGCGCGAGAGAGAGAGAATTTATCCCAAACGTCTCGTAACTTAGCCTCGTCTGACGTCTAATGTAGTAAGCCTTATGTATGCACTCCGAGGCCATTTTCTCCTCTCTTGTCAGTTATTATTTCAAATTGTGAATTATTTTTCAACCACAAAAGATGTTCGCCGTCACCGACGTTGATAGATTCGTGCAATTTCATTTCTCTCACCGATATTGCCGGAAGGAATAAGGCGAGTACAACTGTGTAAGTGTATATATTATGAGCAGAGCTGGGCAATAAATACATTGAATGTATTTAAATACTAAATACTAAATACATGGGAGAAATGTATTTAAATACTAAATACATTTTACGAATGTATTTAGATACTAAATACAAAATACATCAATTGTATTTAAATACATTTGTAAATACATTTTAAATACATACAAATTTTAACATATGCATTCACTAATTCATGAGTAACAACAATATAAAATGCTTGATAAAGGATAAAGAAATAGTACAATCTAATTTCCGATTATATATTTCCCTTTTTAGAACAAAACAAAAACAAAAGAACTTAGAACTTACGATGTTCAACCAGTGACATATTATACTCATTATATCATTGCAAAATGAGTAACAATTAATGAGTAGATGAGACATAAACATAAACATAAGACGTAAACATAAACATAAGGCACCTTACGAATTCTCTCTTATTTCACGGTTGCTGCGGATCAAAACCACTCTTTCAAAAGTTTTGTCTGAAAGAGAGTTTCTTTTGGGAGTGGCACACAACTAAGAGTGGCACACAACTGATTGAACTGACACGTTGAAACATGAACCATGCTGTACTACACTGTCGACGCGTCGTACTGTGCTAGTACAGAACGTGTATTAAACCAGTAAAAGTATTTACATTTTTATATTTGAGTATTTAAATACATTGTATTTAAATACTCATTAAAGTATTTAAATACTATATTTAAATACATGAAAAACAATGTATTTATAAATACAGTTCTAAATACACAAATGTATTTAAATACTGCCCAGCTCTGATTATGAGAGTGTAAGATGAGAAGTTTTAAAGTTTTTATTTAGTGAGAAATGTAAAAGCGGTTTTTTTTTTTGTTTATGTTCTTGGCAAAACTACATTTTTAAAACAGAAATATGGAAGTAAAACAAGTTTGTTATTAGATCAACAGTTAGTGTAATTTATTTCAAGCTTTGTGAACACAGACAAGCAACACTCTAAAACGTTAATGAGTTATTTTAATTTAAACTGGCGTTACATATAAGCTCCGATCTAAGCGTAAGTAGTTAAAATTACTATGATACATTACTTGAGTAGCTGAAAATAAGGATTTTTACTCTGTTTTGTCAAAATTAATTGAGTGAACTAGTAATAAAATAACTTATTAGTTCTTAGAATGTACGACAGTTATGTTTTATTGAAACGTACATAACTAAAGGGTGTCAGGAAATGATTGCCCCCCCCCTGTACAGAAGAAACTGAAAGGAATAGAAAAAAACAGACAAAACCACGCGAAAGAGCGTTTAATTTTGAATAAAAAACACTTGTTTTAATATCGGGTGTTGCCCCCATTTGCAGCTCTGACGGCCATTAATCGACGGGGGTATGATCCCAGAAGTGTCTCAAAGAGATCGGTATCATGACTTATTTCTTCAAGGACTTCGTTGATCTTTGCAGTCATAATTTCTGTTGGATACCGATTCTGAATGGGTTGTTCCAGCATTAAGGACTCCACCCGATCCTTCATGATGGATCCGACATGTTCACAGACATTAAGATCGGGAGAATTGCCAGGCCATTCATTATTTCCGAAAAAATCAATGTTATTTTCCTTAAGCAGTTGTTGAGTCGCAAGTGCTTTCATACAGGGGGCTTTGTCGTGAAGAAAGGTTGCCTGTTCAACATCCAAAACACACTCGGGGTCTTTCAAAAACGGAATTACATGTTGGGCTAAAATTACATTTCGAAAACAAGGCCCATCCCAACTGGTTCCTCTTGGTTTGATAACCCAGATGAGCTTCCGAATAGAGAACATAATGAAAACACCCACACATGCTGGATTTTTTACTATTTCTCGATACTTCTGGTCGTCTGGGACTTCATCAGGAGTTGTTGCCCAAACCCGATCATTCTGAAAATTTGGTTTTCTGGAGACATAAACGAAGAATTCATCGCTGACAACCAAGTGAAGGAAATCGTCTTCCGTCCATTCCTCAAGATAATCACAAAACCATAGCCGATCTTCAATATTAAGATCACTCTTCCGTGGCTTAGCTATTTCATGCCAAGAACTCAAGCCTTGGCGAACTCGAAATTGATGCACAAGTTGCCGATTGACTATCTTACCACGACGGATAAGTATCTCTTTCGCTACCTCAGAGCAGCTCTTCTTTCGGCGCCGTGATGCAGCAAGCACAATGTCTTTCGATTCTTGAGATAATTTCTCCGGTCTTCCTCGAAATTCTGTTTCACAATCTTCAGGATTCTTATTCCAATTCCTTTTGACAAAGTCTTCTGATCTTTTTAATCTCTCAGTCACCCAGTGTCGAGTTATGAAAGTTGCACCAGCTTCCTTTGCTTCACGAAATGTGACAGCTCGAATGCGGTCAAGAACTCGCTTTTTCTCTGAATCGTTCAAAATAGATGATGCCATGGTTTCTGTGGGGAAAAAAATGGTAAGAATTAAAATCACAGGAATAGAATATAATGGTTTTTATTCAGATTTTAACGCTCTTTCAAGTGGTCTCACCGGTTTTTATCTATCTCTTCTAGTTTTTGCTCTACAGGGGGGGGGGGCAATCATTTCCTGACACCCCTATATGACGCAGTCCATCTCTGAGAAAAGCAAGGTAATAGATAACATAAAATAACCCTAAATATTTTTACACCTTTGCGAACAGAACAGAAAAATGAAATGTGAAGAAAGTGTTGGTCTGTTAAAAGATGGAGTAAACGAATACACAAATGACCCGGACAAAATGAGGAAACTGTTTAAGGAACAATTTAACTGTGTTCAGCACCCCTAAGTCCGAGAAGAAAGTAGAAAATCCCTCGCAAACACGAGAAAAATTCAGCACCAAGGCCAAGTAAATGGAATATCATGTTTCTGAAGAAATGCAAAGAAAGTGTATCCAAGCCACTATACTGTACTTACTGTGGAGAAAATCACTCGACACAGGGCAAATTTCACTCCCATTAGAACGCGAACATTGTTCCCTTATTCAAAGGAGGTAGAGCAATGCCTAAGAATTATCGCCCAGTAGCACTCACCTCCTTCTTTATAAAGTGTTTTGAATGGGTAATGAGAAACAAAATTGCTAACTACCTGCGAGAAGAGAAATTATTCAATCTGAAAACAACATGGATTCAAGGGTGGAAGATCATGCCTTTCACAGTTATTATACCACCAAGAGAAAATACTGGAAGGGTTGTGTTGAAGTCAAAATATAGATGTAACATAGTGATTTTGCTGCAGCCTTCGATAAATGTGATCAGAGCATATAAATTTATGAAAACAGGAATTATTGGGAAGCTGAGACGATGGCTATTTGATTTTCTGACCCAAACAGCAAAAAGTCGTAGTAAATGAAGTTAAATCTGAAATCTCAGAAGTCATCAGCTCTGTCCCACAAGGTACAGTATTAGCCCCCTTGCTGTTTATGATAATGATTGCAGACATACTGTAGATGATGACGTTAAAGACAGCGTTGTATCTTGGTTTAGCGGACAACACGAAGATATGCAAAGCAGTATCATATGAAAGAGACACAGAAAAATTACAAAATGACCTTGAAACAACACTATATGAAGTTCAACGAAGAAAAAATTCCAACTCATAAGATATGGCAGCAACAAAGAACTACAGAACAAAAGGTATAAAAACTTTCAAGACAAACAGATAGGTCAGGGATCTTGGAGTAATAACGTTATTGGATGCAGAATTCGAGGAGCTTTAAAGTTTAACGGCAGAAAAACAAACAAACATGTTAAACGTATAAGGAAGTTTAGTTCTACTAATAACCGAGTATTGTTCAGTCTCAGGAGCCCATACAGAATAAGAGACACTGCGAACATAAAAACTATATATATATATACACTATATATATATATATATTATATATATATATATATATACACACACACACACAAAGGTGGGCAGGACCGAGTTCCAAAAGGACCGAATTCCAGGAACTCGGTCCTTTTTAAGGACCGTGAGCGGGAAAGTCGGTCCTTTTCTCAGTGAGGACCGAAATGAGGAGCGACGGTCCATTTTTAAGTAATTCCGGACGGTCCTGTCCGGACGGTCTTTTTTAGTGATTTTAGTGTGTTTAGTGATTATTTGAAGTTCTAAAGAAGATGGATCGTTTCCTCCAGAAGACTCAGAAAGAGACAGACTGAACTGAAACTTGTTTCAACACCTGGCACCATCCAGTGCCGCCGTGGAGAGGCTCTTCTCTTTGGGGAAGGACGTCCTCAAGCCGAAAAGGTCAGGGCTCAGTGACAGCCATTTTAAAATGCTAGTCTTCTTGAAGGGAAACTCGAGCATTTAAGTTAATAACTTTTTTTCATCATTTATGTATTGTATTAATTATAATTTACGTTAATAAAATTAAAGATTTCCGGTGTCTTTAATTTCATTTTTCATTTTAATAAAATTTTTCACTTATATTATATATAAGGACCGAGGACCGAGTCGTTCCTAGGTCCTATCTTCAGAAAGGACCGTGACCGGGACCGTCGGTCCTTTTTGAGGCCCGGGTGCCCACCTTTGTATATATATATATATAAGCACACCGGACAAAAAATTAGTCACCCCTAATAGCACTGATAGTAGGAAGTTCAAGGTCACACAGAGGGCGCTGATGTAGCATTGGTAAGTGACAAGTAGCGGTGACGTAGCACACAGGATCAGATCTGTTTCGTGAGGTGGTGAAGAACAAAGTGTGTGTTGGATATAGTCTGCAAAATGGGTCGTGAGGCAGACGTTACTCAGTGGCAAAAAGGAGCCATCGTGTTTGGCAGAGCCCACGGACACAAAATGTCTAAAGTAGCCCAATTTGTTGGTGTGTCAACGCGTACTGTCCAGCGAGTTTACAAAGAGTGGTGTAGTTCGCAATCAACTGACAATCGACGGCGTAACTGTGGCTGGAAAACAATTCTCGACAATAGGGGCCGCCGCCATGTTTCTCGTCTAGTAACTGCAAATCGTTTTCAAACCAGAGAACAATTGCTCCAAGAAACCAATGAGGTTCTCCAGCGACCTATTTCCGAACGGACATTGCGACGAGAACTGCATGCGATGGACATCTGGAGCAGGGTACCACGGAAGAGGCCGCTGTTAACAGCAAGTCACAAATTGGCACGTTATAAATGGGCTCAGAGGCACAAAAACCGGACTGCGGCAGATTGGAAACGTGTAATTTGGTCCGATGAGTCCCGTTTTTGTTTGTTCTCCAATGATGGGAGGCGACGAGTACATCGCAGGTCCAATGAAGCCTTTAATCCTGAATGCGTCGAAGGTGTTGTTCAGGCTGGAAACAGAAAGTGAAGCGCAGGAATAGACACCCACGGACTCTGGCGGAACTTCGGGACCGGCTGATGAACGAGTGGCAGCAAATCGATGTTCAGTACATGCACAATAGGGTGGATCGATTTTACATTTTTTTCGATTTCCATATTCTAATAGAGACAAAAACTTGCGCATACATGAGAAAATAGCCTCTGCAAAATCTTAGCTTAATAGGTAATCATCTTCTGCCCCCGGCAGAGCGATGGAAATCATATTTTAGTAGTCAAAAACGTATTTTTAAACCCTAGCCTAGAGTCATAAAATTTTGCGTGTGTGTTTTTCATGCCTAAGCAACGATATAAATGCTATGCGAAATATATAAATGCATTATTTAAGACAAAGAGCCGATCTGAAAATATGTATTATTATACATATTTTCAGATCGGCTCTTTGTCTTAAATAATGCATTTATATATTTCCCATAGCATTTATATCGTTGCTTAGGCATGAAATAACTCTCACGCAAAATTTTATGACTCTGGGCTAGGGTTTAAAAATACGTTTTTGACTACTAAAATATGATTTTCATCGCTCTGCCGGGGGCAGAAGATGATTACCTATTAAGCTAAGGTTTTGCAGAGGCTATTTTCTCATGCATGCGCAAGTTTTTGTCTCTATTAGAATATGGAAATCGAAAAAAATGTAAAATCGATCCACCCTAATGCACAACCTCGTAGAGTCTCTGCCTCGCCGGATTCGTGCGGTTATCAAGGCCAGAGGCGCCGTTACACGTTATTAGGTACATTCTGAGAGGGGTGACTAATTTTTTGTCCGGTGTGCTTATATATATATATATATTATATATATATATTGCATGGAACAAGGCACTCTTCTGGGATAATTAAATCCACTATAGTCCGAATAAGTAATGGTAAATGACAAATACCATAGTTTTTTTTTTCATGATGCTAGCCCGACGTGGGCAACGGGTCACTCTCTGTGTGTATCATAAAAAACTCAGGGAACCATTCTGAGTTCATTCCCATATATATATATATATATATATTATATATATATATATATGTGTGTGGTGTGTGTGTATATATATATGTGTATATATATGTACACAAACTCAGAATGGTCCCCTGAGAAACTTATATGTTAAACACAGACCGTGCATGGAACAAGGAACTCTTCTGGGAAAATTAAATCCACTATAGTCCGAATAAGTAATGGTAAATGACAAATACCATAGTGAATTATATGTGTGTGTGTATATATATATACACAGGGGTTACACAAAATAATATGAACACCCGCCGATTTCACCGGTTATCTTTACGGACTGCTCAGACACAAAGTAAACGGTCAAATGACTGGCAAACCTATTTAAATGCGTAACAGAGAGTGTATACGTCATGTTATAACCCTCACGTTGTTTTTACAGATCTGAGCAGTGGTGAGCTGGACCCGGTTCGCACCGGTTCGCGCGAACCGGTTGTTAAAATCTTTTTGAAAATAAGAACCGGTTGTTAACTTTTTTGCTGGACGCTGAAGAGAGCTCTCAGAAGCAGAAAAAGGTTTTTCGGTGATGAATATTATTTGTAGTGATAGAAGAGCAAGTTTAACAACTAAACACATATCATGCTTTATGATCATCAATTTGTTGGGGAAACCATTAAGCTTCTGGAACCCGTTAACATATGTCAAATCATGGATGAGAAGTCATCGATCCGCTTTAGATACCAAAGTTCGTGTATCCAAAACGACAGTTTACGGAGAAAACCAAGAAGCCATTTGGAAATTATTACCGTAATAAGTAATAATAAGGTACGTAAAAATAAATAAATTTAAAAGCATAGATGTACTGATATTTACGTTTTGCCTAATAATTCATTATTGCTAAAGTTGACTGAGCAATTTAATTTTAACTATGTAGATAATATGATTCATCGGTTTTTATTAAATAATTCTTCTTTTCTGATTTCATTAGAAACGTCTATTTCTCTAATTAACTATACTAATTAATTGTCATGCAGTTATTAATACCTAGCTGAATCATAAAATGCAGACACTTGAAAAAGGCAAATAGCGAGATAATTAATTTAATTAAAATTACGAAAGGGTGGGGTGGGAAGGGTTGTCAATTTTTTATTGCCGAATTCAGAATTTTTTTATACAGAACCCAGTGGTTAAAATTTTGGCAGCTTAGCGAACCGGTTGTTAAAATTTTGGCAGCTCACCACTGGATCTGAGTGAATTATGAATTAGCAGTTATGAAAGACCTGTCAGACTTCCAAAGAGGGCAAATTGTCGGAGCGCGGATGGCTGGTGCATCGGTGACGAAAACCGCTCAGATGTTCAATGTATCCAGAGGAACTGTCTCTATGGTCATGTCTGCATACCAAAACCATGGAAAGACAAGCACCGACAAATGCAATATTGGACGCAAGAAGAAGCTGTGTGATCGAGACCGCCGGGTGCTAAAGCGCATTGTGACAAAGAACCATAAGACCACAGCTCCAAAAGTGACTGCAGAGCTTAACCAGCATCTTGCAAGCCCGGTATCGACCAGAACTGTACGTCGCGAGCTCCATGGAGCTGGATACCATGGGAGGGCTGCAATTGCCAAACCCTTCCTTTCGCACATCAACATTGAGCGGCGCAGAAAATGGTGTAATGACCATAAGAATTGGTCAATGGACCGGTGGAAGAATGTAGTCTACTCCGACGAATCCTCCTTTACGCTATTTCCATGTTCCGGTCGAGTTTACTTACGTCTGGAGACGGCCTAAAGATGCTTATGACCCCGACTGTCTGACCCCAACCGTTAAGCATGGAGGCGGATCTGTGATGGTTTGGGCAGCAATATCGTGGAATACTCTTGGCCCAGCTGTAGTACTGCATGGTAGGGTTAACGCCCAGGTCTATCTGTCAATATTGGCTGACCAGGTCCATCCCATGGTCCAAACGCTGTTTCCCAATGGCGGCGCCGTCTTCCAGGATGATAATACACCAATCCACACCGCTGGGGTCGTTAAAAACTGGTTTGAAGAGCATGTTAGTGAAGTAGAACGCTTGGATTGGCCTCCACAATCCCCGGATCTTAACATTATCGAGCATCTGTGGTATCAGTTGGAGCAGCAGGTCAGAAGCCGATTCCCACCGCCGGCGTCTTTGGAGGAACTGGAGCAGGGTTTGCTCGAAGAATGGCTCAGGATTCCTCTAGCCACCGTCCAAAAGCTGTATGAATCAATTCCCCGACGCATTGCAGCTGTTATTGCCGCTAAAGGAGGACCAACTCCATATAAAGAATAAAAACCGCCATTTATCAAGGTGTTCATATTATTTTGTCTAACCCCTGTGTGTGTATATATATATATATATATATATATATATATATATGTATATATATTGTGTGTGTGTGTGTGTATATATATATATATGAATGAAAAGAAGGATCAACACAACGGCAAACATTTTCATTTATTTGTACATCAGACGTTTCGACAAATCTTTTGTCATCATCAGTGAGTTAAGTCTTAAAACCTTAAAACAAAATTGAAAAGTGAAAGTTACATCAATACAATATTAAAACCATTAAAATTAAAACCTTAAAGCAAAATGAAAATTGCATCAATACAAAATTAAAATCATTTAAATTTCATCACTATAAAAACTAAAATTAAATTACCTCAATAGGTAAATACACAATGTTTACATCCACCTCCATACTTGGCAAAGTCTAACGGAACACTAGATGGTCAGAGGATTAGAAAGGGTATGTCTGTGAAAAACGGTTGGTTAGTCAAAAGAGTCGTAATTTGTAGGATGAGCTATTATTATTAAGGGAGGGTTTGTTTCTATAGATGTACAAAGATTCTAAAATTCGGAGTTCTGTAAGGTTATTGGATCTAGTTAAAATTTCAAACTGAGTTTTGTGAAGGGGATGGTCGTTTTCATACTGTGGTTTCTAATTGCGGATTGTGGAGGGCTACTGAGGGGACGGTTGGTACGGACTGACAAGCCCAAATGTTGAGAAAGGCGCACCTCCAGTTGGAGTTGAGTGCTGCCAATATACGCAGCCTTACAGCTGTCGCACGTGTATTTGTAAACAACATTGGGGCATACAGTTTTGGGGAATTCATCTTTGAACTTTAAAAAATTTGATAATTTAAGTGGGTTGACGAAGGCGAATCTAAAATTTATTTGGGGATAACTAGACTTGAGTAGTTTGGACAATTCACCTCGAATACGCAATGATAAATAACCATAAAAAGGTAATTTAATATATCTGGTTTCTTTTTGTACTGTAGTTACGGGGAGTTTAGTATCAAAAGTGTTATTTAAAAATTTCTTTAATTGGTTATCGAATAGATGAGAAGGGTAGTAATTGTTAATAAAGTACTGTTTTAAAAATTTAAATTCTTCGTTTAACGAAAAGTAATCCGAACAAATACGGTAACTTCTTGTTAATAATGTTACTATAGCACTAATCTTATATTTATAAAACATACAACTTAAATAATTGGTTCCCAAGCCAGTAAAAGTTTGTTTCCGAAATAGTGAAGTATGGAACTTATTATGGGCCCGTTTAACTAAAACATCCAGGAAAGGTAAACTATTATTTGTTTCGTTTTCACACGTGTACTTAATATTACTATGTTGTTTATTAAGATAATCAAGAAAAATAATGGATGTTTTAGTTAAACGGGCCCATAATAAGTTCCATACTTCACTATTTCGGAAACAAACTTTTACTGGCTTGGGAACCAATTATTTAAGTTGTATGTTTTATAAATATAAGATTAGTGCTATAGTAACATTATTAACAAGAAGTTACCGTATTTGTTCGGATTACTTTTCGTTAAACGAAGAATTTAAATTTTTAAAACAGTACTTTATTAACAATTACTACCCTTCTCATCTATTCGATAACCAATTAAAGAAATTTTTAAATAACACTTTTGATACTAAACTCCCCGTAACTACAGTACAAAAAGAAACCAGATATATTAAATTACCTTTTTATGGTTATTTATCATTGCGTATTCGAGGTGAATTGTCCAAACTACTCAAGTCTAGTTATCCCCAAATAAATTTTAGATTCGCCTTCGTCAACCCACTTAAATTATCAAATTTTTTAAAGTTCAAAGATGAATTCCCCAAAACTGTATGCCCCAATGTTGTTTACAAATACACGTGCGACAGCTGTAAGGCTGCGTATATTGGCAGCACTCAACTCCAACTGGAGGTGCGCCTTTCTCAACATTTGGGCTTGTCAGTCCGTACCAACCGTCCCCTCAGTAGCCCTCCACAATCCGCAATTAGAAACCACAGTAATGAAAACGACCATCCCCTTCACAAAACTCAGTTTGAAATTTTAACTAGATCCAATAACCTTACAGAACTCCGAATTTTAGAATCTTTGTACATCTATAGAAACAAACCCTCCCTTAATAATAATAGCTCATCCTACAAATTACGACTCTTTTGACTAACCAACCGTTTTTCACAGACATACCCTTTCTAATCCTCTGACCATCTAGTGTTCCGTTAGACTTTGCCAAGTATGGAGGTGGATGTAAACATTGTGTATTTACCTATTGAGGTAATTTAATTTTAGTTTTTTAGTGATGAAATTTAATTTAATTTTAGTTTTTATAGTGATGAAATTTAAATGATTTTAATTTTGTATTGATGCAATTTTCATTTTTCTTTAAGGTTTTAATTTTAATGGTTTTAATATTGTATTGATGTAACTTTCACTTTTCAATTTTGTTTTAAGGTTTTAAGACTTAACTCACTGATGATGACAAAAGATTTGTCGAAACGTCTGATGTACAAATAAATGAAAATGTTTGCCGTTGTGTTGATCCTTCTTTTCATCTGTAAGCTCCGGTTCCCTAAGGAGAAGTCAATAGCTTTGATATATATATATATATATTATATGTATATATATATATATATATATATATATATATATATATATATATATATATATATATATATATATATATATAATTATATATATATATATATACAGGGCGTCCAAAAAAAATGTATACACACTTTAACAGCTGATTAGCTCAATTGATGTTTCTTTCTTTCCAAGTTAAACCCATTAGAATTAATAATGGCAGTCAGACTAAGCTTTGAACAAAGGAAATTCATTCTAAAATGCTACTGGAAGTGTGAAAACGCAGTTGAAGTGCAAAGACAGTTTAGGAGGGAGTTTCAAACAGATCCACCAACGCGACTTACCATCACTCGAATTAGAGATAAGTTTGGAGTCGATGGAACTGTTCAGAATGTCCACAAGAAGCGTTCCGGAAGACCACGGACATCGACAAGCCCCACAAAGCAAGAGAGAGTACTGGAAACGTATCACCAAAGTCCAAGAAAATCTGTGCGGCAAGCGAGTCGTGAGGTAGGAATTTCAGAATCGTCTGTCCAACGCATTTTGAAGCGCTGTCAATGGAAAAGTTACATTCCAAGATTAGTCCATGCTATTAATGAAGATGATCCGGACCGAAGAGTGGAGTATTGCGAGTGGTACTTGGCACGATGTGGATGTGGATTGGACGAAGGGGTTTCGTAGAATACCCTCCGCGTTCACCAGACCTCACACCACTAGACTTTTTTTATGGGGATACTTAAAAGACAAAGTCTACGCTATAAAACCTGCAACAGTCGCTGAATTGAGAGCAGCCATTGAACGAGAATGCACACAAATACCAAACGAAATGTTTCGTGATGTTTGCGATTCCATTGCTTCGCGTTATCAGCAGTGCCTGGACCAGAACGGACGTCAGTTTGAAAACAGGCGTTGACAAAACAATTAAATAATGTCTGTAGATTCTATTACATTTTGAAAATGAAATGTATTTTAATAAACACTGCCTTTATAAGTATTTAAAGTGTGTATACATTTTTTTGGAACTCCCTGTATATATACAGTATGTATATATATACACATATATATGTGTATATATATATATATATATATATATATATATATATATATATATATATGAAAATTATTTCACGAAAGTAACACGTGAAAAATATTTATGATGAATAAAACCACGAAGGAAAGGAAACACAAAATGGTGCTCAAACGCTTTCGTCTAATGACATCCATTTTGTGTTTCCTTTCCTTCGTGGTTTTATTCATCATATATATATATATATATATATATATATATATATATATGTTAACCCCCCCTTTATGGCCCTGAGTCGGTTCGGATTCGAAGGGGGTTCTAGTTAGGAGGCTGCAACGGATGCTTCTTCTTTATACTTTTCTATAATTCTTTTCGGTCGCCTTAGGGGGTCGACACTCTGTTAATTCTTTTCTTTCTGCTTATTAATTCTTCTCTTTCTTAAAATTATCGACTTTTCTGACTAAGTTCTGAAGCGAGCACGGCTCGAAGGAAAAAGATAAAAACTTCTTAAAACGTGGTTTACTTCTTAAAAATTACAGTTGGTACTCTGAATTACAAGGGGTAGAGGTTCGACCTCTTTCGACCATGGCTCAGGCCGGAATCTAAAAATACTTAAGTTAAGGAGGCAAGGGGCTTCTGCCCCCTCCCGATGAAGTGCTAATCTGAAGAAGTCTAATGAGAAGAGTTCTAATAATGAAGATTAATCTAGAAGTGCCTTAAATGAAGTCCTATAATGAAGTGAAGTATTTTACAAATATACGTATAATATAACTTAAATGTTTGGGGGAGAACAGTTGAAGGTTAAATTTCCCCCCTTTTTTTTAAACACATGATCAGATGTTTTTTGAAAGATTTCAACTAAAAACAATAAAAAAATAAAAAAATAAAAAAGAACAACTATCGCTGATTCTACATTCCTGAAAGCGATATAATTTCGTATTAGCCCATAAGCACAATTTTGAGTACATGACTGAGTACGTATTAATTTTGGTTCATTACAATTACGATTACAATTACCAATTAATTCATATTCACTTATTATTGTTTTAATTACAATTCCATTAAAGTACATTCTTACATGATAAATTAAATCATTACATTTAATTACAATTTCAGCAAATTGTTAATTGACATATCTACTACTGAAATAATCTAAATAGGTGATACCATTGATAAATGAAGGGGAGTTAATCGTTGTTCTATAATTTAAAGGGGATTAACAACAATGTTATATATTTATAGTTAACAATAATTACGCCAAATTATGTTAAATAATATTAGAACCTGGTTGGTTATCAGAGTTTGAAAGTCTAATTAGCCAGCGATGAGGAAAGCGGAGGAAAATACGATATTTATGATAACGTAATACATAAGTAATACGGAATTTGAATGACAGTTAGGTAGAAATAGTAAGTACAAGTAATGAGAACGGGGATAACTATGTGACGCAAGCCGATAACGAACTAGTGGCCAGGCAGAGAAACAATACAGTATATTATAATAACATAACACATGATAATGTTATAAATTCGAATCAAAGCGAAAGGAGACCTTTTTTATCTTAGAAGCGTTCAAATTATGCTGTGATGAGTGGAATTTCTGATAATAACTTACTAAGCATTGTCTAGAGTTCACCTCGGGAGGTCAAATAATTAAAAATAAAAATGAAAAAAATAATACGAGAACGTTTTCGAACGAAGGCAAAAGTTTTGCGTTTCATAGATTGACACGAGTAAAAATAGACTGATAAGTTGATAGGGCATAAGTAGACAATAGGTAATGAATGAATAAGTAATAAAATTAATAAAGGATAGGTCAAGCTAAAATATGGACGTATGGGGGCGGGGATATGGTCGAATAATAGTTATATTTATACTACATAACATAAATAATGACTTCTATAGGTGTACAGTTTTTTTTTATGATGATATATAAATTTTCATACATTGAATACTAGAGATATGATGAAGGGAAATTAATGACGGGAAAATGTGACGTCATAGTTATTGAATTTGTACGTATGGAGAACGTAAAGAGAATAAAGTTATTTTATGACGTCATAGTGTTTAAGTCATTATTAGAAAAGATGAATTAGAGGCAAAGTGTGGGTAGTAATGACTAAGAAGTACAACTACGGGTTCCAATCCTGTTACATGCAATGTGTATGCATAATCTAGGGTCGGGGGTGAGATGCAAGACAATTCATAATTAATTATAATAACTTTTATAACAACTGAAAAATGGATGATGGATACGACTAAACCATAGAAAGGGTAGATCGTAGGTTTGTGACACGAACAAAAATAGGAAGCTACAAGTAAAATTATTATCCAAACTCGCGTTAAGCGATTTTGGTTCTTATGTAAAAATGGACATTCGAACATAAAACTATTGTTCATTGTTCACTTTTTACATTACTCTCCCCTTTTAAAAATGATATTTATACAATAATTTAATAGGGTACCATTAATACAATACAAATGAGAAAATAACATCGTAAGTAATGACGACATTCTTTACAATAGAAATTTTATACAGAATGAGTTCGGGTAGTTGAGTACAATGCAGAGTAATCAAATTTTTAAAATGACACTTGCTTACAAAATATTAAAAAAAATCAAAGATTAAAACGACTTTTATACAAACAGAATAAAAGGATTAGTACGTTAATTTAGACAAACAATTAAGTTAGACAAACAATGATATGGTTAAAAATTTTTACAAAATTTTATTTTTTTTCTTCTGTGGGATAAATTATATTCATAATGAATAGGTAAGAGGGAAAAATATAAATCATACAAGCTATAAGCTAATTTTTATTGACTAGTGTAGGTAAAAATAGAATTACGTAATGGATGATGTATAGACTTGTGGTCTAGTGTGTATTTTTGTGTACTAGGTATAAAGTGTGTAGCTGATAATTTCGAGACAGATTGTTAAATTAACTGTATAAATGCATGAATGCAAAAATGCAAGAATGCATGAATGCAAAAATTGATTAAGACTAAATCGCATAGTTGGCACTTACGTAATGAAATAGTTTTATTGTGATATTCAATGATTTAAGTATGAGGTTTGTATATATAGTATATATAGTGTGCATGCATTTTTATTGACTGTTGTAGGTACAAATCGAATTACGTAGTGGATGATGTATAGACCTGTGGTCAAATGTGTAGGGATTTGGAAGTTTTTTTTTGAATTAACAAAGTTTAAAAATGATGTATAATAATTTAAGGACAGTTACTCACGATTAATTGAACAAAATAAAATTAAAAATACAAATTAAAAAAAATGAACCAATTATGCATTTCCACGAGCTAAATACAATTTTATAATATTCTAAAAAAATAAAAGTAAATCGAATCATAGATAAATTTCGATCAAGAATAAAAAAGTTATTGAAATGAAAGGGAAGCATTTCGAACAATCTTTTCTTTTACTAATTTCAATTGAATTTTATATTAAAAATTATTTTTATATAATAAAAAAAAATATTAAAAAGGTTTAATAATTTTTTGCCTGTTAAGTAGAAAAATTATACTTTTTCGTTGAATGTTGATAGAATTTGAATTATTTGATATTTTAGTCTGAAAACTTGTTTGCATATAGACAAATACATCTGTTTTATTGCGTAGAAGTTTTATTAAAAATTAAATGACTGAAATTTAGGATATGTGCGCGTGCGGTCATACGGGTAAATTTCCCGATCGTACAGAGTAGGATAAATTAGGTACATGATCGATTAATTGTTACACAACTATTATTATCACGTATACATTACAATAATTACCAAAATCGTTACAAACAATTGTAAAAACTATTTTGGTTACAATTAATGAATTACATAACTATATATCTATATACGTAACCATGGCATGACAAGAAAAGACAGATAGGTCAATTTTCTTCTCACAAACACAAAAAAAGGTTGAATTAAATTCTTAAATTACATTTTCTTAAATTACAAAGGAAAAGTTGAATTCAATTGACTGCATTGAAAACTAACTTGGGACTTGAAATAAAAATGACTTGGAATAAATCACTCTGACTTGAAATAAACTCTGACTTCGAATCTAACTCTGACTTCGAATCTAACTCTGACTTCGAATCTAACTCTGACTTCGAATCTAACTCTGACTTCGAATCTAACTCTGACTTCGAATCTAACTGAAATCTCTGGGGCGGTTGTGCCTCTTAGATGCAACCTATTGACTTGAACTCTTATCAAGTATCTCTATAAATCTCTGGGGCGGTTGTCCCTCTTAGATGCAACCTATTGACTTGAACTCTTATCAAGTATCTCTATAAATCTCTGGGGCGGTTGGCCGTTTTGGCGCAACCTTCTGACTTGACCTCTTATCAAGTATTCTGAACTGAAAATGAAACTAAAAATGGAAAATGACTGCACTTGACCTCTATTCAAGTGCAGACGATTAACCTCTCTCTTGGTTGACCCTCTTGGTGCAACCTTCTGACTTCAAAAACTGATTTCAAAAATGACTTAAAAAAAAATGACTTCAAAAAAATGACTTCAAAAATCTCTCTAAATCTATAAACTCTCTCTCTTAATTTGCAAGTCAATTCAATTCAGTAATTGAAAAAAATTTGCAAACAAAAAAAAAAAAATGTAACAATATTTCATTCTAATGTACACGAAGGTACGATACTATTATGTTTGATACATAAAATAAAATTATTCTATACTGAATATAACAGTGAAAATAACTTAAAAATAATTAACTCTGTTACAATTAACTTCTGTTACATTTAACTTCTGTTACATTTAACTTCTGTTACATTTAACTTCTGTTACATTTAACTTCTGTTACATTTAACTTCTTTTACAATTAACTTTCTTTTACAATTAACTCTCTTTTACAATTAACTCTCTTTTACAATTAACTCTCTTTTACAATTAACTCTCTTTTACAATTAACTCTCTTTTACAATTAACTCTCTCTTTGAAATTTAGTTTCACTAAAAAAAGTGTATCACTGGTGTCTGAAGTGTTCACTGTGTTTTGTGTTAATTCTGGCTCCATACTAAATATTAACTGTTAATAGTACTGATTTTTTTTTCAAGTGTTTATAAATTTCTTAAAAAAACAAAATGTACTTAACCACATTTCTACGGGCGAAATCCTCAGAGACGTGTCCTGAAGACGTCTTGCTGGCTACTTGTTCCTGGGTGAAAACTAGGCGTGAAGAACTTGGAGTCGTGACACACCGGTCAAGGGTGGATGTTACGAACTAGAAGTCGTGACACGCCGGTCGACTGGTTTTATCCTGATGCAGGGTAATTTCTATCTTGGCCAAAGAGTGGCCTCTTCTTAAAATCATCTTCTTCTTAAAATAATCTTGTTATCCTGATGCAGGGTAATTTCTATCTTGGCCAAAGAGTGGCCTCTTCTTAAAAATCTTCTTAAAGTAATCTTCTTATTATCCTGATGCAGGGTAATTTCTATCTTGGCCAAAGAGTGGCCTCTTCTAAAAATCTTCTTCTGGTTAAAATAATCTTCTTAAGATCCTGGTAAAGGGTCTCCACAATGTTAGAATCCTCTTTTTGAGAATCTTCTTCTTATCCTGGCAGGGTCGCCAGCTGTTAACCCCCCCCCCCTTTATGGCCCTGAGTCGGTTCGGATTCGAAGGGGGTTCTAGTTAGGAGGCTGCAACGGATGCTTCTTCTTTATACTTTTCTATAATTCTTTTCGGTCGCCTTAGGGGGTCGACACTCTGTTAATTCTTTTCTTTCTGCTTATTAATTCTTCTCTTTCTTAAAATTATCGACTTTTCTGACTAAGTTCTGAAGCGAGCACGGCTCGAAGGAAAAAGATAAAAACTTCTTAAAACGTGGTTTACTTCTTAAAAATTACAGTTGGTACTCTGAATTACAAGGGGTAGAGGTTCGACCTCTTTCGACCATGGCTCAGGCCGGAATCTAAAAATACTTAAGTTAAGGAGGCAAGGGGCTTCTGCCCCCTCCCGATGAAGTGCTAATCTGAAGAAGTCTAATGAGAAGAGTTCTAATAATGAAGATTAATCTAGAAGTGCCTTAAATGAAGTCCTATAATGAAGTGAAGTATTTTACAAATATACGTATAATATAACTTAAATGTTTGGGGGAGAACAGTTGAAGGTTAAATTTCCCCCCTTTTTTTTAAACACATGATCAGATGTTTTTTGAAAGATTTCAACTAAAAACAAAAAAAAATAAAAAAATAAAAAAGAACAACTATCGCTGATTCTACATTCCTGAAAGCGATATAATTTCGTATTAGCACATAAGCACAATTTTGAGTACATGACTGAGTACGTATTAATTTTGGTTCATTACAATTACGATTACAATTACCAATTAATTCATATTCACTTATTATTGTTTTAATTACAATTCCATTAAAGTACATTCTTACATGATAAATTAAATCATTACATTTAATTACAATTTTAGCAAATTGTTAATTGACATATCTACTACTGAAATAATCTAAATAGGTGATACCATTGATAAATGAAGGGGAGTTAATTGTTGTTCTATAATTTAAAGGGGATTAACAACAATGTTATATATTTATAGTTAACAATAATTACGCCAAATTATGTTAAATAATATTAGAACCTGGTTGGTTATCAGAGTTTGAAAGTCTAATTAGCCAGCGATGAGGAAAGCGGAGGAAAATACGATATTTATGATAACGTAATACATAAGTAATACGGAATTTGAATGACAGTTAGGTAGAAATAGTAAGTACAAGTAATGAGAACGGGGATAACTATGTGACGCAAGCCGATAACGAACTAGTGGCCAGGCAGAGAAACAATACAGTATATTATAATAACATAACACATGATAATGTTATAAATTCGAATCAAAGCGAAAGGAGACCTTTTTTATCTTAGAAGCGTTCAAATTATGCTGTGATGAGTGGAATTTCTGATAATAACTTACTAAGCATTGTCTAGAGTTCACCTCGGGAGGTCAAATAATTAAAAATAAAAATGAAAAAAATAATACGAGAACGTTTTCGAACGAAGGCAAAAGTTTTGCGTTTCATAGATTGACACGAGTAAAAATAGACTGATAAGTTGATAGGGCATAAGTAGACAATAGGTAAATGAATGAATAAGTAATAAAATTAATAAAGGATAGTGGTCAAGCTAAAATATGGACGTATGGGGGCGGGGATATGGTCGAATAATAGTTATATTTATACTACATAACATAAATAATGACTTCTATAGGGTGTACAGTTTTTTTTTATGATGATATATAAATTTTCATACATTGAATACTAGAGATATGATGAAGGGAAATTAATGACGGGAAAATGTGACGTCATAGTTATTGAATTTGTACGTATCGAGAACGTAAAGAGAATAAAGTTATTTTATGACGTCATAGTGTTTAAGTCATTATTAGAAAAGATGAATTAGAGGCAAAGTGTGGGTAGTAATGACTAAGAAGTACAACTACGGGTTCCAATCCTGTTACATGCAATGTGTATGCATAATCTAGGGTCGGGGGTGAGATGCAAGACAATTCATAATTAATTATAATAACTTTTATAACAACTGAAAAATGGATGATGGATACGACTAAACCATAGAAAGGGTAGATCGTAGGTTTGTGACACGAACAAAAATAGGACGCTACAAGTAAAATTATTATCCAAACTCGCGTTAAGCGATTTTGGTTCTTATGTAAAAATGGACATTCGAACATAAAACTATTGTTCATTGTTCACTTTTTACATATATATGTATGTATATAATATATATGTATATATATAATATGTATGTATGTATATAATATATATGTATATATATAATATATATGTATATATATATATATATGTGTGTATATATATATATACAGGGTGTACATAAAGTCAGGATCTATTTTTGTGAAGCACTTGGCAATTATATGGAATTCAATCATAAAATGATAAAGTGGTAACATTTATTAAATAATTAAGAGTAGGATTCGACGTGACGCCCATCAGTATCCCTGCACGGCTCAAATCGTTCCGCAGCATTTCTAAACACATTCTGGAGCATTTGCGGGGTTATGTTATCTGTAGCAGTTCGTATACGTGTACGTAAGTTTTCAAGACTCGTAATCTTCGTCTGATAGACGTGCGACTCGATAAAGCCCCATGCAAAGAAATCTAAAGGGGTTAAATCTGGTCATCTCGCGACACAAGGTCTGTTGCTTCCGCGTCCGATCCAGCGATTTGGAAAACGTCCATTTAGATAATCCTGAACAATTTTGGCATAGTGACAAGGAGCACCATCATGTTGATTCTAAGGGGATAGGATTCGTTTCATAACATGACGTAATGAGAATCTATAAATAGATCCATAAATTGTTTAAACTTCATTCTCTTCATTGGAATTGCATCGGAGTGACGTGTATTATTTACTTGTCAAGATGTATAGAAGAAGGAAGTTTGTTCCTCGAAAAAGGAAGTATGTTCCTCGAAGGAAAGTTAGATGGCGGTCAAAGGAGAAGATATTTACAGCTTCAATGAAATTTGTTTATTTGTCTAAAAATACTTTTGATGTTAATGCAGATGGATATTATACATTGAGTTTGGATCTTTTAACTAAGGATGCTAAATCAACTATTTTAAAATTTAATTATTATCAAGTAACGGGTGTATCTTTTCATAGTATTCCCGGAATGAATATGTCTGGATATGTTATTAATTATGAAGATTCATTAAGTCGTAAGAAAGATGTTAGGGAAAGGTTAGAGGGACCTAATGTAGGGATATCTCCATCTCCATATGTAATTGTTCCCCATTGTGTTTTGTTTGAACCTAATATAGATTCCTCACATAGTGCAGAGCAAGTAATGAATCATCCCAGAACAAAGTGGTTCTCACCTTTTAAGGAGTTTAGAATGTATCGTAGACTGAAGCCGGTGTGTGATTTAGGTAAACAAGTAACTGCCCAATTCCCTAATACTTTAATTAAGATATCAACCAATGATTTATCTAAACCATTAGGTCATATTTATGTTGGTAAATATACACCTGAGGGATCTCAAAAAAATGAGTATGCATTTACATATGTTAATCGAATTGTATTTTATGTTAAGCTGTATGGTATGAAACAATAAAAAAAAAAAAAAAAATTTTGGTTCACCCTGTATTATTTGCCATTTTTGGTTTACCCTGTATCTGTGCTAACGCTGCCATAGTATTACCTAGGCAGCGTTTTAGCACACAATTTTGCAGGAATAGAAACTGACGTCATCAAAACGTCATACATTTCTTGCTTATTGAACATCCGGTCTACATCCTGTTTATGGTTTTATAATACCAATGATTTTGAAAATAATAATGATGGTCTGCAGAGCGCCCTCTGCAAGAGTTAGAGCCTCGCCAGAGGTGGTTAGATGTACGAAGTTTTTTTTTTTTGTTTGGCCAAACAATATTGGTTACAGAGATTTTTAAGGTTTGGTTTGTATTGTAGTATTCATATGGGTAGAGTACCTAAGTTTCAAGACTCGTAATCTTCGTCTGATAGACGTGCGACTCGATAAAGCCCCATGCAAAGAAATCTAAAGGGGTTAAATCTGGTCATCTCGCGACACAAGGTCTGTTGCTTCCGCGTCCGATCCAGCGATTTGGAAAACGTCCATTTAGATAATCCTGAACAATTTTGGCATAGTGACAAGGAGCACCATCATGTTGATAGACGACGGGGATAGGATTGTTAGTACCGTCGTCTATCAACATGATGGTGCTCCTTGTCACTATGCCAAAATTGTTCAGGATTATCTAAATGGACGTTTTCCAAATCGCTGGATCGGACGCGGAAGCAACAGACCTTGGCCAGCGAGATGACCAGATTTAACCCCTTTAGATTTCTTTGCATGGGGCTTTATCGAGTCGCACGTCTATCAGACGAAGATTACGAGTCTTGAAAACTTACGTACACGTATACGAACTGCTACAGATAACATAACCCCGCAAATGCTCCAGAATGTGTTTAGAAATGCTGCGGAACGATTTGAGCCGTGCAGGGATACTGATGGGCGTCACGTGGAATCCTACTCTTAATTATTTAATAAATGTTACCACTTTATCATTTTATGATTGAATTCCATATAATTTCCAAGTGCTTCACAAAAATAGATCCTGACTTTATGTACACCCTGTATATATATATATATATATATATATATATATGTGTGTGTGTGTGTGTGTGTATATATATATATTATATATATATATAGATATATATATATATGTATGTATATATATATATATATATATATATATATATGTAGCGGATCGACAAGAAATAGACCACAAATAGACAGATCCTTTACTTCCACGCTATCATCAAAGAACTTAAAAAAAACACGTGGGCAAGAGTCAAACAATGGAGCGTCTATTTCTCCCCAATGGGAGCGAACGAAAACCGTTAACCACTAAAAGACGCGTGGACAAAGCGTCTTAAGAATGAAGTCTACGTCACAGGCCTACGGTATAAAAGGAGCTTCCACTTATACTCACTCTCACTCACCCGTACGCTCACCATCGAACGTCCACCAGCCGTTTTCCGGCCCCCTGGCCGAGGGGCCATGGCCGCTACTTTCTTCAGGGCCTACAATTTGTCTTCACGTAAGATCTAAAGACCACCTGCAGAAGCAATCCAACGAGGCCCAACCGGAATCACTTCGGGCCTGCGGTTTGCCGGGTCGGCCTTCAAGCTTCTCCACGTTCCTCGAGATATCTTCCGCACCACAGGCCTACGCCTGCACCTCGAGAAGTAACATCACCTCAGGCCTCCACGAAGCCTACATCCATCATCTCAAGAGGCTTAACGGACAACGACAGCTCGAATTTGCGTAATAATTTCGTCTTCAGCCCGCCTTCAAGTTTTTACATCGCCCTAAGCTAAGTACATCATATTCGTAAGTACTCTTGAAACCTACATTAGCCTACCGCCGAACGGTAGGCTATACTCCCAAAGTGTGTAATCACGCGTCCATTGACTCTCGTGAAAGAACGCAGTAGGCCTATCATCCAATTCAAGTGTAATTTCAATACCGTTGTTTCCGCGTATCGTCCGTCATTATGTTCGAGTCATATTTGTGTGTTAAATATTCTCTTGACGTAATCATTTAACATCACATGATGTCTTATATATAAATGATACTGTGCAAGCATTTCAATCCATTATTATTAGGCCACATCAATTATTCTATGTGCATCCATGCAATCATTTAGCCTACTTAATCAGTGTCATGTTTTTCCATTCAATGTACCAAACGCACGTGCATTCTTTATATCATTAACTAGGCCTATTCAATGTTACATGTCGCATGCCATTTACATACCATCGATGAGTATTACATTATTTATTACGTGTCAATTAAGCTATTAACATTTCATCTTATTAGCTAAGCCTATGCCATAAGCATAACGTAAAACTACCAATTAATTACTGTCAATTCTTTGTTATATCACAGTGAATAAAATAACGGATTTATTTTCATAATAAACTACAAAAGTAAGGTGTCTTTAACCTTAACATTAATTTGCTTGAGCGTAAATCAAGCTGGTGACCCTCGCTGCCATTTCGGTCACTTCCAATAGTATGGTGGACCTAATCAAATAACCATTCATTCCAATCGGTGATACTGTATTACATCATAAATTATTAACCCAGCCTTCATTATAAAGCAATCAGTCATTGCCTTAATCAATCGTTGCATACAATTAAATCATTATCACCTTAAACGGCTAAAACTAGCTCCACTATAAATTGGTGACCCGGAGTGACTCGAACTTATTTTACGTTATTTATTCACAGCGATCCTTGTGCTTAGCTATTATTGACCATTTCATTTTTTGCAGCCACATTAAATAATTTCTATGTAAATACGGTATTCATAAATTCAATGTGATTTTCTGCAGCCATATCAAATTTCTATGTACGTACGGTTTCATAAATTCAGTGAAATTAATAGGCCTACTTGCAAACAGTGATATTCGTTCCGCGCGGTACTTTAATGCCTTACTGTCTCGCGGTCATGTGCCGTCGCACAATCACCGCAACTTTCAAATTCCCGAGTGCGTCCCCCTGAGTCGAGTCTCACTGCCTCCTGACGGCAGGGGCGCGGCGACCCTTGGAGAAGCCACCACTGGCATTGGGTCCTGCTCCGCCGTCAACGGATCGTGGAGGGACTCACGAAATTCACCATCGCCTCAGGACAACACTCACCCCCCACCCCCCCAGCGCTGCAGTCAGTCCCAAATTCGTTTCAAACGGCGCATTCTTTCGTCACCACCTCGTCCAAAATATTCAACGGTCCCGTCTCGGCCGTTGTACGGTAAATCATTTGGCGATAAATCTGGTGACGCGCCTCATTGATCAGCGAATTTTTTTCCGTAAGCACGACGGGTTTTCCCTTCCCCATTCCCTACGGGAAGGCCTAAAAAGAAAGCATTCTTCAATCAACGAGCAGAGCGCACACATGCATCCACGCAAAACAGACACTTCAGGCACAGGGTGGCGATCCCCTGCCTTCATCAACTGTCTCTTTGCATCATTCCGTGGATTACTTCCTGCTGCTCGTGGACTCGAACGACGTTTTTTTTCTCCCTTCGGCAGGAGCGACCTCGACGACAACATCCACACGACGAGTTACGGGCACAGCATTCGAACTCAGACAGTTCCCCGGCCCCTCTCGTTTCCTTCGTCCACTCTTCATTGCTCCACATTCCTGCCGAAGTCCAACCCCTGCGGCAGGAGCGACCTCAACGAGAACACCACGCGACGAGTTACGGGCACAGCATTCGACCACCAACACAGTCCCCCCGCCCCTCTCGTTTCCTCCGTTCGCTCCTCACTGTCCCCCATTCCTGCCGTACCCCAACCCCACCCCCTGCGGAACCCCCACCCCATACACCAGCGCTTCCTCTTCCGAGCATCTGACGACCCTTCACTCCTTCCTGCGTCAGGAATTCCACGACATACCAGGCCAAGCGTCAAATCTCGGAGTGGCCTCATCAGGTCTCCCAACAGAATGGTATTTCTTCTCAGTATCGTTCCTTCGTCTCTGAGAGGGAACTACTTGTAGCGGATCGACAAGAAATAGACCAACAAAAGACAGATACTTTACTTCCACGCTATCATCAAAGAACTTGAAAAAACACGGGCAAGAGTCAAACAATGGAGCGTCTATTTCTTCCCAATGGGAGCGAACGAAAACCGTTAACACTAAAAGACGCGTGGACAAAGCGTCTTAAGAATGAAGTCTACGTCACAGGCCTACGGTATAAAAGGAGCTTCCACTTATACTCACTCTCACTCACCCGTACGCTCACCATCGAACGTCCACCAACCGCTTTCCGGCCCCCTGGCCGAGGGGCCAGGCCGCTACTTTCTTCAGGGCCTACAATTTGTCTTCACGTAAGATCTAAAGACCACCTGCAGAAGCAATCCAACGAGGCCCAACCGGAATCACTTCGGGCCTGCGGTTTGCCGGGTCGGCCTTCAAGTTTCTCCACGTTCCTCGAGATCTTCAGCACCACAGGCCTACAGCCTGCACCTCGAGAAGTAACATCACCTCAGGCCTCCACGAAGCCTACATCCATCATCTCAAGAGGCTTAACGGACAACGACAGCTCGAATCTGCGTAATAGGTTCGTCTTCAGCCCGCCTTCAAGTTTTTACATCGCCCTAAGCTAAGTACATCATATTCGTAAGTACTCTTGAACCTACATTAGCCTACCGCCGAACGGTAGGCTATACTCCCAAAGTGTGTAATCACGCGTCCACTGACTCTCGTGAAAGAACGCAGTAGGCCTATCATCCAATTCAAGTGTCATTTCAATACCGTTATTCCGCGTATCATCCGTCATTATGTTCAAGTCATATTTGTGTGTTAAATATTCTTGACGTAATCATTAACATCACATAATGTTCTTATATATAAATGATACTGTGCAAGCATTTCAATCCATTATTATTAGGCCACATCAATTATTCTATGTGCATCCATGCAATCATTTAGCCTACTTAATCAGTGTCATGTTTTCCATTCAATGTACCAAACGCACGTGCATTCTTTATATCATTAACTAGGCCATTCAATGTTCATGTCGCATGCCATTTACATACCATCGATGAGTATTACATTATTTATTACGTGTCAATTAAGCTATTAACATTTCATCTTATTAGCTAAGCCTATGCCATAAGCATAACGTAAAACTACCAATTAATTACTGTCAATTCTTTGTTATATCACAGTGAATAAAATAACGGATTTATTTTCATAATAAACTACAAAAGTAAGGTGTCTTTCATAACCTTAATATTAATTTGCTTGGCGTAAATCAAGCTGGTGACCCTCGCTGCCATTTCGGTCACTTCCAATAGTATGGTGGACCTAATCAAATAACCATTCATTCCAATCGGTGATACTGTATTACATCATAAATTATTAACCCAGCCTATCATTATAAAGCAATCAGTCATTGCCTTAATCAATCGTTGCATACAATTAAATCATTATCACCTTAAACGGCTAAAACTAGCTCCACTATAAATTGGTGTAACCCCGGAGTGACTCGAACTTATTTTACGTTATTTATTCACAGCGATCCTTGTGTTTAGCTATTATTGACCATTTCATTTTTTGCAGCCACATTAAATAATTTCTATGTAAATACGGTATTCATAAATTCAATGTGATTTTCTGCAGCCATATCAAATTTCTATGTACGTACGGTTTCATAAATTCAGTGAAATTAATAGGCCTACTTGCAAACAGTGATATTCGTTCCGCGCGGTACTTTAATGCCTTACTGTCTCGCGGTCATGTGCCGTCGCACAATCACCGCAACTTTCAAATTCCCGAGTGCGTCCCCCTGAGTCGAGTCTCACTGCCTCCTGACGGCAGGGGCGCGGCGACCCCTTGGAGAAGCCACCACTGGCATTGGGTCCTGCTCCGCCGTCAAACGGATCGTGGAGGGACTCACGAAACCACCTAAGCCTCAGGACAACACTCCCCCCCACCCCCCCAGCGCTGCAGTCAGTCCCAAATTCGTTTCAAACGGCGCATTCTTTCGTCACCACCTCGTCCAAAATATTCAACGGTCCCGTCTCGGCCGTTGTACGGTAAATCATTTGGCGATAAATCTGGTGACGCGCCTCATTGATCAGCGAATTTTTTTCCGTAAGCACGACGGGTTTTCCCTTCCCCATTCCCTACGGGAAGGCCTAAAAAGAAAGCATTCTTCAATCAACGAGCAGAGCGCACACATGCATCCACGCAAAACAAAGACACTTCAGGCACAGGGTGGCGATCCCCTGCCTTCATCAACTGTCTCTTTGCATCATTCCGTGGATTACTTCCTGCTGCTCGTGGACTCGAACGACGTTTCTTTTTCTCCCTTCGGCAGGAGCGACCTCGACGACAACATCCACACGACGAGTTACGGGCACAGCATTCGAACTCAGACAGTTCCCCGGCCCCTCTCGTTTCCTTCGTCCACTCTTCATTGCTCCACATTCCTGCCGAAGTCCAACCCCTGCGGCAGGAGCGACCTCAACGAGAACACCACGCGACGAGTTACGGGCACAGCATTCGACCACCAACACAGTCCCCCGCCCCTCTCGTTTCCTCCGTTCGCTCCTCACTGTCCCCCATTCCTGCCGTACCCCACCCCACCCCCCTGCGGAACCCCCACCCCATACACCAGCGTTTCCTCTTCCGAGCATCTGACGACCCTTCATTCCTTCCTGCGTCAGGAATTCCACGACATACCAGGCCAAGCGTCAAATCTCGGAGTGGCCTCATCAGGTCTCCCAACAGAATGGTATTTCTTCTCAGTATCGTTCCTTCGTCTCTGAGAGGGAACTACTTGTAGCGGATCGACAAGAAATAGACCAACAAATAGACAGATCCTTTACTTCCACGCTATCATCAAAGAACTTAAAAAACACAGTGGGCAAGAGTCAAACAATGGAGCGTCTATTTCCCCAATGGGAGCGAACGAAAACCGTTAACAACTAAAAGACGCGTGGACAAAGCGTCTTAAGAATGAAGTCTACGTCACAGGCCTACGGTATAAAAGGAGCTTCCACTTATACTCACTCTCACTCACCCGTACGCTCACCATCGAACGTCCACCAACCGCTTTCCGGCCCCCTGGCCGAGGGGCCACGGCCGCTACTTTCTTCAGGGCCTACAATTTGTTTCACGTAAGATCTAAAGACCACCTGCAGAAGCAATCCAACGAGGCCCAACCGGAATCACTTCGGGCCTGCGGTTTGCCGGGTCGGCCTTCAAGTTTCTCCACGTTCCTCGAGATATCTTCCGCACCACAGGCCTACGCCTGCACCTCGAGAAGTAACATCACCTCAGGCCTCCACGAAGCCTACATCCATCATCTCAAGAGGCTTAACGGACAACGACAGCTCGAATCTGCGTAATATTTCGTCTTCAGCCCGCCTTCAAGTTTTTACATCGCCCTAAGCTAAGTACATCATATTCGTAAGTACTCTTGAACCTACATTAGCCTACCGCCGAACGGTAGGCTATACTCCCAAAGTGTGTAATCACGCGTCCATTGACTCTCGTGAAAGAACGCAGTAGGCCTATCATCCAATTCAAGTGTCAATTTCAATACCGTTGTTTCCGCGTATCATCCGTCATTATGTTCGAGTCATATTTGTGTGTTAAATATTCTCTTGACGTAATCATTTAACATCACATGATGTTCTTATATATAAATGATACTGTGCAAGCATTTCAATCCATTATTATTAGGCCACATCAATTATTCTATGTGCATCCATGCAATCATTTAGCCTACTTAATCAGTGTCATGTTTTCCATTCAATGTACCAAACGCACGTGCATTCTTTATATCATTAACTAGGCCTATTCAATGTTACATGTCGCATGCCATTTACATACCATCGATGAGTATTACATTATTATTACGTGTCAATTAAGCTATTAACATTTCATCTTATTAGCTAAGCCTATGCCATAAGCATAACGTAAAACTACCAATTAATTACTGTCAATTCTTTGTTATATCACAGTGAATAAAATAACGGATTTATTTTCATAATAAACTACAAAAGTAAGGTGTCTTTCATAACCTTAATATTAATTTGCTTGAGCGTAAATCAAGCTGGTGACCCTCGCTGCCATTTCGGTCACTTCCAATAGTATGGTGGATCTAATCAAATAACCATTCATTCCAATCGGTGATACTGTATTACATCATAAATTATTAACCCAGCCTATCATTATAAAGCAATCAGTCATTGCCTTAATCAATCGTTGCATACAATTAAATCATTATCACCTTAAACGGCTAAAACTAGCTCCACTATATATATATATATATATATATATATATATATATATATATATATATATATATATATATATATATGTACACACATATATATATATATATGTATGTGTATATATATGTATGTATATATGTACACACACACACACACACATATATATATATATATATATATATATATATATATATATATATATATATATATATATATGTGTGTGTGTGTGTGTGTGTACATATATACATACATATATATACATATATATATATATGTGTGTGTGTGTGTACATATATATATATATATATATATATATATATATATATATATATATATAATATATATATATAATATATATATATATATATATATATATATATATATATATAATATATATATATATATATATATATATATATATATATATATATATATATATATGTATATATATATATATATATATATATATGTATATATTAGGGTGTGACAGTTGCACCAACTTTGTCCTACAATGCTGTTCAAAATTTTGTTGTTGCCATATTGACATAAAAAATACCCACGTGCAATTTTTTGAAGATTCATGCATATTCGAGTGAGCACCAGCAATTTGAAAAATAGCGATTTTGCTTATACGGCATACGCGCCTATATATGAGATTACACAACCATCATGAGGGATATTAACACAAATCATTTGCCTGTCTTTATTAAAAGCTGTTATCACTAACACAAAAAAGTTAATCATTCTTATTCTCTCATGGTACATTAAGGGGTTTTATTATATATTCACAAGGTATTATTTCTCTAGAGCAAGAAACCATGATTTCTGTTCGGAAACAGATGATCGTTTGCGCTGATTAGGAACGCGGAGTCTGTCATTTTCAACTACTTGAAGGACTTCTTGAAAGCGCTCCTCATCCCTGGCAACATTAAGAAAGTCATGGCAAAGCTTTACACCACGCTCTGCAGCCTCATTGACGACCTGAAGCTTGTCCACAACCCGTTTCATGTTCAGGTAGTCGTCATGATCCGCCCATTCACTGGCTGGAATGTGGAGAAACTGATAGGGCATGCCTAAAATGGTGAAGAACCGGCTTGAGTCAGGCCCAATTAGGTCCACCAGGGCAGTGCCACTTTCTGGGACAGGGGGAAGATATGGCTTTCCATAGCCCCCATGATTGAGCCCACTCTTTTAGTAACTTCAGTGCCTTCATGGCAAAGAAGGGCCTTCCTCATCTCCTCTTTTGTCCTTTCTTGTACTTGGGACGAGAACAAAGCCAGTGGGGCCAATTCCTCAGTTAGGTACCAAGTGTGTCTACCGAGTGCCACACGTGCTTTGTCAACTATTGTGGCGTCATATGGGGCAAATTCAGCCAAGGTTTCGACCAAATTCAAGTCATTCAGTGGCGCACTTGCTGGAACGGGGCAAACAATCCACCATGGGACATAAACAGCGACTGTGAACACAGCAAACCGTTCTAACTTGCTGATTTGACTTTTAGTCACAACCTCGGCTTTGGGAAACTGCTCTTTGATTTGGCCTGACAAAAGAACAATCTTGAGGGTATAGAGCAGTTTAGCCATCCACCTTGCTTTGTGAAGTGCGCCGGGGTAGACCATTGTGAAGTTCACTGGCTCGGATCCTTTAGTTACAAGCAGCAGATAAAGCTCTACCAGCTCCTTGTAGTCGCCACGTGTAAATGGTTGGGCTAGAGATTCACGGAAGAAGTCAGCCATCTCCTGCTGGCGCTCCTCAAACACTCCAGGCATTGCGGGGTAGTAGTATTTCTTTTTTTCATTGTACGCCAGTTGAGAGAAATGGTTCTTGAACCTAGAAATGCAATTATTGGGATTATTGTATTTCGTACTAATCTATAATATTGTTTTAGGGGTATTAAGATTGATATGATCGATCATTTGCTTGGTGTTAGTATATCTTGTAAGTCTAATAAAAGAAATTCCACTAAATTTGTTCATTTTCTCGCTTCCGCGTCCGCGTCCGCATCTGCACTTTGGACTGCGGATGTCGTGCGGATGTGGACCGTTGAGATAAAATGTCATTAATAAGCGGAAATTATCAAATTCTACTATATTAATAGAACTAGTTCATTGTGCGCAAAAGTGATGCAAGCGACAAGACGAGAGGCTGTTCTTGTATGAAGTTACTCTCTTGCAACCTACTTAGATCCACGTTACAAAGCTAAATTATTTTCACCTAGTACATTAGAACGAGTTAAATCATCACTTGGCAAAGCAGTTGAAGAGCTTCAATCTCTTGAATCTGTCGCTTCGCCACCCACCAAAAGAATAAAAGTTTCAGTGACAGAACCAACACCTTCATCAAGCAAATCTATCACAGAATCTGTCTCTCAGTTTCTTGAGTCAAGCAGCAATGACGAGACCTACGCGATGTCAAAAGATGTAGTAAAAATGATCGAGAGCTATCACCAAGAAAAACGCCTGGCTGCATGTGACAATCCTATTAGTTGGTGGAAAAATACGCAGAATATCTATCCATACTCGAGTAAACTTGCAAGGAAACATTTAGCCTGTCCTCCAACAAACGTACCAAGCGAGAGATTATTTAGCAGTGCTGGATTAATATATGATGAAAAGAGAAACAGACTGGCAACAGAAAAGGCAGAAAAATTAATGTTCCTTAAGCATAACCTTCCTATAATTAAGTTTGAACATTAAACGATGAACATCTTAGTTTACTTTATTTTAATTACTCATTTATAAATATGCCTAATAAAACTTTAAACTTAATATAAATAGTTATCAAGCTAATTAAAGATCTCTTTCTATAAGGGTGGAGGTTGGGAAAGAGGTCGGTGGGGTGCATTTGAGTTGGGTTCACGTCCCGCATCCTGGTAACACAATTATGGTTTCTAATTGTGGCTGAAACTCAACAAAATATAACGAATTTATTTGCAGACGAAATCACTAATTGATTTCTATATTAGTTAGATGCTTGATATTATTTTATATGTTCAGAGAAAAGTACAGCAATTATTGTACAATTAATCAATTATACTACATTATAGCTACAGCTCTCTCTATATAATAACTTATTATATACGTTAAACACAACAAATCTCGAATATATCCTAAAAAATAACGAAAATGTAGACATCCGCATCCGCATCCGCATCCGCGGATGTTGAAATCAAACATCCTCATCCGCATCCGCATCCGCAGATGTGAAAAAAATGACATCCGCTACATCACTAATATATATATATATATATATATATATATATATATGGGAATGAACTCAGAATGGTCCCCTGAGTTTTTTATGATACACACTGACCGTGCATGGAACAAGGAACTCTTCTGGGATAATTAAATCCACTATAGTCCGAATAAGTAATGGTAAATGACAAATACCATTGTTTTTCTTTTTCATGATGCTAGCCCGACGTGGGCAACGGGTCACTCGCAAAGAAGTCCCATAAATATGTGTGTGTGTGTGTATATATATAGGAACCCCCTCATAAATTATTTTCGCTGTTTAAAGCTTCCTACCCCTGGCAAAAACTATGGTATTTGTCATTTACCATTACTTATTCGGACTATAGTGGATTTAATTATCCCAGAAGAGTTCCTTGTTCCAACGGGTCTCTCGCAAAGAGGTCCCATAAATATAGCTTCCCTCACCAGCTATCTGCAAAGCAGACAGGATCCAGCTTTGGGACATGGATCTAGGGTTTAAAGCAAGCCTAGTCCCACTACATTCAGAACCTCTATATAAGTAAAAGACTCGTTGCATTCACGTCGGATTGAATAAATCAAAGAAAAAGGTAACTATTGTATTTTTAGCCAAAAAAAAACAAAACTTAAACCTCAACCGGGACATTGAGCGTCCACTTTTCAAGGCACGTAACACGTCCATTTAATATACACAAACTCAGAATGGTCCCCTGAGAAACTTATATGTTAAACACAGACCGTGCATGGAACAAGGAACTCTTCTGGGAAAATTAAATCCACTATAGTCCGAATAAGTAATGGTAAATGACAAATACCATAGTTTTTCTTTTTCATGATGCTAGCCCGACGTGGGCAACGGGTCTCTCGCAAAGAGGTCCCATAAATATAGCTTCCCTCACCAGCTATCTGCAAAGCAGACAGGATCCAGCTTTGGGACATGGATCTAGGGTTTAAAGCAAGCCTAGTCCCACTACATTCAGAACCTCTATATAAGTAAAAGACTCGTTGCATTCACGTCGGATTGAATAAATCAAAGAAAAAGAGGTAACTATTGTATTTTTAGCCAAAAAAAAACAAAACTTAAACCTCAACCGGGACATTGAGCGTCCACTTTTCAAGGCACGTAACACGTCCATTTAATATACACAAACTCAGAATGGTCCCCTGAGAAACTTATATGTTAAACACAGACCGTGCATGGAACAAGGAACTCTTCTGGGAAAATTAAATCCACTATAGTCCGAATAAGTAATGGTAAATGACAAATACCATAGTTTTTCTTTTTCATGATGCTAGCCCGACGTGGGCAACGGGTCTCTCGCAAAGAGGTCCCATAAATATAGCTTCCCTCACCAGCTATCTGCAAAGCAGACAGGATCCAGCTTTGGGACATGGATCTAGGGTTTAAAGCAAGCCTAGTCCCACTACATTCAGAACCTCTATATAAGTAAAAGACTCGTTGCATTCACGTCGGATTGAATAAATCAAAGAAAAAGAGGTAACTATTGTATTTTTAGCCAAAAAAAAAAAAACTTAAACCTCAACCGGGACATTGAGCGTCCACTTTTCAAGGCACGTAACACGTCCATTTAATATACACAAACTCAGAATGGTCCCCTGAGAAACTTATATGTTAAACACAGACCGTGCATGGAACAAGGAACTCTTCTGGGAAAATTAAATCCACTATAGTCCGAATAAGTAATGGTAAATGACAAATACCATAGTTTTTCTTTTTCATGATGCTAGCACGACGTGGGCAACGGTCTCTCGCAAAGAGGTCCCATAAATATAGCTTCCCTCACCAGCTATCTGCAAAGCAGACAGGATCCAGCTTTGGGACATGGATCTAGGGTATATGTGTATATGTGTGTGTGTGTGTGTGTATATATATATGTGTGTGTGTGTATATATATAGGAACCCCCTCATAAATTATTTTCGCTGTTTAAAGCTTCCTACCCCTGGCACAATTTTTCACTTTTTGACCCTGACCTATATTGAAGAATATTCCATTTATACAGACTTACTCTACATTCAGGTTTTTTATGACATAAATCTTTATTAACATATATTTTATTTAATAATGTACAGTATTAGGAAAATTAATTAAGTACAATAATATATTCAGAAGAAAAAATTAGAGGCATAATAAATGTGCTAAAATTCAATTAACTTTTTCATTGTTCCTTATCACATCAAAAGGGAAGAAATTTTCAATATCATTAGGAAATTGTATTTCATATGTTATGTTTCTTACTCATTCCATTGGGCCTTCCATTCAAACTTGGGCAGTTTTCGCCTTGATTCTAATAAGTTTAAGATAAACTTTTAACAGTTGTTATATCCTGTTCTTTCGTGACATGCCTTTGTTACTAGGTTCACTGTCCTTTCCACACTTTGACTGTGGCATGGAAAAGAAGTTATCTCCAGTGGCTTACATCGAGCCTGTAGCAGCTCATCGTCTCTAAAATTGTTTAGCACCGGTGGAGGAGTAATGATCTCTTTTTGCCAATCGGTCATCTCGGTGTGGTCAGTAGATTGGAAATTGAGGGTTCGAGGCAACCCAAAGTTTCTGGTACTTGAAAATCCTGTTCTTGAAAGGATGATTTTTCTGAATAGCTTGCTCCCTAATTTCTAGTCTCTTGTCAGTTACCACTGATATGAGTATATTTTCTGGGTGGGCAAAGTAGGTGTTATTCTTTAATACTGGTTCTATGATTGATCTATGTTGTTCATCTAAATTTCGAAGCAAGCACATTAAATGCCAAAAGTTATATGCACCATCAGTTGTATTAGGATGAGATTTTATCCAAAACTACCCTGGAGCATAGAACTGCATAATAATCTTGACTATATCTTGAAGGTTTTTATCAGGATTTGGCGTTGTGATATATAATCGAAGGACCCTATTGGCTAGAGTTAGCCAGCGAGCATGGTGAAGGGTACCTGGGGATCGAGTGGACAGATCTTGAGAAGTGTCTCCAGTTTGCACTGCCAGACACATATCATAGAGATATCTTTGATCACTGCTTAGCTCGTTCACAACATTTGCTGGAATTTCTTTAATGTTTCCCTTTACGCGAGAATATTTGACTACCTCCAATTTTGTTAAATCTGTTTTCAGTTTATTCCCAATTGAACCCACAAAAGTATTTGAACCTGTTGTTTTATCATCAATGGCTTTGTAGACGTGCATAAAAGGCAGCTCGTTCAAATGCAAGAGGCACACCAACCACTGCACTGGTCTTTTAAGATGAATTTCAACCAGTTTTATGGCTCCACCAATTTTTCCTGTATTTACAGGAGTGCCATCACACAGTAAGGCTTTGATAGTATCTGTGCTGTTTGAGTCTGTAATAATAGTTATCAACTCTTCTGCTATACAGCGAGCAGTTCCATTATCTGGTGTGACATGGTCTTCATAGATGCTTCCAGGTTCTTTCACAATAACAGTGTTCTTCTTTTATCTTTCCACTTTTAGTTAATGTGTATCTTTCCTTCCATCAAATCCAAGGCACTCCATTTTCAGATTTTCGGATTTAGACCTAAAAGTATTTGTTTCATCCATGCGATTTCTTTCTCTTTCTAATTTTTTTATGTCAAGCATGTTGGTGTGGTTAAGGATCCCCATATCTTTTAAAGCTGCATTGACTATTGCAGCTGCAGCTCTACAACTTACACGATAACGATCTGCTGTTAATGCTAGGTTTTTATAGGAGTGCCTGTTCTGAATATTCTCAGTCAATTCTAAATCGGCCTCATAGTCTACATCCATGTCTTCTTCGGTATTTTCTATAAATTCCGATGGTAAAACATTGGTGGCTTCAGTCATTTCTTCTTGTGCTTTTAGTTGACGGTTTTGTGCTTCTTGGACTCTTGCTAAAGATCTCTTCTTTGTTGAACTAGGCTATGCGATCAATTGGTCCTAACTGATTTTTTCTTTGTTTTTGACCCACAAAAGACTCCCATTCTGCCATTGGTATTTTATCTTTACACCCGCAAGATTTCCTATCAATTCCCTTATCATAGCATTCACAAGAAGATATATATCAAACATTTCATCATACTGAGCTACTTTTAAGGCAAAACTTTCATTTCTTCGATGTAACGGCACCTTGTTCAATTTTGAGGCTTCTTCTATTAGTCGACTGACTTTAAGATAGATACCTTTGGTGTTAATCGTAGGAAAAGAAAATTTCATCCAAATGTCTTCAATATCTTTTACAACAACCCTGTAACAATCATTAGCAGTTGCTGATCCTTTTGAGTTAGCTTCTTCACGACGTCGCACAAAAAGGTAGTGTCTCACAACATCTGCTTTTGAAGGAGTCATGGCTGCTGGGAATTCCGTAGGATATCCAAAGGCTGCATTTGAGGACTTTCTTCTAGTAGTCATAGTTTATATTCAGAAGTAAAATCAAATTATATGTAATTTATAATTTATGATAATTCAAATTATAATAAAGCAAATGCAAATTATTTATATTTATCTGAAAAATTATTTATATTTATCTGAAACAAAAATGTCAAGCATTAAACAAACAACTTATCATGTAACATATAACAACAATAAACATATGCAAATATGAAGGTAAAAAAGGGAGGAGGGGCATGTGATAGGGGTAGTAGGGTAGCACATGCTTGATATTTTAATATTTTAAGATGATAAAATGAAACTTCTCACATAGTGTACTTTTTAAGAAATAAAAAAAAATCCCATTTTCGACCCGACCTAATATATATATATATATATATATATATATATATATATATATATATATATACAGTATATATATATATATATATATATATATATATATACACAGTGGTGGGCACCGTTAACCAAAAAGTTAACTTCGATAACGATAATCCGTTAACCCCAATTTTTAACTGCGATAACGATAATCCGATAATTTTACTACAAAGTTAACGGAAGTTAACGATAATCCGTTAACGATAACTATTTCTTTACTAACATTTAAAAAATCAAGGAAAAAAGCTTTAAAACCCATAGAAAATGTTTGTTTATGCAAAATCCAACAATAAATAGGTATTTAACGGTATTTTTATCAAGTTTTGCAACTTTTTTGCTTAATAACTTTTTTTTATTTTTAATAAAAAATGTACTGATTACATGTTTTGAAACCCTTGTAACCACTAACCATTAACTAAATTTTAATTTACCAGAGAATTATTATGGCGGGAACTGAAAGGTAAAATTAAATTTTAGGCACATTTATTAAAGACTATGATGACTTTTACTAACGTTAAAAGAACCTTCTTACCTTCAATAAAAAGCGCACAACCTCCCCTTGCGAGATCTGGAAGCAGACTGAAGTAATGGCGGTTTGAATTCATTCGCGGAGCGGTGATCTTCCGTGAATGACTCCTCGCAGTTAACGTGTTAACGGACTTTAACAGACTAAATATCGAGTTATCGGAAGTTAACTGGTCCGATAACGATAAATGGAAATTAACTTCCGTTAATAGTCCGTTAAAAAAGTTAACTTCGTTAATTAACTGTTATCGAATTAACGCTTTAGTGCCCAACACTGTGTATATATATATATGTATATATATATATATATATATATTATATATATATATATATATATATTAGTGGTGGACCGGATGTCAGTTTTTCAACATCTGCAAATGCGGATTTTTAATTTCAATATCCGCGGATGCGGATATTTAGTTAATCTATCAATATAATATAGCATTATGAATATATGACATAATTTTTCAAATTTCGTGATATTACTATTATGGCAGGCAATGCATAAGAATTAAAATTAATATTAATGTTTTCATTATGATAAAAATAATAACTTTCTCAAGAGTTTCAGCCACAGAAAATTCAATGGAACAAGTTTCATTTAATTTTCTGTAATACCAGAATGCGGGAAGTGGACCCAACTCTTTTGCATCTTTTGCATTTTTTGTATTTATTTACAATAATTTTGTTCGAAACACGATAGACTGTTTGATCTTATACGAACAATTTCATTCTGAAAAGTTACTGTGTTGCTGTGAAAAAAAAATCACTGGAGTACGCACAGCGGCACAGGCAGTGTTTGTTGATTTAATGGTATTTATATTTTGAGGTTTATATATTTGTTTGTTCATTAATAACACTGTACAACAAATTTTCGGTTCAGAAAAAAAGCGGGAATAACATTCGGTCATTCTTAATATTTCGAGTGTGCTGATTCCAAATCTGAAAATAGTTTTTTTCTGTCACGTCACGTTTTTTTGTAATGACTGCTTAAAATCTTCATACCAAAAAATAAGAATATATTGATAAACAGATAGGCTTTATCATATGGAACAGTTTAATTATTGCTATACTTCAACATATATGCACAAAATTAACATAAAACTCTCGTATTATACTGTTTTCAACTCATTATTTGTATTTATGCTGGAGTTTGTGTGATGCTTCTGGTTGGTCACGCTTTAAATTCCAGCAGAAATCGGCCAGCATAGCAGGACTCCACTTCCCTTTGTATCAGCTCTCCATTGTGGCTATATCCTGGTGGAATCTCTCCCCGTGTTCGTCGCTAACAGCAGATGCGTTTTCCGGAAAGAATGAGAGATGTGACTGCAAAAAATGAATTTTCAATGACATCTTACATCCGAGACGTTGGTATGAGTTGATAAGTTGATCCACAAGTGCAGCATAGTTGTCGTATTTAGTCTTTCCTAGTAGACCGCTACACACGTTTATGAATGCACGCCAGGCTGCCAACTCAACCTCATCCATCACCGCTTCAAAGTGTTCGTCTAGCATGAGTTGGCGAATTTGAGGGCCGACGAATATGCCTTCTTTAATCTTGGCATCACTTATTTTTGGGAATTTTTCCTTTAGATAGATATTTGAAGGCAGGCTTATCCTGTTTCAACTCCTTTGCAAATTGTTTCATCAGCCCTCGTTTTATGTGAAGTGGCGGCAAGATAACCTTTTCCTTTTGTACTAGTAGTTCGTGAATAACATTGTGAGATCCAGGTGCGGAATTGTCTCGCGGCGGCCATACTGAGCATGTGTAGTGTTCAGACCTTGCTCGGCTATCCCACTTGCATAAGAAACACATGTATTTTGTATAGCCAGTTTGCAATCCATTGAGAATAGCCACAACCTTCAAATCTGCGCAGATAAGCCATTCATGTTCATTGTATTTTATACAGTCCAGAATAAAAGCAACATTGTCATACGTTTCTCTCAAGACGACTGAATGAGCGATCGGAACAGAAGGCATTGTGTTCCCATTGTGTAGCAGTACACTCTTAACACTGTACAGAGATGCATCAATGAACAATCTCAACTGATTCGGTTCATAGCACAAACCCAGAGCATCGAACAGACCATGTATATCAATGCAATAACAAAGATTGTTCTTCATCGTGAAATATTCCTGCAAATCCAAGGAGAGCTTTCGGAATGCTGTAATTCGTACGTCTTCCGCCAGCAGATTCCATTCTTGTAGACGTGAGGTCAGCGGTTCACTTTGTTGCTTGGTAAGTATTAAATCACGGACCAAATCATTGAGTTCAGGCTGCGTGATGAGATGTTGTTCTTTCTTGAACTCGACTTGAGCTTCATAGTATTCGCCGTCTGATTCCGATTTGTCAGAGCCGGTGCCTACATCTCTAGACCTGGCATGATGGAGGGTCGAGTTGCTTTCTTGCGATCTCCATCGCACATAGACAGGCACACCTGGTCTCCATGTCCATTGTCCATACCTGATCTTCAACAACCTGTCTCACCAGATGTACAAGCCTCCACTGCAAATAAATATAGCCATACCGCAATGTCATCAAAAAAGTTATCCCTCGTGTTAAAAAAATCTTAACAGTTGTTCCCCACAAATAATTCGCGTCGATACAACAACAGAATAGCCGCGGCTATTTTTTAAATTATGATGCTGTTGTTGATCTTGTAAAGTGTTATCAGCCATTGTGATTTTGCTTACAAGAATTAATGATTAGAGCATGTAAATTTTCAGTTCCTCGAGGTTATTTTTTCTATTGATCCGTCGGTGATCGAGGATCTGGTATGTTTATACGTTCTGATATAGCACAAATACAACACCCCTAGCGAACAACACTTCAGGTTGTTACAGTTAAGGTGTTTCTCCCGAAGAAATATATGATACTATTTGCTCTATATACCTCCCACATAGTAACAAGGCTACAAAGGCTGATCTGCAGGAATTATTAAATCAAATCCCAAGACCATTTCTCTTACTAGGAGACTTCAACAGCCGCCATCCTCTCAGGGGTGACATGGTCACCTCTTATTTGGCAGACCCTATAATTTCCATCACGCAATCCTTCCAGTTGGATATTTTAAATGATGGTTCACCTACTCATTATCACCTACAAACCGATACGTACACTTGTATAGACCTATCTATCTGTACTTCTGAATCACTTTGGGCTTCCAGTGGGAAGTTTTAGAACCACCGCCTGAGAAATACTTTGATAGTGATCATTTTCCTATTAAAATTACTGTTACTAAAGCAAGTTCTCCCATAATTGATCACTCAAAATGGGCTTTTAAGAGAGCAGATTGGCCCACCTTCAACCTTCTTACTGAATTCCATACCTCATGTGAAGATATTCAAGATCCTGACATGACGATGACCCATTTTAATGAAATTGTACTCAGTGCTACGGACATTAACATCCAGAAGACAACTGCTTCCCGTGCTTGGTGGAACCTGGAATGTGCTGAGGCTTGCGATAACATGAAAAAGCCTCCCGAAGATTGCACCGTACTAAACGCCAGGAAGATTCTATTGAATTCAGAAGACTCCGTGCTATTAAACGTAGAACACTGAAAAAGGCAAAACTTGACTGTTGGAAGGCTTACACCTCTACAATCAATGCCAAATCTTCCCTTAAAGCCATTTGGTCCAAGATTAAAAAAATGTACGTCCACCTTTGCCTGTCATAGTTGAGAACAACCAAACATTCACCACACCTTATGAAGTTGCCGACAAATTAGCAAGATCATTTGCTAGCTTCTGAAGTGGCTCTACATATACTGATCGTTTTCTAATTCATAAGCAAAATATACAAAGTAAGCCATTGAATTTCCAACTTTTCATCTCTGAGCCGTATAATGTAGAATTTTCTGCCTCTGAATTACACGAAGCACTGGAAATGTGTAAAGATAGCTTGCCAGGACCTGATGATATTCATTATAGTACGATGAGACACCTTCATTCATCTGGACTTAAGTTCCTTTTACAGCTCTTTAATCATATTTGGTGAACAGATTACCACCCAAATGGAAAGAAGCCGTTGTTATCCCAATTCCCAAACCTAATAAAGATCCTACTGATCAAGCAAACTATCGCCCCTTCTCTTTAACTAGTTGCCTCTGCAAGTCAATGGAACGAATGGTTAGTATTCACCTCACTTAGTACCTGGAAAAAGAAAAGATTTTTGCTGATACCCAATTTGGCTTTCGAAAATTTCGATCTACATTTGATCCACTATTACGCCTTGAGCATAACAAACTTGGCATTTTCCCAGAAAAAAATTTCTCCTAGCGGTGTTTTTTGACCTAAAAAGGCATATGATACCACTTGGAGAAGAGGAATTCTTTTGAAATTGCAAAATATTGGCCTCTGTGGATCCCTTCCGTTATTTATTTCTAATCTGTCTAATAGACAGCTTAGAGTCAAAGTGGGTGCAACATTGTCCCCTTCTCATATTCAACAGGAACGGGTCCCTCAAGGCAGTGTGCTCAGCGTTCTATGTTTTTCTTTGGCTATCAACGACATAATATCAGTCCTTCCGAATGATATTTAGAACTCCTTGTATGGAAATGATCTAGCTATTTATTACGTGGGTAGTAGTATAGCCGCAAAAGGGGAGAGTGCAAGAATGTTGCAGGTTATTATGTAATGTTGCAAAGGGGGAGAGTGCAAGAATGTTGCAGGTTATTATGTAATGTTGCAAAGTGGGATGGGGGTTGTTGCAAAGGGGGGTGGGGGGTGCAAAGGGGGTTGTTGCAAAGGGGTGGGGGGGGACTTGGAGGCGGCGTTATCCCCCAAGAGAAAGGAGGAGGAGGAGAGAAAGGAGGAGAGGTGTTCACCTGGCAGGAGCCAAGTGCACATTAAGACTTCAGCCGAGTTGGCGTTGTTTTATAGGCTCCTAATCAGCCAGTTGGCGTAAATGGCTTGAGTTGCCAGATACCGCGATACCATTGTATACATTATTATAGACTCCTAATCAGCCAGTTGGCTGTAAATGGTTGTCAGATACCTCTTTTTAGCAGTATTATTGTATACATTATTATTATATACGCCTAATCAGCCAGTTGGCTGTAAATGAGTTGCCAGATAGCGCCATGTATTCCGAAGACAGAGTTGCCAGATACCATTGTATACACTATTATAGACTCCTAATCAGCCAGTTGGCTTAGAAGGCTTAAATATTGCCAATACCTGTTATACATTATTATATTTCGAATACCGGTAGTAGAAGGCATAACAATAAACAACATTGCATCATTCTTTTTATTATAAATATATAGAAAATAAATATACATTTGAGGAATATGCGTATAACAGAAAATATATACACACAATTATGGATATATATATAAAATAAAATATACATTTCAATAATATACACTTCAATAGAAATATGTACATAACAGTACAGGAGAAATATACACACACACACAATTATGGTGATATATAAAATAAAATATACATTTCAAATAAATATACACTTCAATAGAAATATGTACATAACAGTACAGGAGAAATATCACGCAAAATATATATATATATATATATACACAAATCAATAGAAATATGCGTATAATCGGGGAAATGTCAAGCAAAATATATATACAATTCACTTTTTTTTCAAAATACTAAACTCGTCTTAATCGAGTTTACAATTACATCATTATTGCTCTGCATTACGCAGTATATGCGGCTTAATAATATTTCACCGCTTAAAGTATAGGGAAACCTGTATTCGATATGAAGGCTTTCATATCGTTCAGTACTATTTTTGTTCCCACTTTACAACCGGTTGGTAAGTCATCTTTAAACACGTCTAGAATACAATCAAAAGCACGCACAAAGAGTTCATCGTTAGCTACATTATTAAACACAAGTTTATAAGAACGCTTTTCCAATCGAGGGTTTATTTCTACCGACTCGAGCTTTTCAATCGTGAACTCACTCAACATAGCGGCAATTGAAATAATCTTCTAAATCGTTACGACAACTGCGCGTTATATAAAGAAATAGTTCTTCAGGGTGAACGGTGTAGGTGAGCTCAGCCTTGTACCGATCAATTGCTTTGTACCAAAGTTCATGGTATTTCAAAGAGTCTAAACTTTTTAAATAAACATCCAGCACTAGACCATTCTCACCAGTCCCTACACTCGGTAAACCCATCGAGCAGAGCAGTGTATGCGTATTCAAGTACTGTATCAAAATAAAGCATATCCGTAACACGCGCGTCTAATATAGGTTTCAGTTTACGGAATCCGACGATTTCAAACATTCTGTCGAGGATGAAACGGTTTCGCGTAGGAATAAGAGCGTTATTATCAGAAGCATTCTTCCACATCAGCCTATATCAATGCACGGCCGATCGTTATTTATACACAACGTACATACAACGGCGTATGAGGGTGCGTCACTAATCTGCTCTCTTCTTGTACCTACGTTAGCAGGTATTTTATAACGATCTTCACTCCACTTCTCAACTATCACAAAGATTCTATTCATCTCCTCGATACTTAAATAAACCCGTTTGTTTGTCGGTCTACATTCCGTTTCCAGTACATAGCTAATGGTACCGGAATTACGCCTGAACACGCGCAACGATTTCGTCACGGACACATCGTACGAGGCGTTGAGAATGCTGCTCAAAGGAAGTTCCATCGTATTCGAAGAGCGCACGTCCACTCGGCTCAAGCTCTGAGATAACTATGAGCCGTGTGAGGCACGCAGGTAGGCAGGAATGGTTCGACGGGCGGCTGACTCGATGATACGTGAATGGGCTTGTTCCGCGAGTCGAATTGTTGTACCGTACAAGAATATCACTACCAGCCTACGCACCAGACATTTGGATAAGAACTAGGAACATTTTACTAAACATCTCCACACTCCGGCGCACTATTTGAGAGGAACATATGTTCATATTTTTCCTTTCTGCCCATCAAACGATACTCGTCTCTAAACTCTGTTAAAAATTCACGCAGGGCACTAGCCACAACCTCACTACGAACCTCATCATGATATACGTTAATATAGTGATAAAAATACTTAAGATTGTCCATGATCACGAGATTCACATTTCCAGTCGTAGGGTATGAGTAATCGACATGGTGTAGCATGACGTAATACCGCTTGTCACACCACCCATCAGCAAGACTCATTATCCATACCTGCTGCTTCTCTTCTGCACGCGTTGTTTCTTTTACTTCACGGTGTATGTGAGACTTTATAAAGTTTAGCTCTGCAGTATACTTCAGCACATCGTCTGTGCAACGAAAGCCTTCAACGGTCTCACCAGAACATCCGTAGAGTATTTGTACATCTTGGAACTTCGCACAATCCAATGTGTTTTAAAAGAGGCATAGGAGGGATGAATAGGAAGTTTTTCGGTATCCACCACATCCTGGCACTTTACTGAATACCATTTCGTAAACGTTGTACAAGCAATATTAAAGGTAGCCATTTGAATACACGTCTGATCTGAATACACGTCTGATCTCTCGGGCTTACTGCGGTCGACTGACCACGCAGGGACTCCCAGATAGTAGCATGACTCACGGTCTTACAGTGGGCGGAGCTTAGAACTTTCACCTACACACACACACACACACACACACACACACACACACACACAAAGGAGAAAGTGAAACGCTATTTGAAACATGATTTATTTAATAAACGAGATATTCAAGTTATATATATTTACAAATACGATTTAATAAACGAGATATTCAAGTTATATATATAATATATATATATTTACAAATAGATACGATTATATACAAGACGTGTGAGTTAGAAGCATCATTGGTATCCAAAGGGTACGGTATCATAGGTACCAGGTAACTGGTAACGTTTCCTATAGGTGTTACGGCACCATCGTACCCCTAAGTTCCTTCACGCCTCCCAGCTTCTGCGCCCGAAAATTGTGGGTGCCTACAATTAGTTGGTGAGGTTGTTCATCCAAACATACTAGATCCTTCAACGACTCAAAGTTAACAACCTCCCGATTCGCATGGTTGAGCGTAATACCCTTTGCCTTCACGATATATTTCATTTCATCCCCCACCCTGACCCGTACCCCATAAGTCTTAGGTCCTGTTGAGGCAAAAGAGTCGGCGTATGCGTTGTCCCCATACTCATCCTTGATCTCATCAGTGAGCTCGCCGAGGAACTCCCCAATAGTGGGCATGTATTCACCCTCCCTCTCTGTGAATATCACGCTATCTGTATCGGCATACAATACTCTCCGCCCAAGAGAATGCAATAGACCCCAAAGTTTTATACGGGCGTAGGCTGTTGTGAAGCTGGCCACAGGTATGTTTGTAACCCTTGAGGTATCTGTGGCAAATTCAGTGTTGTTGTACTTTATTACGTAAGTATTACCTACATTTACGATCTCCATGACCTCTTTATCGGGGGCATTGGCATATCCCAGACATCGCTATAACTTTGTGCCAAATGAATGCTCCCTCGCCGGTATTCTGCGCAAATTTTCCCCATAGACTGTTTAGACACAACTTTGCACTAAAGCGCTTGCCAGGATTCTTTACAATTTGGACACGATCAAGTTGTATACCTTCGCGGTCGCGGTAACGTTGAATATAGGCAGACTTTTCATCTTCGGTATCAACTCCTCGCGGATACCCTGATGCCTCAACCTTATCTTCAAAAGGTGTTTATATATGGTGTGAAAGGTTGGGTAGCTTCTGAAACCTCCACACCTCATGTATCTTCAGTATTCTATAACCATGGCGGCAAGGCTAGGGCCAACTCAGGACTTGTATATACGCCTCTGATCTTTACGCTGGTGGGGTATATGGTTACATTCGCCGTTATCTCTTCCGCGCACTTCACGACACAAGGGAAACATGAGCTTGTCGTCGATAACGACAGGTAAGATCGGCATCCATAAATTGCGTGGGGGGAGTACGTCTACGAAAGAGATCCCAAAGTAACGATCATTCAAATTTTTTGAAAATTCATTGATGGATGGTAGGCTAGGCCCCAGTTTCTCAGGAGCGCCCGGGGGTACGGATTGCTCTTCATCACGTATGGGTATAAAGAACAGAAATCGTAGTAATGGAGCTTCACGCCTCCGTAGGTGGGAAGTATAGTCTGAAAGGATTTGTACGTCCTCCAAACAAGCTATCACCACATTTGAGAGGATCCAGCACCATTGACGCTTGATCGCTTTTATTTCCTCACGGTACACCTCGTCTGTCTCCATCCGTGCATCATATTCATGCTCCCACAAGACTTTGTGAGTGAACTGTGTCCTATAAGTTGATCGCGGGTGCGGGTCGATGCAACAGTCGGCAGGAGACCTACCGTTGATATCTCCGGTGACTCCGCACTCAGGACGGGCATCCATGCCACCAGCAACCGTTAAAGGAGTACACAGTCTTCACACTAGTGACACGGTTTTCACTTAACCCATCAACCCAAAAAACACGTCCATTAATCTTAATGGGTACTTCACCCGTGTTGCGGGCGTGCTTTATGTATACACCTGTCTGTTGCTGTAGGTGTATGAGCCAGTAAATAGCCTTGTGCCCGTAACTGCGGGGATTGTTTCGGTGAATAATGGTAAGGTGTCTTTCGGCATGAAGTTATTCTTGAACACCGTAAAACATAATGATGCGATGGTGGTTGCGACTTGCAGTGGATCGCATTTGAAACGGGCTATGTACATCCTTCTAAAGGCCTGGAAACATACTCTAAGCACCCGCACATCATTCACGCAATAACGCTCACATTCATCAGCTATATTATAAGGGTTACTTTCATTAAAACTGTCGTAGTATCGATCAAAGTCTTCACGTTCATCCATGCAGTCAAAATAATGTTTGGGGGGTGTGGGCCTACGTAGTTTAAAGTCTCGCTGGTGAGGAAAGTGTATGGGAAGTATCCTTTGGAAACTTCAGCTGCTACTCCATCACCTTGGGTAGCTTTGCTAATTTACAAGGTGTGAATAATAAGTATCTTTAAATTGTACATTGCCTCTTATCTGCATCTGTATTAATTTGTTGCCTCTTTTCAATGGATCACACTGTAAATATCTCAGAGGATTCGTGTTCAAGCAACTCCTTATAAAGGAACCTCGTGTCAAACTTTGCCCCGTTATGGCGAGAATATACACAGTCATTTTTTTGAACTTGTCGGCTAACTTGACAATATAGGACACAAATAGTTTCACAGGACTATCGCTGACATTCGTTTTAAAAACGTTTGTCCGTTTACCACATTTGGGGCACTCGTCACATTCGATATCCATACACTCATCACAGATAGTCTGGCTCACAAGTAAATGTGGAATTACCTCTTTGGTTTCAGCGTTCGTATATGTTTCTATATCGTAGTATACAGTTATACAGGGGTTATTTTAGGCTTAGCATCTTTCATATAACATACATGCTTTACTCCATCCGCCTTATATTCCTCCTGGCATGTAGGACAGTGAATTACGTCACACTTGTGCTTAAATTTTCCCCAATTATCCATTGTGTGAAACATACCACATTCACAGATTCTCATTTTCCTGCACGTGCCAAATGATTTATGGAAATCAAAACAGCTATTATTGAAAAAATGTGGCGTCTACACACATCACCAGTCTCTCTTCTCAGCTTCAACTACACGGCTTTCACATTTGGTGCTTTTACACTGCTCACATACCATGTGACATTCTTTACAATGTCTCACTATATCATCCGCAAACTCGAGGCACCCCTTACACAAATCATGATGTCTCCCATATTTTCGACTTTTGTCATAACTCGCGTAAGCCCCTATATTACGGATGGGGAGATACGTTGTCCCTGACAATCCTAAAATAGTAGGGGCCTTGTACGATCTCTCAACAGCTTTTTAAAAACATACACCGTCCTACGACGATCATCCACCCAAACACAACTATGCGGACATTCATTTCCTGTTCTACCCTTCTCAGCTCTTCAGACCCATATTACAGTCAAATTCAAGTTCACAGTCTTCAGCTAGTTTAGGGCATGCTCCACGACTGTAGCAACCAATTTTTGAGTTCGTTTTTTTGTACAGTAAACATACGTGCTAAGAGTACTGCTATAAAGCCGCAACGACGATCGACGTTATATATGCCGTCTATAAATAGCTTGAGAATTGAAGTTAGAGTATACGGTATGGCACTAGACCCGCAACACGGTATACATGATCAATATTTACCGTGAAGTTGTCCATATTGAAGGCTATACTACTTTGGGCGGCTTGCATTATACGCCCTAATATATATTCTACATCTTCAGCCGCCAAACGTCTAAATGGCACTATCACCCAATAATCGTCTACATCACCGTCATCTGCCCGAATCCAAAGGACATACTCGTCCTGACTTCATTCACGCTCGTCACGATTCTGAAAGAGCAAACTCATAATACGCTCTACAACCCGGCCGTAGTCCGCGCTCAATACCATTGCTATACATGACTCTAGGTCGACCCTGACTCTATACCGATTTCTAGTCAAGGCTGGGGTGGGGGCTGCGGATCGCACCAATTCCAGCGTTATACCATCCTCAACAGAACGGGGGGCGGATGAATTAGTGGATATATTAGCGGAAGTGCTGCTGATGGGGCCCTGTTGCGTAGGAGTTGATGGTTGGGGCTCTATTATTGTAGACTTAACAGAACGGGGGGCGGCGGATGAATAGGGGATATATTAGGTGCTGCTGGGGGTGTTTTGCGTAAGAGTTGAGGGTTGGGGATCTATTACCGCTGCAACAGATGCGTATTTCGGTCGCCTTATACCTGACGTGGGTATCTCATACCTCCGCTTTGGACGTGTTACCGGTATCGCTGGTGAGGGTTCAGGGGAGGAGATCACAACTACACTGTCGTCGAGTCATCCGTAATGATGGGCTGCTCTCCTCATCGTCATTCACGGTTCTGTGGGAGAAGAAATATAAGGATCAGCACTCAAAATTTGTAATATTTTGTAAATGACTCACTTAGAGTGTGACGTGTTAGAAATGGACTCTGTAGAAAAATTCAGATTCACGAGCCCATCCACATGTATTATATCTGGACCTACAGATGTGGTAAAACTGTGTTTATGCTTAAAATCATTAAAGAAAAGGGGAGATGTTCTCGAACTTTGTGCATAAAGTTATATGGTGCTATTCGACGTATCAATCATCAGTGTTCAACGAGTACCAAGATATTTTGTTCCACAAAGGCGTATATGACGTTAATTCGTTAAAGGGAAATGAACATACAGTCAATTGTAATTGACGATCTCATTTGGAGATGGATAAACGTTTGCCGAGACATTTACAGTATTCTCCCCCATCTTAACATAAGCGTGTTCTTCATCAATCAGAATCTATTTTTCAAAAATAGATACATGCGCGATGTGTCGTTAAATACGCAATATCTAGTCTTATTCGCGCAACGTAGAGATGTATCACAAATTGGGTATTAGCCAATCAAATGTTCCCGAATCAGCGTAAGGAGCTTTTGAAGTTTATAAAGAAGCTACAAGCACGCGTTACGGATATTTGCTTTGCGACCTTCATCCGCGAACACGTTTAGAGTGCTTCGCGAACGAATATATTTCCAAACGAGCCTGAAACGGTGTATATTCCAGAATGACAAGAGACTAAAGAAATACGTGAATTAATAAAAATCTATCATCGACTGCCTCGGGCAATGCAGCAGATGTTTATTAAAAATATCGATGCCGACTTTTTAAAATGCATCTGTGAAAATCTGTTCTTAACGTTATAAATTGCAATGTATCAATGAAAACCCATCAGAAGGCTCGCTACGCCGCTACAAGACATAATACGTGCACTCGCTCGTAAAAAGCCAACTGTAGCGAAGAAAAAGCGAATTATTGTACAAACAGGAGGGTCATTTCTCCCATCTTATCTCAGGTTTGGGTCCTTTACTGCCTAGATTAATATAATGAGAAGTTGTAGTGATTCCCCACGAGTGTACGCCTCACTGCAAAGGAATCCAGACACGGATCTAGATCCCCGTAAAGCAGACTTAAAAAGAATGGAAAGCGAATTGTTAGCCCTATTAACAGTGAAAAAACACCTGATGAGAAAAGATCTTATACCAAGAAGCTCTGCAGAAATTTCTTCACGAGTACGAAAATTATAAGAGCCCTACAGAGATTCCTGTGGTTATTAGGCACAGCACGGGGGACGATGGCGACATAGGATCTGTACCCGGCGACACAGCTGACCAACCAAAAATTTAGCCACACAACATATCAAACATGTATTAAAAAATACCCTCCACTTACATTGAGGAGTAAAGGCTTAAGTCTTTATAATCTATTGAATGAGGATCCCGCCATACAATGGACCGATACAGGGGAGATCATTGTGGAAGGATCAAAGGTACAGGGATCGAATATCGTAGACATTGTCCATGATCTGGTGAGAAAGTGGGATAGCCATCACCATCAGGATGGAAGCATATTAAAGCAGACTACAACAATAAATGTCCCTAAAATGTTGATAGGAAATCTGAACAGGTTAAAAGACTTGGAACATGCAACGCCTGTGACACAATTGAAGGCGCCGTCCCCCCGGCGGTAACACCTTTTGAAGAGGAGCAAGAAGAGGTTAAACCACCCTACCCACGTGCCTCTAAAATACGCAAATGGCTAACGTATTAACTAACGCTATTATGACATTTCTACCACATCCTCTTACGGCGGCGTAGATAGACTGTACAGAAGTGTTTACGGAGTAGGAAAAAAAGATGTTGAAAGATTTTTGAGGAGCAGGACGCTTATACGCTTCATAAGCCTGTGAGAAAAGGTTTAAAACAGCCAAGACAACGCCTTCCTCGATGATTCTATTTGGGCAAGCAGATTTAACAGACATGCAAAGATATTCTGTGTATAACGATGTTACCGCTACATTCTATCATAATAGAACGTGTCTCTAGATATCTGTGGCTAGTTCCTCTGAAAAATAAATCACCTGAAACAGTTGCTAAAGCCACCAAAACGCTAATGTTAAAAGAAAACAGGGTTCCTGGCTATTTTTGTACGGATTGGGGAAGGAGTTTATAGGCCGTGCTTTTCAGAATATGTTGACAGAGTTTAATATCAGCTATTACACAACCAATTCTATACATAAGGCTTCTTTAGCTGAAAGAGTTCAGCGCACCATAAAGGAACGCATGCACCGTTATTTTACACATAAAACACATACAGATTTCTAGACATTCTGGAATCATTGGCATCATCCTACAACCGCTCACACCATCGCACGATTGGGGCAACACCTAACGAAGTTTTTAGAAAGAGGTACGCTCCCGAGAAGAGATGGATCACCACACCACCACCACCACCTCTGTGCGCTTCAAAATCAATGATTATGTAAGGCTGTCGCGTTCGGGAATAAATTCGCAAAGGTTTTGAGCAAGGATGGACACGCGAGATTTTTAAAGTTAGGGCTGTGAGACCTAAAGGTGTGATAATGATGTATTACATTGAAGATTTGAATGGGGAAGGAATCTCAGGAGGCTTTACCGCGAGGAATGCAGAAAGTTGCGTTTAATTTAGAAAAAATGTGTTTAAAATTGAGAAAATTTAGGAAGCAAAGTTCAGGAAGGAGAAAAATGTACCTGGTGAAATGGCTAGGGTACCCAGAAAGCTTCAACACATATAAAAGCTGATGCAATAATGAAGCTTAAATAGTATGCAACATGGCTCCTAACCATTTCTACGTCACACTCCCGTCCTCCTCGTCCCTGTCTGTACACCCTAACAACACGCTAGCCAACTTTGTAACAGAACTCCATGGGCACATTGAATTGGGTCGTGATTCGTATGAGGTGGGGATATGCGAAATTCAGCTGGACACCGTCTTTTTAAATAATGAACATAAAGAAACCGTTTTTACGATTCTTAGAGACATTGACGAGTGTGAAAAAGGATGAAACTATGCGCATCGCTCGGACTAAGATTACACGGTATTACAGTACAGAAGTAAGACTAGGGCCGGGTCAATATGGTTCGGCCGAGGATGTTGTGAGAGGCTTAAACGTGAGTTTAAGAAACTCAAACCTTACGAATGATTTAGTATATGAATCGTAAACAACCCTGCACATACACTAATCCTAAAATCAAAGACTAACAGACGTCTTAAAGAACATAGAAAGTTCAAAATTCTAACCAACGGGATATAGCGCAGCCTTCCAAAGAGACAGTATAACTTGTCCAGATTAATCTATCAATTGAAGATGGAGAAAGGCTGAAAGTCCCCAGACATGTGCTATATTTACAGTAATATATGGAGCACCAGTTTGTTGGGGATACCAGGCACGCCTGCTGCGCATTGCTCACATCCCCAACCATAGAGGAGGAGTTTGAGTATTACATATGACAGGCCCCATTATGTGAATGTCGCAACTAATTTAATAACCAATATCACAATATATATAAGAACGATTGAGGGCGAAAACTTCCCATTCGGTAACGGGGAGCTTAACAGTGAAGCTACACTTTCGACGCACTGAGTTATAATGGATAGAAAGCCTTTCACCGTCTATCGAGGGATGCGATACCAGCGCGGTAGTGGACTTGGATCCATTTTTTCATCCATACTACGTACGGCTGTTCCTTTGCTGAAGAGGGTGCCAGATACCTTGGAAGGAAAGCGCTACAATCAGGCCTTAACACTGCAGAAGACATATTGGCCGGGGCTAAACCTAAAGAAGCTCTAAAAAAACATTTAAAGCGTACACGGAACGAAATCATCAAGATGCAAAGAGAAAAATGCGTGGTGGCGGGAAGAAGAAGAGGGCTCCCCGGAAGAAGAAGGGTCACGTGGTATTAAACGTAAAAGGCTATCAAAAAAGAAATGCTGTAAGCGAATGAAACCTATGGTTGACCACTTTTTTGACTGATATAAGCTAAGGATATTGACTCATGAATCATAGTTTGTTTACCACTTGTCGAGAGAGGAGTCACTATTTCGCCATGGCACGCTTCATCCACCCATGTAGTTCACAATGCTGTAAATCGGAGCTGTCCTTTTTTGAGCTCCCGCCAACCCAAGTTTCTATTGAGCACAGTGACTTTATTACAATTAACCCTTTAACACAATTAGTTCACCGAGTGCACCTATAGAATCGTGATACCCAGCTCAGGTCCTTACTTTTTTGATCCAAGCTGTGTGCACATGTACGCTAAGCTACGTATAGCCCATTCTGATGGAACGGCCTGCGATGACAAATATGCTGTATACCCTGAAACAAACTTTCTGCACGCCATATTCAACCAGTGTGACGTATATTTAAATCAGACCAACATATCGGCAGGCACGGGGTACTATCATCTACGAGCCTATTGGAAATGTCCTCAACTTTTCCAAAGAAGCGAAGGCTACCTTTTTAAGTGCGGAGGGATATTATCAAACTAAAGATGAAAATAGTATAAAGGACAAATTTAAAAATTCTAAAAGAAAATATCGAGTGTTTTGGACGGTTGCACACAGATTTCACTTTCCAGGAGAAGTTGCTTGTGAACGGGGTGGATATGAAAATAAAGCTCACCCGCACGAGTCCTGAGATCTGCTTAAATCTGGATGCGAATCAAGAAGAGGGGCAAAGTCCGTTGTGGTTCACATTATGGACACATACTTCCGCGTACGGCGAGTGAAATTAAGTTCACCAAAACAACTAGAAATTGAGAAAAATTTACTAAACGCTACAGTGAAATATCCTATTAACAGAGTGCAGATCAAACTATATACGGTTCCTGCAGGGTTGGCATCGAAGCAGATAGAAAACATTGCCCTGGGAAATCTTCCTAAAAGGATATTAATCGGCATGCAGGACCACGCTTCGGTGAATGGAAAATATAAAAAGAGTGCCTTTAAATTCGAGAATTTCGGACTTAAAATATAACTCTATACGTTAATGGCACTGCTTTGGGTGGAACAATGGGTACGGACTATTCATCAGACGCTGTTACCTCTTTGTGCCAGAGCCTATAGTAATCTGACCCATATTGCAGGTGATTGTGATGAGCTTGGTAATGGGGTAACGCAGGAAGAATTCATTGATCAATTTAACCTTTATCCGTTTGACATTACACCTGACTTATCTGCTAGCGTAAATACCCATTTAACACCACAGCAGAGCGGTAACATCTCAGTGCGGCTGGAATTCGCCAAGCCTATAGACGCTCCTATTAGTGTACTAGTATATCTCGAATCGCAAGCCCTAATAGAAGTAGATAGATTTAGAAGCGTTATCACTGACTTTTAAAATGGATGCTAATACACTTCAGAAAGTAATGGAGCGAGTCACACGTTCCAAATTTATCGGCGTGTTTGCGAAGAATGAAACATTGAGTTTGCCAATACGCGAGAATGCGGTAGTCTTATTGTGAACACAGACATCATCGGTAATGAAGGGATTCACTGGATCGCTGTCTATTTTAAAAATAGACAGCGCCTGTACTATTTTGATTCACTCGGTACTCCCCTGGAGTGACCCTATTATTGTAAAATTTCTCGCTCAGTTACATATTCCCGAAGTTGTATGGAGCCCATTTCGTATGCAGGGATATTTTACTAATGTTTGCGGAATGTACTGTCTCATTTCTCATGCATATGTCAAATGATAAAGAATTTATAAATTTTTTAAATTTATTTGACCCGTGTCACACTCACCGAACGATGAAATGGTATGCAGACAGATAAAAAACCGTTTTCCAATTGTACGTACTCGTTGTATATTATAATGTTTTTGTTCGTATATTTGTAACGGTATATTCGTTTTTGTACTGATTTCTTTCATTTAATAAATTTATGAAAATATATTGTCTTCTTATCCCAAAAAGATCGAAAAAACCTTACATTATTTCGGTGTGACATTGTTGACTGATCAGTATACCCTCCCTATTCCGAGATTCTTCAAAGATTGTATAACTCGTGTCAAATCCTCATCGGATCTTAAAGGAATAATGCTTTTAAAACATATACAGAGTATACAGACAGACAGATCCCCATTATGTGAAGATATCTTTGGTTCGAGTGAACGCCATAAAATTTCGATTTTAGCATAATGGGGAAATAACACTGATTGACATTTTTGGCGAGTATCTATTTGACGAGATACTACAACTCTCCATATATATATAATATAAATTCTAATTATAGACACTTACATTTCTATGGTAGTCCCTTGCGTCGGGTTGTAAGGAGCGTCACTGCAAATATCTTCTACGGTTTGCGTTGAAAATAATTCGCCACAATCAATCGCATTGAAAAGACTAATTGTGGTTAATGCTGCAGTATCACGTTCTTCATACAAGTCTGGGGAGACGTACAGGTCCATGGTGGAGGATGTGTGACACTGCTGACTGATCAGTATATCATCCATATTCCGAGGTTCTTCAAAAGATTGTATAACACGTGTCAAATCCTCATCGGACCTTAAAGGAATAATGCTTTAAACATATACAGAGTATACAGACAGATCCCCATTATGTGAAGATATCTTTGGTTCGATTACCAATTTCGATTTTAGCATGATGGGGAAATAACATTGATTGACATTTTTTACTAGTATCTATTTGACGAAATACTACAACTCTCCATATATATAAAATCGAATTATGGACACCTACATTTCTATGGTAGTCCCTTGCGTCGGATTGTAAGGAGCGTCACTGCAAATATCTTCTACGGTTTGCGTCGAAAATAATTCGCCACAATCAATCGCATTGAAAAGACTAATTGCGGTTAATGCTGCAGTATCACTTCTTCATACAAATCTGGGAGACGTACAGGTCCATGGTTGAGGAATGATTATTCACTGATGCGAAATAGCTACTGTTACTCCCAACTGAAAATATCCCCTTTTATATGCACATTCGCCAAGCTCCGCCCAAAAGACCAGATGTTCGTCGTGATTGGCTGCCGATGTAGCTGGGTGGAGCTATGACGTGCACCATTCCGCTATAAAGGGTACGGACGAGTAATTGCATCTTTATATTTTCACTAATAGAATTAATGCTCTTATTCTCCTTTGAAAATTATTTGGTGATTCGTATATAACTTTTGATATTGATTCCAAATATGGTTTCAGAAGTTTTCTATCACCCATAGTTTTCGAGAAAAACTATGGGGGGTCTAAGGTGGTCATTACACATAATAAAAGAAAGTGGTTGGCAGATAAATGGGTACCCTGTGTCCTAGTGGTTAAGACGCTGGGCTGTTGATGGTTCCACGTTAAACTGTAGGTCTAAGGTGGTCATTACACATAATAAAAGAAAGTGGTTGGCAGATAAATGGGTGCCCTACGTGTCCTAGTGGTTAAGACGCTGGGGCTGTTGATGGTTCCACGTTAAACTGTAGGTCTAAGGTGGTCATTACACATAATAAAAGAAAGTGGTTGGCAGATAAATGGGTACCCTATGTGTCCTAGTGGTTAAGACGCTGGGGCTGTTGATGGTTCCACGTTAAATTGTAGGTCTAAGGTGGTCATTACACATAATAAAAGAAAGTGGTTGGCAGATAAATGGGTACCCTACGTGTCCTAGTGGTTAAGACGCTGGGCTGTTGATGGTTCCACGTTAAACTGTAGGTCTAAGGTGGAGTGGAAAGCTTGACCTTCGTCAGAATGAACAATTCGGGCGGAAGCTAACCAAAGGTTATCCAAAGGGTATATATATATATATATATATTATATATATATGGGATGAAATTCACAATAAAACACGTGAAATGAATGAATGCTGAAAACAAGGAGTGAGGTGAGGTTTTGTTTGATTTGACTCGTAGAAAGTAAAATATGGTCGACCGAGTTGGGCAGATTCTCGGAAATCCTTTCCTCTATCGGATTATGTTTTGGGTATTTCCAACTTTCTTCGTTTCTTTAAATTTCGTTTTTTCAATTTTCTTCGCAGGGATGAAGCTCATGTGTTTCGAATTGTATCGCGAAATCATGAAAATATTTTAGAGATCTGGTTTTAAAAGCTTTTGTTAATGAAGAATATTAAATATACTCGTATTTATAGTAAATATTGATGTAGTCTTATGATAATACAATAACTAAAATTTTAGTTATCTCATTCACATGAATTGGAACTCTTTATTCACGTTTGCTATTATTTATTGATTGGTGATACATTCATAATTAGTTGGGTATCCCTTATAAAAATCATTTCTGTCTAACGATTTATTTATTGGGTAACTTTACTAATTCTATTAACGCGTAAATCTTTCTGAAACATGAAATCATTGTTCAAAGGCTTTATTTGCTGGATCTATTTAAACTCCTTCGCGTGCAGTTTAGGTAATTACATTTATTCAAGTAGAGTTTGCAACCTCTCCTTTCTTCAAGCGAATACTGCAACGTTATACATATTGATGCAGCTTAGATAATTTTTTTTGTTATTTCCAACTTTCTCTCGTTTCTTTAATTTCGTTTTTCAATTTTCTTCGCAGGGTGAGGCTCATGTGTTTCGAATTGCATCGTTCTATAATTCTGTTTTCTATGGTTGGTTGGATAACTACGTTATTTGTTTCCGTCTTTGAATCTTCCAATTGAATATCTATATAAACATATTGTTATTTTATATGTTTGATTCTTCCAACTGATTAACTATATAAATATATATATTGTGGTTTACGTATAGTTAAAATAATATACGTTTGGTATGATTTTCATATATATATATATATATATATTTCTATAATTCTGTTTTCTATGGTTGGTTGGATAACTACGTTATTTGTTCCGTCTTTGAATCTTCCAATTGAATATCTATATAAACATACTGTTATTTTATATGTTTGATTCTTCCAACTGATTAACTATATAAATATATATATTGTGGTTTACGTATAGTTTTAAAATAATATACGCTTGTATGATTTTCATAATATATATATATATATATATATATATATATGTATATATATATATATATATATTTCTATAATTCTGTTTTCTATGGTTGGTTGAATTATGGATAACTACGTTATTTGTTTCGATAAGTTCAACTTCAAGGAAGCTCAAGTTAATGTTATATTTTGCATATAATCCACTATATACATCTATTGTAAAACACTATATACATCTATATTTCAATTAAGTGTGTAATTATTTAATTCATCTACCATATTGTGGTACACAATGCTTATTAGAATACATGGTGCGATCTGGCAACTCAGCACCCCAATACAAGGCGTGATCTGGCAACTCAGCCAGAATAGAGGCTTATAAAAGATCGAGAAGCTGGTGAAGACTCATTCCCAGCTCGGCTCCAGCCGAGCAAGGACCTCTGGTCCTTCTTTTTTTGGCCCTTTGGTAAACCCTTAGTGGCCTCTTAGGTTAGGAAAACGAAAATAATATGCCTTAAAGGCAACTACTCTCTCTCTCTCTCTCTCTCTCCTTCAGTTCTAGAGGAACTGGCTGCCAGCTCCTTTAGGTTCTCTCTCTCTTTCGGGAGGGCGGGTAAAGTATTTTGCACAATCCCGTCCCGTGGGTTACTAGGACCCCATCCCATCCCTACTCTGTCCTTTTAGATTACGTTTAAGGTTGTTCTCCTCTCACTGCAAAAAAAAAAAAAAAAAAACTTTTCTTTTAGTATTAAGTCTTTTTCTCTTCTTTTACTATTAGGACCCTACTGCTACCTCATGCGTGGGAAGAGAGGCTTTGGAACCTCTATAAATAACACCATTTAACGCTCGTAGGTTGTGAGAGACTGGATGGAGGGGTCCCAGGCGTAGGGCGCGATGAATGGAGTGTGGCTAGTGCCCCGTTAAGCCATTCCTAACGCGTAATGGCTTGACCAGCCCCCTGCGACCGTTCTTTGGTGACCAATTGATGGTGCTTGGCTGTACTGCTCTGAGGTGAGAGGGCTTTACTGCCCAGCTGGCTGCCAGGCCAACGTAAAGTCTCGGGCGTAGCCTCTGGGTCTGGTGGGATATCCCTTGAACACTGGATTCTAAGAGTCTGGCCGCTTGTGAGTGACTAGTAAGACTAAGTAAGGGGCTGCATCTCGCTGTCGCTCCTGGCGGAAAATCCGTGACGCTTGCGACGCGATGTTTGTCAGTTGGTAGCTGCGACACGTTTGGGACGGTCCGGCCCTGGGGAGACTTTGGTCGGTGCGGCAGCAGGAGAGGTGTAGTCTTCTGGAAGGAATGAACGTCACTTGCAAAAAGGCGGATGCGTCTACGCGCGGATGAATTCACCCCCCCCCCCCTTTTTTATATACTGGTCATAACGTTTTTGGATAGTTTTTCATTGCTAGAACGCTTTATCTTATTCAGAGTATTCAGAAAGAACAAAAAAAAGAGGAAATATGGCAGGGCCAGCTAAATTGAAAGCAGAATGCTTTAAATGTAAAGTTAATCATTGGTGCGTAGACTTCCCAGAGGGTAGTATCAGCGATATCACATCCCTTAGTGTATGTTTGTTTTGTAAACTTAGAGACAACCACGAAAGGAAGTTAAAGAGCTAAAGGAATTAGTAAAAAAGCTTGAAGCTAGGGTCGTAGCACTGGAAATCCAAACCAGTGGACAAGATCAAATTAAAACACACCAGCAGATTCAAACTGTAAGATTAAGTATCTAGAACAAAGGGAGGGCTCAAAGAAGGGGCTGATAGAGAAGGGTGGGAAGGGATCGATAGAGAAGGGTGGGCAGGGGCCAATGAAGAAAAGGGTGGAAGGGGCCTGCTGATGGCCCGAAGAAACCGAAGGATGTAGCTACCTGTCGGGGTGGGTCGGGTGGTGTAACTGCGTGTATGGGTGGCGACGGGTTTCGAAAGGTCTCGGGCAAGAAGGCTGCGAAGCCGAAGCCTGAGACCCCAGTTGCCCCTGTCAAGACCTCTAACCGCTTTAGTCTCCTGCGCTCGAAGGAGGAAGACACCGTTTTGATTGGGGACTCGCAGATCAGGGCCAGGAGAAGTACTTTGCTTCAGCAAACCGGGATGGGAGGAAGGTAAGGTGCTTACCTGGGCGGGGAACGGCGCACTTAAGGAAGGAGGTAGAGAAGGTGCGCGTGCTAGTCGGAGGACTGCGATCGTTGTCCACGCTGGTGGCAATGACCTGTTCCTCAAAGGCGGTGGGGTAGGTCTTACTGAAGGTATCATCACCGAGATCATGTCTCTTGCGGATGATCTAAAACTGAAGACAGACAGGGGAATGTTAATGGGTATTTTACCGCGAATGAATGTCAGTGACCACGCGCTCAGTAAGGTCATTGGCATCAACGAGAGGGTACAAGACTTGTGCGTTCCGCTGGGCGTGAAGTTTATTGACCCCTTCGATGCATTTTCGGGTAGGTGGGACCTTTACCAGAGCGATGGTGTCCAGCTCAATAACAAGGGTAAAGGTGTGCTAGGCGCGCTGCTCGACCGGCACCTATACAGAATGGTGAGGTCGAGTCCGGGGAGAGATGATGGGCCCCCACCGGGGAGAGATGAGGATGAGCCGGTGGCGGACATACCTTCGACTGAAGGGTGCGTCGAAGTACAGGTGGGTGACCCTCCTCCTACGTTGGAGGGGGCTCAGTCTCCTGCGGAAGTTGCCCCCGTTAGTGAGGGGCTCTTCACTCCCGACAGCCCTGGCTGTTCGGGAAACGGGTCGTGCTAGGGGGCGGTCAGAATAGGGAAGGCTCCCTCCGTGCAATGCTTTTTAATGCTAGGTCAATTAGGAACAAGTTTCGCGAGCTACGGGCGCTCTTAGCATCAGAATACCAGGATATCGTTGCTATCACCGAGTCCTGGATTCATACTGATCGTAGGGACTACGTTGGGGAGTTCGAAATTCCCGGGTATAGAATGTTTCGCAAAGACCGCACCCGTGGGAGGGGGGTGGGGTACTAATACGTGAGGGACACGTTGAGTCCGGTTGACTGCCAGTTCCGGTCGGAACGGGAGCTGCTTGGCGTCGATCTGAACGTGGGAGGGACGAACTATAGGTTAATCTTGGTGTACAGACCTCCGCATCTCCTCCTCGAGGAGGATACAGCCTATACACCGAACTCAGTAGCCTGCTAGGGGATAGGGTGTGTGTAGTTTTTAGGAGACTTCAACTGTCGCGGCATAAAGTGGGAAAACAGGACTGCCGATGCTGAAGGGAGGAGGCTAGTGACTTTGCTGATGAGAACTTCCTCACTCAGTGGGTCAACAAGCCTACACGAGGCGAAAGCGTTCTGGACTTAGTGTTCACGACCGAAGACAACCTCGTCACTGGCCTCACCGTTGACGAATCGTTGGGCGGGAGTGATCACAGTCTTATTAGGTTCCGTGTGTGCGTCCCTCGGGTGAAGCGTAGTAACTCGAGAGGCAGTAAGCTCGATCTCCGGCGGGCGAACTTGTTAGCCTCAGGGATAGTGTAGGAGATATGGGGTTAGAGGTCGGCGCGATGTTGAGGGAGTGTGGAGTGCATTCCGGGACGAGTTTATGGTGCTGCAGTCTGCTGCCATCCCTCAAAACGGTCACCCCTGCTTCAACGCAGCCTAAGTGGTTCAATCGTGACATCGCTTCGGCTATCCGAAATAGGAAAGTAGCGTATAGGAGGGCGAAGGCCAATCGTTCCCATGAGAACACTTTAGCGTATGTCCGCCTGTGTAGGGAAGTGAAGGCAAAGGTTAGGCTAGCGAAACGTAACGAAGAACTACGGGTGGCAAGCCTCTGCAAGGGGAACCCTAAGGAGTTCTTCAGTTATGTTAATAGTAGAAAGCCCATTAGAAGCATGATAGGTCCTTTAAAGGACGGAAGCGGCGTTCTGCGGACCTCCGACGCGGACATCGCTAATGTGCTTAATGAGTACTTTGCGGGAGTGTTCACAGGGAGGATACCCGCGTCATCCCCGAGCCAGCTGTGAGGCACGAAGGTGCTGGCCTGGATAGTGTTAGATGTACCGCGACAGTCGTTGCTCATAGAATAGACAAACTGAGCGCGTTTAAGGCTCCTGGGCCAGACCAGTTTCTCCCCAATGTTTTGCGAGAAGTGCGCGACCAGGTGGCTCCCCACCTGGCTACAGTCTTCAACAAATCGTTGGTGATGGGCCAGGTGCCTGGTGACTGGAGGGAGGCCAACGTGACCCCTATCTTTAAGAAAGGGGATCACGAAAGTCCAGGGAACTATCGTCCTATTAGTCTCACTTCAGTTGTAGGTAAATTATTAGAAAGGATAATAGCTGATAGAATCGTTGACCATTTGGATTCCTACAAGCTGCTTGGGGACTCCAACATGGGTTTAGACGGCATAGGTCGTGTCTCACCAACTTGCTCGAGTTTTTCCACGTCATGTTGAGTGAGTACGATAAGAGTAGGGCGATTGATATACTTTATCTCGACTTTCAGAAAGCCTTTGATGAGGTACCTCACCGCCGGCTAATGGCGAAAGTGCGCGCGCTGGGTATCGGTGGGGAAATAGGTAGGTGGATTGAAAACTGGCTGAGGAATAGGCGGCAGAGGGTGGTAATTAAAGGGGCTAGTTCGGGTTGGGCCTCGGTCACTAGTGGGGTTCCTCAGGGTTCCGTTTTGGGGCCGCTGTTGTTTACCATTTACATAAATGATATCGACGGTGGCATCGTCAGTCGGATCGCCAAATTCGCTGATGACACCAAGCTTTGGGCCAATGTTGGGACGCCCGAAGCGATCGAGGAACTGCGTGCGGACCTAGGTAGGATAGGAGAGTGGTCCGAAAAATGGCAAATGCCGTTTAACTTGGGTAAATGCAAAGTGATGCACATTGGCTACGCCAATCCCAAGTCGGACTACTCGATGATGGGCAGTAATATCGAGGTGACTGATTTAGAAAAGGACTTGGGTGTGCTAATTAGCAGCGACCTTAAGTTTAGTTCGCTTGCTCGGTGTCTCTGTGAACAAGCTAAATATAGAGCTATTTATATATTCTCCACTTTCCTGTAAAATTTCCTTGGCTACTTTTCCAGGGTCAAGGTATTTTCTTCAACCTTTTTCCGTACCTGCCACTAGCAGGGAGGGAGCGGAGGATGGGGAGAGAGCCTTCTACTTTTCTATCCAGTTTTCTACTACTGCTAGGATAGTTGAAAGAAAAATAAACTTTCACAAAATTTTCCCTGGCACCCGTTGCCATTGGTACCTCCTCGGTATGGGCCGCAAGGCCTTTTGAGGTACTTATTTTCCTTGTAACTCCTTCAGGCGTTTCTCTCTCTCCTTCAGCTCTCTCTCTCCTGCATGTGTAACTACTGCATGTGTACCTCCTGCATGTGTGTGTACCTCCTGCATGTGTACCTCTCCCCCCTTGGCTGATTAGACGTATATAATAATAATGTATACAATAATACTGCTAAAAAGAGGTATCTGACAACCATTTACAGCCAACTGGCTGATTAGGAGTCTATAATAATGTATACAATGGTATCGCGGTATCTGGCAACTCAAGCCATTTACGCCAACTGGCTGATTAGGAGCCTATAAAACAACGCCAACTCGGCTGGTCTTAATGTGCACTTGGCTCCTGCCAGGTGAACACCTCCTTTCTCTCCTCCTCCTTTCTCTTGGGGGATAACGCCGCCTCCAAGTTCCCCCCACCCCCTTTGCAACAACCCCCACCCCTTTGCAACAACCCACCCCCCTCTGCAACAACCCCACCCCCCTTTGCAACATTACATAATAACCTGCAACATTCTTGCACTCTCCCCTTTTGCGGCTATACTACTCAGGGATACTGATGGGCGTCACGTCGAATCCTACTCTTAATTATTTAATAAATGTTACCACTTTATCATTTTATGATTGAATTCCATATAATTTACAAGTGCTTCACAAAAATAGATCCTGACTTTATGTACACCCGGTATATAATGATTGGGGTTGTTTAACCTCCTTCGCAACATCTAAGGTTATATGACGGAGGGGACCTACAGCTTTACGTGGGATCCGAACCACGGTTCGCTACATAATCTGCACACGGAGGATGGTCTCCCATCCAGCTACTACCCAGACCCAATGTCGCTTAACTTCGCTGATTAATTGGAAGCGGTGTTACAACATTGGCTACGACGTACATAGTCCGAATATAGTCCCAATATAAAGGAGGCGATCGATCCGAGGCCAAAACTATAGGCCAGTGTCGCTTACATCTCATCTCGCTAAAATATTTGAAAGAATAGTTAAACAGAAAATCTATGGCTTTTTGGAAACTCAGAAAAAATTCAATGATAGCCAACATGGGTTTCGGTCAGGCAGATCATGCCTATCACAACTAATAAAACACTACAACGACATTATTGATGCACTTGAAAGTAATGAAAACTATGATGTAATATACGCAGACTTTGCCAAAGCGTTCGACAAGTTTGACCATGGAATCATAATACATAAACTGAAGTATATGGGAATAACAGGAAAAGTAGGGAAATGGATATATAATTTCTTTAGTGAGCGGCGGCAAGGCGTTACAGTACAAGGAGTATCTTCATCAGAATCAGAGGTCCTTAGCTCCACTACTCTTCATAATCATGCTAACTGACATAGATGAGGACGTTACCAGAGATAGCACAGTAACATCCTTTGCTGATGACACAAAGATCAGTAGAAAAATAAGAAACCCAGAAGATATAGGATCTCTACAAACCAACATGAACGGAATCTACAAGTGGACGGTAGACAACAATATGAAGTTTAACACTGAGAAATTTCAGCTGTTACAGTACGGAAAAAGAGAAGACCTAAAATCCATGGAATATTATACCCGAAATGGACAAGAAATTCAGAGAAATTCTAGAACAAAAGATTTAGGGGTTGTAATGACTGATGATGCGAAATTTGAAACACAAAATAAGAGAGCAGTAAACAGAGCAAAGAGAATAACTGGGCAGATATTGAGAACCTTAACGAAGGGATAGGAATATAATGATTCCTCTACTGAAAACACTGATCATACCCAAACTGGAATACTGCCCGGTCCTAACATCCCCATATAAAAAGAAGACATTAGACAGCTAGAAGGGATTCAGAGAAGCTTCAAAGCCAAGATCAAGGGGTGCAAAGAATTAAATTACTGGGAAAGGTTACGCGAACTAGACCTATATTCACTGGAAAGGAGAAGAGAGACACACACCATTATTTACACTTGGAAAATAATGGAGAAACTAGTCCCTAATCTTACTCTGAACCCCGTAACTCCCCAAACAACGGTGGAAAGTAGAAAAGGAAGAGTGTATCGTGTTCCCAAATTAAAGGCGAGACAGGGAACATACTTAACCCTGAAAGAAAATAGTTTTGTTGTGAGAGGACCAAAACTGTTTAATCAGATGCCAAAGACCTAAGGAACACGAGTGGTGTTGCGGTGGACATCTTAAAAAGAAGATTAGACGCCTGGCTCAGAACAATCCCCGATAAGCCGGGCGTACCTGGCTATATGAGGTGGAGAGTACAAGAAACCAACTCACTACTTCACCAGGCCAACTCGAGAGGAGGGGCGACAAGCTTGACCTTCGTGAAATGAGGAATCATCGCAAGGAACCTTTGAAAGGTTGAAAGATTATATATATATATATATATATATATGAAGAATTCAGTTATATACAGTAGATCCTCACTTTAAGCTGTGGTTAGGGTACGTCTTAAGAGAACCCCGCGTTATGAGAAACCGCGTTAAGTGAACTTAATTTCTTATCGGTAAAGTGTATTTACGTTTCAAGTCGTTCCAAGTCATCCTTGACGTCTTCGTCAAAACTGCGCATCCCCGAGGCTAGTTGTACCTGGGTCTACACCCGACCATACTATTGTTTAGGGGTTGGTGCTGAATTTTCCTCCACAATCTCATCGTCTGAGGTAAGTGAGGCGCATCTCCCAACGACAAACCATTTATATGTACACAAACATACGCGCCGTGAGATGTGCTTTCGCCGGGAACACGGGATTTTATTTCGGGCGCGAAATCGTGTTAAACGAGTCTTATCATGTTATATAGAATTTTGTGCCACAAATTTCCAGACGTGTTAAAACGAAACGGCGTAACGTGAGACCGCGCAAAGCGAGGCTCTACTGTATATTTTATATACAATATATACTAGAACTGCACCAGCCAAATACAGTCCCAAGCCAAACTCGAGAAGTGGAGGTTTTCGTCAGGCAGTAAATTCTTTGTCACGATAATAATGTTTTGCAATGATCTTTCTTGATTGAAGTGTGAGAAAGAAAAACCCAACCAACCAACCAACTGCGCATCTAGTTTGGTTGATTATAATTAACTTGTAACTAGGGCCCTGCGAATCACAATTTTTTTTCGAATCAAATCATCCTAAACAAATCGAATCGAATCTCGAATCGAATCAACTGTACACACGTAGATTAGTGTGTTTCTACACACAGTTAGTAATAAGCATAAAATTAATTAAATCTTGTTGAGAACAAAGGACAAAGTAAATCCTTCTAAAAAAATGTATTAAGTATTTGATCATGAGGAGGAACAATGGTATTAATGTATGATGAAAGTGTTATTGCACGAGAGATTGGTCTCAGTACATAGATATTTAGGAGATGCACGGCCTCCGAATTCAGATTTTTTATTCATACCACTCGTTAATACATATAATTTGATGAATTTAAAAAAAAACTAGACCTTGTGCTTCTAAAAAATAAGAGATATCGATATTTTTCACTTTAACGATTTTTTGGACATTTTCCGAGAAACTGTTTTTTTTTGGTTACCAGCTCTCAAAACCAAAGACCACAAGACTCTCCTGCATTATTTTTTACGAGAAATCGCGAAACTTTATCCACCGCCACAATAAAAGGTTAGTTATTTTTCCGTCGATTTAGTGAAGGTTAAGGTGGTATTTTTTTACAAGAGTACATTACGGTCTTTGAGGAATTTTACCTTCGCAATTGATAGTTTAGACAATTCTAAGACATTTTTCTTCTATAACATTTCTCTCGCAAATTACGTATAAGCGAGATATTACGTGTTTACTTTGTTTTAGCCGCCTATTGGTGCAATTTTGTGGTTCAGATTTTGAATTCAGTCAGTCTCGCCCAAGCTTTATTGTCGCTCGCCAGGAAACTTGATCGTCATGGCATTCGTTTTGCAGCGAAGTTACCGAGTATTGGCTGGACCACCAGGAGCTGATCGGAGGGCAAGGCATCGTCTGTGAAATTGACGAGAATTGTTTTGGGAAGAGGAAGTTCGAGAGGAAAAGGCCCTTGAGTCAGGTTTGGGCGTTTGGTGGGATTGAGCGAGTAAGATTTTGGTAATATTCCTGATCTGTTAGGTTAGGGTAGGTTAGGTTAGGTTAGGTTATATATTAAAAACTATGTTTTTCCGATTGTTTTTGATGTTGTTTGAACGAAATTAACCTTCGTTTTTATCGCAAATAACTACCTTCTGAGGGTATAGTGGAAGGGAGGGGCTATCTCAGAAACTAGTGATTTCCGATAGAAACGAAGGTTATATTCGTTCAAACCGCATCAAAAACCATCAGAAAAACATAGTTTTGATTTACAAAGCCTGTAATGTGCACTTGTAAAAATTTACCGGTTAGGTTAGGTTAACTTAACCTTCACTAAAACGAACCTAACCTAACCTTCACTAAAACGAACATAACCTAACCTTCACTAAATCGACGGAAAAATAACTAACCTTTGTTGTGGATAAAGTTTCGCGACTCGGAAAATGTCAAAAAATCGTTAAAGTGAAAAAAATCGATATCTTCCTTATTTTTTAAAAGCGCAAAGTCTATTTTTTTATAAAATTCATCAACTCATATGTACTAACGACTGGTATGAATAAAAAAAATCTTAATTCGGAAGCCGTGCATCTCCTAAATATTGACCGAATCCTTTCTCCCGATTCGAAATCAAATCGAATCTCGAAGCTTCGCAGGGCCCTACTTGTAACCTTCGCATGGGTGAATAGTTATTATTTATTTCAAGAACTGCACAATAATTAATTAATGGTTTTATTGAAAAATTTTGGGGTATTATTTCATATTTCGGGGATTTTTTTTGTTGATTTTTTTCCATTTTATACGTGCATAGTGGGCCAGAAGTAACCAAACACTTGAGAATTCTAATAAAGAATATTGGAAATGATTTGAAAATGGTATAACTCACCAAGCGCATGTTTTTGAAGTATTTCCAGCAATAAAGATTTTTTTGCAGAACCTGCTCATCGTATCCACCGTTCAAGTATTTGCACAAATGCAGTCCTACTACTAGTGATCGGCAAACTCGTTGGCATAATTCCGATTTTAAGCCCCATATTGCGGCAAAGATAGCATTATTAAGTGCTGGAAAAGCCTGAGGTTTCGTCATATACACAGTATCTTCGAATGTATCCATAAAAAGAAAGCAGCCGGAGTCGAATCCGCCCGATCCCATAGACCAAGAAACGTTTTGCTCGAAGTCTCAAACGCGGTAAGCGTAATGGTTCAATCTTGCAGAAGGATTTTCTTTAAATTCATTTGTAGTGTCACATGGTAGGAATGATTTTCCCATTTAGCTTTTAAAGATAGTAGATCGGTATTGACAGTATCACAAAACAAGAACGGTCCGATGATATTTCTGGACTAAATCCAAGCCCATACACTAACCCCTGGTCATTCAGTCCTTGCGTAATCACGGCATGAGGATTCTGAACCGCTTAGTAAACGCAGTTATGGAGGTTGATATGCCCATTTAACTTGAGCGTGGCTTTATCGATCCAAACAATCCGGTCAAGCAAAGAAGGATCGTCAGCTACCAAGTTCAGGAAGAGTTCTGAAAATCCACGTGTTGATCAGTGTAATCATCACTGAAAGCGCGCAACAAGTGAGGTCGATAAGGTTTCAGTCCCAAACTTTTCTTGATCACGCGTCGAACGCTCATTCTAGCCAGACTGATGAGCAAATTCAGCCGCATTCTGGCAAATGGTATACCACTTTACAACTCGAATTCTTTCAGACGTAGACAACCGTGAACTTTCAGACATGGCGAAGAATAATGCACTTATGCCTAACCTCAATGTGTGTGTCCATGATTAAATCGTATAAATCTCGTTCTGAATGTCGCGTTCTATAATATGGGTACAACCAAAGCTTACCTACATCTAGTCAGACAACACTTCAATAAAATTTCATACTAGTTTGTGAAATCGAGGAAAAGCCAGTGAGAATATAAATTTACAAAAATACCACAACCATCAAGTTTTTTATCTTCACATCTAAAGGCAGTGCGTCTAAATTTGTGAAGCTGCACTCAAAATCTAAGTGGCTCGTGAGTTTAAGTAAATGTTCAGGTCTCATTGGTTTAAAAAGTTCTCTGTTCAAAATCGTTTGTTTGAAATTATTTGAGGGCTATAATGCGAGCGTGAACCAATTAGCTATTGGTACAACCACGACTGGCCCGTCAAATGTGTATTCTTATTTCTAGCCCACCCACACATTACACACCCACACACCCACATATATATATATATATATATATATATATATATATATATATATATATATATATGGCTAATATATCGGTTCTTTTTAACGGCCAATCACGTCTCCAAAACACAGAAATTCCTAAATTATCTAAAAAAGAAAAAAAAATTGTGTGAAACTCAAGTTCACATTTGATGACAAACGAATAAATGTCAAGTTTTGAACTAAGTTTGGACATAAAAACGGAATATTCATACAAAAGCACAAACAAAAATCTACAAACGGAAATTTGTATGTTAAATAAGATCTATTATTCTTTCCTCCAAACATTTCATTTGGGCTTTCTGGAAAATTTCTAATGCCAGTATTTAGACCCGGTTGGATAAAATTTGATTAAGAACAGATGTCTAAAACATCGTTAGAGAAAAATATTACTAAAATATAAAGGGAGACGAATAAGAAGATACACACACACACACACACAACATATACTGTGTGTGTGTGTGTGTGTATATATATATATATATATCTCTCTCTCTCTCTCTCTCTCTCTCTCTCTCTCTCTCTCTCTCTCTCTATATATATATATATATATATATATATATATATATATATACCTCCGTGAAATAAAGAATCATCGCACAGAACACTTGAAGGTGAAAGGTTGAAATATATGTATGTATGAGAGAGAGAGAGAGAGAGAGAGAGAGAGAGAGAGGAGAGAGAGAGAGAGAGAGAGAGAGAATTTGCAGTTGAATGATGATTGAAAAAACTTACTTTAATGATGATAAGAAAACCAGATTTATAAATTCTAAACCTGTTTATTTATAAATTCTAAACCTGTTTCTTATGCCAAATGCTTCGAAGCAACTCTTCCCATCTTCAGTGACCTAAAATATAAAGCAATATACAGTAATATCAACTATAAGTGAATACATGATTAAAAATACTGCTAATCTACGTCCAGATTATGTAGCGACCATGGTTCAGATCCCACATAAAGGTCTCCTCTCTCATATGACCTTAAATGTTACGAAGGAGGTTAACGACTCCATGAACCAAGGAACCAGCAATACTAAAATTGTGAATAATATTGAAAATCATGGCAAAAAAGATGTTACAATAGTATAAATGGCTGTTTCGAATAGAAACTAAAATTTTTAAACTTTATATACGTAATACTTACATAATATAAACATATATTTGAGAACTGTACTTATATATGAGGCCCTCCTAGGAAGAAGTGGCTAAGCGACAAAAGTTTTAAAAAAAACAGTTAAAATTATGCCAAATTTGAGAGTGGAATAACTTTTTAACTGTAAGATATTTTGACGAAATATCTTCAAAAGTTAAAAAGTTATTCCACTCTCAAATTTGGTATAATTTTAACTGCGTTTCTGTCTGTGTTATTTTTGTCGTTTAGCCACTTCTTCCTCGGAGGGCCTCATATATAGGAAGAAGGTTGAAAATAGAGAGGAGCTAATGAGGTTTGTAACTGAATAAGGAAACTTCTACGTGAAGCTTCGCTTTGAAGTTTGTTTCCATATTATTTAAGATATTAACTTCGTATTGAGAGGAATCTCCTTCGTGTTTGAAGCGTGAAGTTAGGGTTTTGGAAGCAAAAGTTATCATGTCTCAGATTCACTGAGTGGTTTACTTGTTTGTCCGATATTATTCCAATAGACAACAACACACGAGCTCCTTTGTACAAGATTTTATGAATATGTAAGCAGATACGCGAGCTTGTGGAGATCATTAAGCTTAAGAAGTTTTTGAGGAGTTGAAGATGGGATTGTGTGTGTGTTCGTCGTTGGTTTTGGTATCTGATACGAATGATAAGTTTTTTATGCGAATACGTTTAACGGATAAATAATATAATGGCCTGTATGTTCTCATACTACTAGTACTACTACTACTACTACTAAGCTACATAGGATGTGACCGTTCACAAGGGTATTAATATAGATTGATCAGTATATATTTTAGAATGTAAGTAGGTTTTAATTTATGCAAGATATAAATGAACTTTGACAATTTAATTAATGTGTGTTCGATGTACTCTTTACAAGTCAGTTTTTTCATCTAATATTGCACCTACTACATTCATCTCTGATACCCTATTAATGATGGTATTACCTATATTTATATTTAATAAAATAATAATAATAATTACAGTAGATAAATAAATAAATAAATTAGTGTTTTGACAGTAAGAAGATAGACGTTTCTATTGTTACAGTTGGGGACTACTTATAATAGTGGTTTGTGAGCCTACAAGGAATTCTATTTTGTCGTAAGTCTGCAATATATTTTAGAGGATTTTCCCTCATTCGTTTCAAGTATAAATTATCCGTTATTCTATTTTATCATTTTTTTTTTTACGGGGAGGGGGCGGTTACCCCCCTTTTTTAAGGAAAATTGTTCCCCCCTCCATCAAAAATGCTTTAGTGGGAGCTCAACTTTATCTGAGGAGACTTAAGGCTTAACGTGCAATCTCAAAAAACAAATTTAAGGCTTTACATCATCTGAGAGCGGAGGAAGGTCACCCATCCAATTAGTGAATTGACCTAACGTCGCTTAAACTCGCTGATTTAACGGGAAGCGGTGATGACACGTGATCTCAATTTAGCCATTATAGGGACTGAAATCTTGTTGTCATGAGGTTAAAGTTAAATTAAATTAGATCAAGTTGAGTTATTAGGGGCACTCAATATATTTTGCCCCACCCTTTTTTCTTAGCTAAATAATAGGCCATGAGGCTGAAATGTCTTTTGGGCCATAAGTTTGAACTTTCTACGCCTCACATAACCGGATTTTTCTAGTTTGAACCTTCCTCCTTGTATAAAACCGCTTTTAAACGCCCTTGTATAAAACCGATGGTTAACGCAGTTTTGAAAATGGCGTCTGACAGTGATGTACGTTGTAAACAGAGAGCTGTTATCGAGTTCTTAACCGCAGAGAAGGAAACAGTTGGAAATATTCACAAACGTCTACAAAACGTTTACGGAGATGCTGTTGTTGATCGAAGCACAGTTGGACGCTGGTCTAAACGTGTGAGATCATCGGAGAGAGGGAGAGCTAGCCTCGATGATAAGCCACGCAGCGGTGGCCCGGCATCGGCTGTGACATCTCACACTGTGCAACGTGCTAACAGCATCATTCGATCAAATCGGCGCGTCACATACAAGGAGCTATCACTGGAGCTAAGAATTAGTGAAGGAAGTGTGAATACGATAATTCAGTAACTGGGATACTCAAAAGTCTGTTCACGGTTTGTTCCTCGCGAACTGACGAAGATCACAAAGCCCAAAGAAAAGAAATTGCTTTTGAGTCGTTCGTTCGATACGAGACAGAAGGGGATGACTTCCTTTCACGAATTGTGACTGGGGATGAGACTCGGGTACACCACTTTGAACCTGAAACAAAACGCCAATCCATGGAGTGGCATCACGCAGACTCCCCACGCAATAAAAAGTTCAAATGGCTCCCTCTGCAGGAAAGGGAGCCCATTTTTCAAGGCACTTAACACATCCATTTACGAGTGATCAGTTGCCCACATCGGGCTAACATGAAAAAGAAAAAACTGTAGTTTGTCATTTATCATTGCTTATTTGGACTATAATGGATTTACACGGTCTGCGTGTAACAGAAAAGTTTCTCAGGGGACTATTCTGAGTTGTATCACATTAAACGGATGTGTTGAGTGCCTTGAGTGCTCAATTTCCCAGTTTTCTTTGTGGGTTTGCATTATTAATTTATTTCACGTGTTTAAATGTGAAATTCATCCAATATATACTTACTCACTTTGTGTGGGTTCAAACGACGGTTCCGGATCGACCTGCGGTCGACCCCTCTGCAGCATCCCGCCTTATTTGTGGGATTTGGTGAAGGAGGGAATTGCTGTCTGATCTCCTCCTGCCCTCGTAGCCAGCCACGCATGGCTGGTCAGGGACTTTGCACAGGAATCTGTCCAGCCATGCGTAGCCAGCCACGCATGGCTGGTCAGGGACTTTGCACAGGATTCTGTCCAGCTGGTTCTTGAAGTTATTCAGGTCGGTGTGCTGGAGATTCCTTACTTCTCTCGGGAGGGCATTGAAAAGCTTTGGGTCTCGTATTCTGAGGGTATTTTCCATCCTCGTTTTCATGGCCCCCTGTCCTACAGCAGCTGGGACTGTACAAAATCTGCCTCTTCTCTCATTTCAGTTTGTTTCTGCTTCATTTCTAAAGTTAGGGACAAAGCCATCAAGTATTTTCCATATTTATATTATTGTGTACCGCTCTCGCCTTCTTTCGAGAGAGTAGAGTTCCAGGGATTGTAGTCGAGAGCAGTTGTCTTCACCTTCCGTTTCTTCTATCTTAGACTTAAAAGGTCATTTGCATAACTTCAATGTTCGCAATGTCTCGTTTTCTGTATGGGCTTGTGAGTACTGAGCAATACTAAATTATTGGTAGGACTAGGCTCTTCCATATTTTGAGCATGATGTTTGCTTTTCTGCTGAGGAATCTCCTCCAGATGATTCCCATTATTTTTCTAGCCGTTGTAATTTTGATGTTATATGTAGTGCTCTCTGAATGCTGTATCCGACGACATTATTACTCCCAGATCCCTGACTTGTAGATTTGGTGTTATCTGTTTGTCTTGCAGAGTTTTGTACCTTTTATTCTGCAGCTCCTTGTTATTACCATATCTTAGAAGTTGGAATTTTTCTTCGTTGAACTTCATATTGTTGTCTTCTGCCCACTGGAATAATGTTTCAATGTCGTTTTGTAATTTTCTTATGTCACCTTCGTTTAATATTTCTTTACATATCTTTGTGTCATCCGCGAAACATGATACAATACTGTCCTTAATATCTGCATCAATATCTGCAATCATTATTATGAACAGCAATGGAGCTAATACTGTATCTTGTGGGACAGACCTCACGACTTCTGAGACTCTCGATTTAACTCCGTTTACCACCACTCTTTGTGTTGTTTGCGTCAAGAAATTAAATATCCATCTTCCTAGCTTTCCAGTAATTCCTGTATTCTTAAGTTTATGTGCTATGATTCCATAGTCACATTTATCGAATGCTTAGCAAAGTCCATATATATTACATCTATGTTTTGTCCTCGACACAATGTTTCCAATATTTTCTCCTGGTGGTCTAGTAGATGCAACTGGCATGATCTTCCAGCCCGGAAACCATGTTGATTTGGGTTGTATAAGTCTTTTTCTCGTAGGTAGTAGGTAGTTTTGCCTCTAATTATACGTTCAAAGCACTTTATAAGGCGTGAGGTGAGAGCCACTGGCCGATAATTCTTTGGTATTGCTCTGTTACCACCTATAAATAAAGGGGCAATGTTCGCGTTCTTTAAGGGGAGTGGAATTTGTCCTGTGTCGATTGATTTCCTCCATAGTAAGTATAGCGGTTTGGCAATACTCTCTTTACATTTCTTCAGAAACGTGGTACTCCATGTGTCTGGCCCTGGCGCTGAATTGTCTCGCATCTGTGATAATGCCTTAATTACATCTCCTTCCGTGAACTCGAAGTCTATTAATAGGTTTGTTCCGGAATGTGTTCTTGGTTGATTTATATCTATGTCGAAAAATTCGTCTGGGTTTTTCACTTCCATCTCGGACTTAGGGGTGCTAAATTCAGAGTTAAATTGTTAGTTAAATTGTTCCCTAAGCAGTTCGCTCATTTCTTTCGGGTCATTTGTGTATTCGGCCTCCCCGTCTATCAACGGACCAATACTCTCCTTACACTGCATTTTCCTTTTCGCAAATGTGCAGAAGTATTTTGAGTTATTTTTTATGTTTTCTACTACCTTGTTTTCCTCCTCGTTTGTCTTATGCATGAATGTTTGTTTTAGGTCCATTTCTATTTCGCCAAATTTCCTCTGTAGTTTCAGTCTCTTTGCATCAGTTCTGCATCTGTGGAGATGTTTTACGGTTTGTCTTCGTTGCCTGAATAGTGTTCTGATCTTCCTCTCGAGCTTGTTGCGTTTTCTCTCCTGTCTCTCTGGAATATAGTTCAGTATTATAGGTTTCAGTATATATATATATATATATATATATATATATATATATATATATATATATAGAGAGAGAGAGAGAGAGAGAGAGAGAGAGAGAGAGAGAGAGAGAGAGAGAGAGAGAGAGAGAGAGAGAGAGAGAGAGAGAGAGTTATTTTCATTACTCGCCCTTAAAATATTTCATTTACATTCATTATCATATACAGTGAGTTCGAAAAGTCTCTACCCAATGACAATTATATTAACTAATTACATTTAGGTTCTTTGATGTGAATGGGGGAACATTTTGAACACTTGTAATGTAGTCCATAAATAAATGTATTTTCCATCGTGTAACGAGTTTCAGACTTCAGTGTATTTCTCCATTGGGTACAGACTTTTCGTACGCACTGTATAACAAATCAACAGATCAATCTGGTTATATAGAGCTTTAAACCTCATTTTCTTTGATAACGCTCGCGGTTAAGTAATTGCTCAATTGCACTAGTTTCTTCCTTGGACTTTTGAATAAATTTTTTACTAATTCATATAAATGATACGTATAGTACGCTTTCGAGTAACCTAAATCAATCATTTAGCCAACCAACTAGCCAAAAATTAAGTGAATAAAGTCTACGGCCAACGCTACCCATATTTAATTATAAAATTTATAATATCGCTTTCAATAATATACAGGGTGTTCTAAAATTACCTAATAAACTTTTATATGTCTGTCGATTAGTAGAGGGACGTTGTGAACAAAGCGTTCACGTTGAAGGAAGACACTTTGAACATCTAAAATAAACAATTGTTGTTGCTGTATTTGAAATAAAAGTTGTTAAATATCGCATAATTTTAGTTAAGATATTGCATTCGTATGAAAGTTTACTACGTAATTTTAGAACACCCTGTATATATATATATATATATATATATATATATATATATATATATATATATATAATACTTTATGAGGGTTTGAAAGAGGGTTCACGGTTGACCTGCGGTCTTCAACATCCCGCCTTATTTGCGGGATTTGATGGTGGGGAGGGATTTGCTTTCCGATCTCCTCCTACCCTCGTAGTCAGCCACGCATGGTTGGTCAGGGACTTTGCACAGGAGCTGGTTCTTGAAATTATTCATGTTTGCGTGCTGGAGGTTCCTCAGTTCTTTTGGCAGCAACTTATAGAGTTTTGGGCCTGGTACTCCGATGATATTTTCCACTCTCGTTTTCATGGACCCCTGTGCCAACGCAGCTGGGACAATAAAAAATCTGCCTCTACTCTCATTCCAGTGTATTTCTATTTTTGTTTCTAAGGTTAGGGACAAAACCCTCCAGTACTTTTCCTTTGTATATTATTTTGTACCGTTCAATATCTGCATCAATGTCTACAATCATTATTATGAACAGCAAGGGAGCTAATACTGTACCTTGTGGGACAGAACTCATGACTTCTGAGACTTCCGATTTGACTCCATTTACCACCACTCTTTGTGTTCTTTGCGTCAAGAAATTAAATATCCATCTTCCCAGCTTTGCAGTAACTCCTGTATCCTTACGTTTGTGTGCTATGATTCCACGGTCACATTTATCGAAGGCTTTAGCAAAGTCAGTGTAGATTACATCTATGTTTTGTCCTAGACACAGTGTTTCCAATATTTTCTGCTGGTGGTCTAATACCCGTGATAGGCATGATCTTTCAGCCCTGAAGCCATGTTGATTTGGATTGTATAAATCTTTTTCATGTAGGTAGTAAGTAGTTTTGCCTCTAATTATACGTTCAAAGCACTTTATAAGGTGAAAGCAGAGAGCTACTGTCTGATAATTCTTAAGCATTGCTCCGTTATCACCTTTAAATAAGGTGATTTTCTCCATAGTAAGTATAGCGGCTCGGAATACTCTTTACATTTTTTCAGAAACGTGGCACTCCCTATGCCTGGCTCTGATGCCGAATTTTCTCAGCATTTGCGATAGAGTTCTCGGAAGAAGATGTAATTTAGGGTCTAAGGCTATTAATAGGTTCGTGCCTGAATTTGTTCTTGGGTGATTTGTAACAACGTCAAAAATTCATCTCGATTTCATACTTTTTTCTCGGATTTGGGGTGCTAAAGTTAAATGTTCCTTAAGTAGTTCGCTCATTTTTTTTTCAAGGTCATTTGTGTATGTATATACTTAAACCTTCAACTATTCGTTCTGACTCACTGGGATGGTTTTGAACCTCTGGTTCCTAACTTTAATTGCATATCGATTAGGTTATGGTCGGGAAATTTGTGTGTGTATATATATATATATATTTTTTTTTTTTATTTAATTATTTATTTGTTCGTTCTAAAAAAATAATAAAAATAATAATTTATAATTAATAGCCAATAAAATGAGTGAATTTTCACTAATTTATATTGTGGTGTCTTTTCCTGAGGAAATGGATGAGGCGTTCCTCAGGAAATAGAGAAGGAAAGTCAATGGAATATATATATATATATATATATATAGGATCAAATGTAGAATTCGGACCCCAGCCTTCTTTAGTTAGCTTTATAAGGCTAACTAACGAAAATATCATAACCTAACCTAACCAATCGTCAAGGGCGTACAGTTAACCTAATGATTGGTTAGGTTAGGTCGTGATATTTTCGTTAGTTAGCCTTATAAAGCTAACTAAAGAAGGCTGGGGTCCGAATTCTACATTTGATCCTATATATTATATATATATATATATACACACACAGGTTTTTCATGGACACATTAAAAAAAAAGTTTTTCTAGGAACGCAATTTTAAGAGTGACGTCATCGTCCGTAACAGAAAAAGGGGGCGGAGCTTCTTAACAGAAGTGGGCGTGGCTTAGCCTATAAAATGGGTGTTTTCACTCGATTTTTGTATTTGGATATCGTGTGTACGTTGGTACGAGCGACGCTAATCTATCCGCCTCTCCGACTTTCTGCGAAGAAGCGAGACTTCAAAACCAGCTTTCACTCGAAACAGAAACAGGTTGGTATTATTATTATTTTTATTATTATTATTATTATATATATATATCGGGTGGGAAAGAAAAAAGGGAGACCTCGAACTTTGGCTGTAAAATCTAGTTATGGTCAGATGTCAATATTTTTTCACACCCCACAACTAAGTAAATTTCCTCTACGGTGAGCGGATTTCAAAGAAAACTAATGAAAAATATGGATTTATTCAACATTTCTTTATGTCACTGGAAATTCTCCATTTACACTATTACTGCATTGTCGGGTCGGCAAAAAAAAAAGGGAGATCTTTTAAATCCTTCATATCTCGGCAAATACGGTACATAGAACCATGAAATTTTAGTATGTTAGTACTAGGTAATTTTATGGATTGTATGTCATCCTTTAGCATTTTAGCTGAGAAATTGGATTTATGGCGAATATTCCAGAAAAATCTTGCGATAATTAAAGCGATTTTAATTAACGTAAGCCAACTGCGGGAGGTTTGGACAAGCTTCAAGAAAAATCGCTAAAACAGGAGATGCTAAAAGATGGTATACAAACCGTAAACTTACCTAGTACTAACATACTAAAATTTCATGGTTCTATGTACCGTATTTGCTGAGATATGAAGGATTTAAAAGGTCTCCCTTTTTATTTGCCGACCCGATAATGCAGTAATAGTGTAAATGGAGAATTTCCAGTGGCATGAAGAAATGTTGAATAAATCCATAATTTTCATTAGTTTTCTTTGAAATCCGCTCACCGTATAGGAAATTTACTTAGTTGTGGGGTGTGAAAAAAATATTGACATCTGACCATAACTTTAGATTTTACAGCTAAAGTTCGATCCGAGTGAAATAACCCATTTGTAAATATAATACCGATTTGGCTGATAAAATTTCCTTATTTCCTCATTCGGATTTATATCCGGTTAAATCTACCGGATTTAGTTTTGTTTCTCTGAGGAGATAAAACAAAAAACAAAAATTCAGTGGAAGAAGGGTTACATTTAAAATTTTATGAAGGTTTCTCTTCGCCCCCCAAATTTAGTCTGATGGGCGTATTTAATGGGCGTATAAATGAGAATGAGCATAACACCAGCTATATGTATATATGGTTACGTCGTGGTCATGTGTCACAACACTGCTTTTCGTAGAACAGCGAAATTAAGCGACACTGGTTCTGGGTTGTTGTTGGATAGGGGACCCTCCTCCGCGTCCAGATGCTGTAGCGACCCATGGTACGGATCCTATGTAAAGCTGTAGCTCCCCTCTGTCATAAAACCTTTGATATTGCGAAGTAGGTTTAAACAACCCCAAAACAATATACAGTATATATATATACAGGGTGTTTCAGGTCGACCCTAGAAATATGGAAAAGAAACACTTCATATTAGTTACGGAATTACTATGACAACTTCAAATACAAATTGTGGAATTTGTATTTTGTATTTGAAGTTTGTCATAGTAATTTCGTAACTAATATGAAGTATTTCTTTTCCATATTTCTAAGGTCGACCTGAAACACCCTATATATAAATTATGTGTGAAGTACATCTGTTTATAGTACGAAATATCACAATTTAATGTACAACATTTGTAATTGTAATGCTACAAATTCATACATTCATTCGTACACTTCATGCATATATTGCGGGAAAAAAGTTCCCCTAAAAATAAACATTTCCGGAAACACCCCCAAATTACTAATTAGTATTTCTGGACCTCTTGAATTTTTCCTTTTCTTTCGTACGTGTATTCTGGTCAGTAGTAAATCGTCTGACAAAGTTGGACCACAACAATTTACTTGAAAAAACTAAATCATATAATAAATAAGGAATTCAATGTAAATATTTTTTACATCTCACATTTCGTATCTACAAAACAATACCCAACAACCGGTTCAGTGATACCCACTGCTTAAGTGAATCTAAAAAGATAAACATGTTTGGTGACAAAACCCAGAAACGTGGCAACTTGAAACGTGGTTGTAAATATTTATTAACCAATATTTACAAGCCAAATAAGGGTCACTCTAATCACGCTAGGGTCCTCGGGGTAATGACACGTAATCGAATTGACATGAAATCGACAAGTTATTGCGAGTTAGATTATGTTAGATTAGGCTATGTTAAGTTAAATTAGGTTATGTTAGGTTAAATTAGGCTAGGTTAGGTTAAATTAAGTTAGGTTTTTAGAGTATCGACGATGTGTCTTGTCGACTAGATGGGTATATGGGTGAATGGTCCCACTAAAAATGGTTATTTTTCTGTCTATTAATAAACTGAAACGGTTGAGGAAAATATGGTTGAACAAACAAGTTTGGTTGGCAAATAGTCACAACCACGTATTTGGTTGTCGTAATCGTCTATATTTCTACGTAGAGGAGCAACGCTGCTTAGGCTACGTCGTGCCCAGTATCGTAACATCGTCGATCAGCGAAGTTAAGCGACAATCGATCTGGATATGGAGGACCGTCTTTCGCTTTCGGTTAATGTAGCGACCCGTGGTTCGGAACCCACGTAAAATTACACGTACCCTACGTCACACGCCCTTAGACGTTGCGGAGTGGGGGTTAAACAACCTCACTAAAACAAATAAAAGCAACCCCATTTCGCGAGAGTTGCTAAAGTTAACAAAATAGCAATTTCTTATTATTGAAACTTCTACGAAACATTTTATCTTTTATTAATCCATTTTTCTATAATCTTTCTATAAAGGTAATATTTTATAATTTCTATACAACTCAAGTATATAGAATCTTAGCAATTTTTTCTATTCAATAGAGCATCACTTCATTACGAGCACCACAACCGCAGTATTAGACCTTTTATCGAGTTTCAATTAGGGATTAGGGGTCATACGATCCTCTTATAGGGACCTCACATATCCAATATATATATATATAATATATATACACACATTTCAACTGCAAAGAACACGCAGTATAAATAACGTAAAGAACGACGCTTGTATAGGAGAACATTCCGCGCAAGATGAGAAGAGAGAACGAACAAATGAAAAAATGAGGTAACCACCCGGGAATCGAACGCGGGATCTTCCGATTGCCGGTCAGATATGATAACCACTACACCATGGGCCTCGATTAGTCAAAAGTCGTAATTCTCCTACATACGAGCAGAAACCAATGCCCTGAGGGGGCACCTCCCCCATAGTGTAGTGGTTATCATATCTGACCGCAATCGGAAGATCCCGGTTCGATTCCCGGGTGGTTACCTCATTTTTTCATTTGTTCGTTCTCTCTTCTCATCTTGCGCGGAATGTTCTCCTATACAAGCGTCGTTCTTTACGATATATATATATATATATATATATATATATATATATATATATATATATATATATATATATATATGGTGATTTTTTAAGCATGTGACAATTTAAAAGGTTTGTATTTTTTTATTAACTGAATGAAATAAAAGGATGAAATTTTTTACCCTACCCTTTCTGCACATGGCCAATTAGTTCCCTTCGTTCGAAACATTGCAATAGATGCTGATTGATTATAGCCTTGAATAATTGGTGAAGGAAATATAAAAAAAAATGTCTTTATGTTTCAGTATTATAATAGCAAAAACATTCAATTACGAATACGTGGATTAGAATCTATTTGGTTACTGGCGATACATGTATACATACAAGGTGGCGCAAAAGTCACGCACCATAGGAATTTTCAATGTTGACTATATTTTTTTTCTTTTAGGTAGGGGATGGCTGCGAAATTAACAATAGACGAGAGGGTGAGCTTCGTTTTAATGTATGGAATACCAAATACTACAAATCGATCAATCGCCTCAGATTTTAAATCCTATACCGATACTGAAAATTCCTATGGTGCGCGACTTTTACACCATTCTATATATAATACACATGGAATATCACGCGTGATTACGTGTGATTTCGCATAATACAAAGTTACCCCCTCCCGCAAGCATTTTATTTCAATAATCTTAAAACGAACGTTTCGACAAAAGGCTTCCATCATCAGTATCGTTTGGCAGGCTAATGAATTCGTAAAAAAAAACTGATTCCCCTTTATAGCACTAGAGTACCGCTCTGGACATCATTTTTTTCCTCTGCTATCCAACCCCTGCCCACAATTTTCATCACGAGATTTCGAACCCAAATAACACAAAAGTATTACGTAATAATGATCTCACTTGCTACGTTTGAAGAATATATTATTCTTAGATCACCACAATTGCTCTTTCTCATTTTTGTCTTATAAAACACTGTAGAGTTTGCTTTTTTTATAATAATAATAATAATCTATATTATAATAAGAGAGCTGTCCGTCTGTCTGTCTGTCTGTCCGTCACACTTTCAGAAATTGTGACAAAAAATTCAGAAATTGTAAAAAAAATTCAGAAATTGTATTACGGGGCAATGTGAAGCTCAAGATTTTCATGACTGTGTTCTTTTCTGTAGTTTAGCAATGGGGGAAGGGTGGGGGTGGGGTAATGGGGGATGGGTGGGGTAATGGGGAGGGGTGGGGGTAATGGGGAGGGGGTTAGCCCCCAAGTTGTATGAATGGGGGTGAGGAGGTTTTGGGAGATACCAGATTCAGAAATGTTGACACAATGTGAAGCTCAACATTTTCACGGCTGGGTTCTTTTTTGTAGTTTAGCCTGTCTAACCGTCAGCGAAGCGGCGGGAACTGTACTAGTAATAATAATAATTAGAGTTGTTTAGGCTTCTTCGTAACGGCAAAGCTCATTTGACAAAGAGGACCTACGGCTTTACGTGGTATCCGAACCATCTACGGGCCATTACATCATCTGAACGAAGAGAAGGGTCACCCATCCAACTACTGAACAACCCCAACGTTGCTTAACTTCGCTAATCTAACGGAAAGAGAGTTGCGACTTTGCACCTAGCCTGATATGTATCACAGTTTCGTGGCTCATCAATTTTTTGATGAAGTCGGAAACCCCGCCCATTTCATACTTTGGGCCAATCAGCGTTCATATTACGCCAGGGAAATTTTCTTCGTAATTCCCTACGTCACCAATTTTTCGACCAATCAGGGGATCATGGGCGTTGCCAAAAATATGGTGGCCACGAAACTACATATTTACTATTCCCCACACATTTCAGACAACCTACAATTAATCCCATGTTAAATTAAATATTTTATTAGTGAAAATGTTTAATTGTGAAATATTTCGAAACATTTACATATATAATTTTTGTTTCGAGACAGTAAGTGAGTTTACGTGGCTTAATTAATATTTTGTATTTCATAACTACACATGCTTGGTTTCAATATTTATCAGTCGTAGGCCTTTGAAAAATCATCTTAGAAAATAAATAAAATTACGTAATCTGATATAATTTAAATTGATGTAGTTTAGGCTAGGCTACGCTAGGCTACGCTATCATCGAATTTACAGTACAAGATTTGAGTATTTTCTATCGTTTTGTTTGTATTAACACGACTTTTCAAATCGTCTTTCACATCTGGTGTATTTGAAATTTTTTTATTAGTCCTTTTATTGCAGATTTATTAGGGGCTTCCTTTAGTCCAAATTGTGCTTTAAAATCACGTTCCACTCGCAAAACACTATAGAAACTGTAACACTTCACCATGAACACGTTCACGTCGGCTACGCCATCTTGTACTGTAATTCGATGATACCTTTTTTTATGCAGGAAGGAGGGGCCAAGGGCGAACCCCAGCAAAAAGGGCCCCTCATAGAAAGAGAAAGTAAAGAAGAGAGCCAAAAGACAAATATTATTTTTATTTTTTTTTTAATTCTGTAAAAATTGTGTAGAGGAAGAAGTGCATGCTGGACTGCTCATAGGATAGATGAAATACAGAAAAAGTCGTACTACGTCCCTTGGCCCCACCCCAATTATACTACTGTACAAAGTCTGTATTGAAAATCCCTATTGTGTGACAAGAAATTTGACATCTCAACCCAACCGAACAAAACAAGTTTGGAGTCAATTGATGACTCCAACTCGGCATCCCCGCCACCTAGCCTATTCCTGTGTGCAGGTGGGTAGTGATCTGCCACCAACTATTTCTTCCTTTCTTTCGGAGACACCGCGTTCCCCCTCTCCAAAACAATATACCCTCGACCTCCCCCCCCCCCAGACGGGTGCTTGGGAAAAACTGGCCTAGCCTAAACTACACATAAAACATCTCGAAAATTTCGTCAAATAATGATGTGTCATGAAATTTGCGCGTCAAATATTTTGTAACATACGAATTAAACAAAACAGAGTCCTTTTGGGGAAATTCTGTAATTGCCACATTTACAAAACGCGTAAACTATAAAGAAATATCGCAATATTAACATCTGAAATGTCACAAAGTTGGGACGAAAAGGTTTCGTATGACCAAGCGTTCAATTTAGCTCAGAGTGTGCGTACATACTACTAATTTGCATTTTATTAAAAGCAATTATTGGAATTAGAATCAAATCTTCTTCAACTTTAACAAAGATCATATTTTGACGTGACTCGTTAAATTTTGTTCCAAATAACAACGATCATAATTTTGGGGTTGATTAACGGAGGTTCTCCCAAATAAGGAAAACTGGTAATCATAAATTAACAGTATGTAAGATAATCACGAGCCTATATGGACACGAGAGAATTAATCATAGGCCCTCTGTCTACTTTGAGCATTGGCACAGGCAGCACTTGTCACTACCACTAAATAAAAAATAGCGATTCATTTGGTAATGCAAACATCACTACAAAATTTAAAAAAAAAATATATATATATATATATATATATATATAGTGTGTGTGTGTGTGTGTGCGCATGTGTGTGTGTGTGTGTGTGTGTGTGATGAGAATTTGATAACCAATCTTGTACTACCACCTAACCAAGCGTACGCCCAACCCGTGTCTAAAATTCACCCTGATTGGCACACGTATGAAATGGACGTGGTTTTCAACTTTGTCAAAAAAAAATCTGGTGGCCGCAAAACTACATATAAGCTACATTATACTCGCGTGTGTGTATATATATATATATATATATATAATTAACGAATATTAAAAGTAAAACGAAGATTCCGTTCTTACTTTAAAACAAAAGTGTATTGTTAAGATTTTGGAAAAACGTGACAGCTGAGACAGTTTATTTGGAAAACCCCCGGTGAAAAAAAACCTCTTTTTACTTATCTGAAACGAAACAAGTGTTTCAACAAATATGAAATTCAATTTTTATTTTCAAAAATACCTGATAAAGACCTTTCATACGTGAGCGTAAAAAAAAAAAAAAAAAACCTGATAGTTTTCACCGCATCACTTTCTATTATCAAGTTACTTATTGATTCCCTCCTCCTACTACTTCCACGAAAAGAGGGTTTGATGTAGGACCCTTCGGGACGATAACCGCCCTTTGTAAGATATAAAATGTGCGGAGAATATAGTGAAACGTCCTCAAACTTGAACGGTTTTTCTTTTGGAGTCTAGGATGGCTCGATAGGTCGAGGCGATCGAAGGTCAGGTTTGTTGCCCCACCTTGGACCTACAGCTTAACTTCGAATCCGAACCACAACCCGCCAATGAATTTTGAAATCGCACTCGAGATTCGATCCCGCGATCTTTAGTTTAGCAGGCCAGCATCTTAACGGCTAGTCTACTCAGGTGGGAATTTTTGCATAATAAAAAAAATGGCCTTTTCCCCACTCAGTGTCCCTCCCATTACAGTCTTGGTCCAAGAATGAGGAATCCCAAAGTGTGAATCCCAAATGAGGTAATCCTCAAAGGGATCCATTTCAATTTCCACTGTAATCCCTCCGCAGTTGGGAATAAAAGGGGCTCAAACCCTTCCGAATTAGGTGGAATTTTGCGAATATTTCATAATATTTCGAAATATTGCGAATTATTAAAAATATTTAGTTTTAATTTTTTAAATATGTTTATAATGTCTTTTTGTAGCTACTAAAGATGGAGGCTCAACTTCCAAAACGTTTAGTCATTGAAATAAATAGTAAAAATGTTGATTTCCGCAATTGTATCGCTGTTCCATATAAGAATTCAGTTTCTGAAGAATGAATCATTGACGAATATATACTTATATATGTTTGTTTATACCCGGTGGGGACTGGGCACTTTGTTTTCGCTTTGTACATTAATATCGAAATAAGAATAGAATAACTTCGCGGTGTTTTATTCTATCCGCACCAAAATGTGTAGAAAGTATCAGCAAATCCGCGCATATGATAAATATATTATAAATTATAAAGTGAATTTCAGTGAATGTAAAAAATGTAATATAATTTGTACAAATTATCAAGGTATTCAACCAAATACGGTTGTCGTTTGAGGAAAGTTTCGAACAAGGCAGGAAAAGGGTCATAAAACGGGAATGGCTAGTATTTGCTAACCTAACTTAATTTAACCTAACATAACATTAGCCTAACCTAACTAAAACTAACCTAATCTGAATCAAAGTGGGAAAGCCGTGGATGACAATGGGAATGGCGTTGACTGGGAGTAAACCATTTGATTTTATCCAATTTCGGATTTATTCCGACTTAAATTTCAGTCCTACGAGGAAATCTATGGATTAACCAAAGCTATAACATTATTTAGTCAGTCTACGCTCGCGTTATAACGTGTAAATAATTTCATACAAACAATTTTTTAACTTTTAAGCCAATGAGATATTAATATTTACTTTAAGCTCACCAGACACCTAGATTTTGAGAGCAGCTTCACAAATTTGATCTCACCAGCTTCGGATGTGAAGCTCAAATATTTTATTGCTATGATATTTTTTGAAAATTTATGGTCCCATTGGATTTTCCTCGATTTCAGAAAAGAGTGTGAAATTTTGTACGAGCGTGGTTTGACTACGTACGGATAACTAGATTAACTTAGATCAAAGATTATTTATAACAAGATCCGAAACTCCACCCACTATTGGGTTAACCTCCCCCCCCTCTCTCTTCTGCCATCTATTATTATTATGTAGTTTAATACGTAATCAGATATAGGATCAATTAATAAATTAAGCATATACGATAGAATTGCAGGGGCGTATACAGAGGTGTACTCGGAGGTGAGAGCTTCCAACCTGGTGACCAGAGGGTCATTCTAGAACAGAAATTGGATAAAAACAAGTACTTTCGTGTGGTGCCTGTAAACACACACACATATTCCGTATGAAACGAGATTTTACTAATTGATCATTTTACGTAATAATGTAAACACAGTGTAAATATTTGGTCTGGGAACGTCAACACCAGTTTAACTATGGTATCAGTAAATTGGACAAAAAGTAATTTTTATAACCCTGTATTACCAGCAATCTGTGTCGACTTAATAAACCGATATGAGTAATTTATGAAACACAGCAGATTTGTTAATAAGCAAAGGAGATTGTAGACCCCAATAGACCAGGAAAGTACTACTGGATGGTGGGTGGGGGGGGACGATAGGCAGGAGACAGGGAGTGCTGAAACTCCCGTTTCTCCTGTCACTGTTCTCCTTAGCCGATCTTTTTCCGTGTCTCATCTACCTTGTGAGCAATCTACACATTCTTTTCAAAATTAAAAAAAAAATGGTATAGTTTTTAATAGCCCCGGAGATCTTGATTTCGACTCTCTCCTTTTCCATCTATACGGGAGGGGAGGGCATTTTCGTGGCCAGTCGCGTTTGCCCTCTCCTTTCTACATAAACATAAAACCCCAGGGCCTCGATCCCGGGGCCGATGGATTCGTAGTTAGCGACGCTAACCACTACGCCACTAAGGATCTACTAGATACATTTTCTCACATTCGCTCACTTGAAATAAAATTATAGATTAATAATTGCAGCGTAGAAAATTAAATGAAAATGAAAAGCTTTATTGGCAGACTATAATCCTTATGACAAATATTAATAATACAATGACAGTTCACATACTAAGGATAGAAATATATACAACTGATTAGAAATAATACTGTAATGTCGAAGTTAAGTGGAGCTACAGACATACATTTTCGTACCAAGAAGTCCATAGCTTAGACTCAGGCAGTGGTTCCCAACCTGGGGTCCCCGGACCCCTGGGGGTCCGCGAAGGTAGTACTGGGGGTCCGTGAGCTTTCAATATTTCGAGAGGCTCCAATGGAAATCGTACATTTATCCACGATAAGGGCTAAAATTTCAAGTTTCCTTGCTCTTGGCTGGAATTATTAATACTTTTTTAATAGGCTGTATTTTAATTGCATACTCACTTATATGTCCTTTATTTGATAGTGAAAAATTAGAAAACGAGTTAATTATTAGTTAATAAAAACAGTTTGTTTGGTAGACGGAATCTTTCAAAAACATGGGGTCCGTGGGAAAAAAATAAAAATAAAAGGGGTCCTTTGTGGTGAAAAGGTTGGGAACCACTGGGCCTTAGAGGATAAATGGCAGGACTCATGGATAGCTTGGATGATCGGGTTGGTTGATTTTTTAATTCTTTGCATTAGACTGCATTGAGCACGTCTTGTTACCTCCGGGAAGCTCGAGACATTGCGGGTAGCAAACATTTACGAAGCTGAGTATCTCGGGGGTAATTTATGTAAGAGTCTAAAAGACCCGTTGTACGGCAAATTTAGGGGTCTGCTAGAACCTTTTTTATAATTCACCCACAGTTGCTGTCCGTATATATTACTGCAGAAAGTACGAAAGAGAGTGTCTTTAGCTTCACTCGTACAGAAACGAAAATTCCTTATAGTCATATTCGCTTTAGCACAAAGGCTTCGAGATTGTTTTCTTATATCCGAGTCATCACTCAAGGAGCTGGTGATAGTTTGACCAAAATACTTAAACTCTTGTACTTCCTCAATTACTCCACCATTCATTTTAAACCTAACATAAATAAATAAATAAATACATATGTATAGTAAGCACCTCGGTGGTGTAGTGGTTAGTATCGCTGACTACGAATCCATCGGCCCCGGAATCGAGACCCAGTGACGGCAGGCGGTACGCGGCAAAACCCAGCTGTTCATCGTTCCACACAAAAAAAATATTGGTTGGTAGATAAATGGGTACCCTGGGCAACCTAGTGGTTAAAACGCTGGGCTGCTGCTGGTGGGGCGTATATATATATATATATATATATATATATATATATATATATATATATATATATATATACACACAGTGGTGTAGTCCTAAAATTCTAGGAAGGGTAAGGCTACAGGCAAAACTTTAATAGAGCGTTTCATAGAACAATTACTGTATTTTTTTTTTTTTTTTTTTTTAAGTTCGGGAAGAACCGATTCGCCTCTATTTAAAAGGGCATATCTCGGCGGAAAAACAAAGAAAAAGTGAGAGGAAAGACAGAGGAAAAAGAAAGGGTGGAGGGGACAGTCGAAGTGGAAAAAGACCAAGGATGACAAGGACTGCAGGGTCGAGCCCCATCATCCTTGGGTGCTAGGGCCGGGAGGGCGCACGTGAAACCTCCAGGAACAAGCACGTACAAACGAGCACAAAGAGCACTCAAGAGCTCGAGCTTAGAACCCCCTTGCGGGGGATTACTGTATAAAAATAGTAAAAGTTAATTCGAAAATAAAAAATATATATTTAGTAAATAAAACTACAAATACAGTACATGCTCTAGTTACTTTTAATTTGAATAAAACACACACATATAGATACTCGTATCAGTCGTATGTATACGGTATAATGCAGTTTCATAGTGATATAGTAGATACTACAGTTACATATAGTGGATAAAAGTCCGTAAGTGCTCAGCATTCAGCTATGGTTACTACAGTAGGTAGTATAACGCTACTTTACTGAAATTTTAGGAAGTATAACGCCGTTATACCGCGTTACCCCTCGACTACACCCCTGTGTGTGTATATATATATATATTTTTAAAAAAAATAAAACAAGATGATCTATAAAGGTTGCATTATTTCATCTTAAAATATTTAGTTAAGAGTCAACATTTGGGACTGAAGAAAAAAACAGTTTTATAAACCGAGTTACAATTCTTGGATCACCTGAAGATCAGGGCCCCCAGCCTTCTTTAGTTAACTTTATAAGGCTAACTAACGAAAATATCACCACCTAACCTAACCAATTGTCAAGGGCGTACAGTTGACCTAACGATTGGTTAGGTTAGGTCGCGATATTTTCGTTAGTTAGACCTTATAAGGCTAACTAAAGAAGGCTGGGGGCCCTGATCTTCAGGTGATCCCAACTTTTAATAGAAATAGATAAAAAGTATATACTATAAAGTAGTGAAGCTTTAAACGGTAATCTAACATTATTTTAGAATTTTAGAATATTTAGTTTGTAACTTTTTTATAATAATAATAATAATAATAATAATAATATATAAAGTAATAGAAGTTTTATCAATATTTAAGTTGGGTTTCTTTATAATCATTGTTTAGTAAGAATTGATTCACGTAGAGTACATCTCTTACTCGGAGGTAAAAGAGTCACGCGGAGTACGCCTCTTACTCGAAGGTAAGTAAGAATTCGTATAGAGTACGCCTCTTACTCGGAGGTAAGAAAGAATTCGCATAGAGTACGCCTCTTACTCGGAGGTAAGAAAGAATTCGCATAGAGTACGCCTCTTACTCGGAGGTAAGAAAGAATTCGCATAGAGTACGCCTCTTACTCGGAGGTTAGAAAGAATTTGCGTAGAGTACGCCTCTTACTCAGAGGTTAGAAAGAATTCGCGTAGAGTATGCCTCTTACTCGGAGGTTAGAAAGAATTTGCGTAGAGTACGCCTCTTACTCAGAGGTTAGAAAGAATTCGCGTAGAGTACGCCTCTTACTCGGAGGTTAGAAAGAATTCGCATAGAGTACGCCTCTTACTCAGAGGTAAGAAAGAATTCGCGTAGAGCACGCCTCTTACTAACTTAGAATCATCAGCTCCACTTAGCCACGTGAATAGACGTAATCATGAATTAGAATATAAAGATTTTGAAATGGTTTCTTCAGCTACTAACAAACATCTTTTAATCTTATAATAATCATCAATATATGAGGTCATCCCATAAGTAATGTCGTTTTTTACGATAGATTAGTTTAAACTAGTCCTACTCGGTTTAATTAAGCATAAATTTTCCGAAGGTTATATCTAAGAGGAGATCTATCGTGTTTCGCTACATACTTTACAGACCTTGACCAGTGAAGACGTGTGTTTTGCTTTATGTGAACCCCTCATAAACATGGCGGTATCAGAAGGGCATATCAGACATATAATGCTTTACGAGTTCAAAAAAGGGAATAGTGCTACTGAAGCAACGCGAGACATTCAGGACGTTTTTGGCAACGATATTCTGCATGTGAGGAAATGTCAAAGATGGTTTCAAAAGTTTAGGAATGGTGACTGCTGTTTGACAGATGCAGCACGCTCTGGACGCCCTGCTGAGTTTGATGATGACCCGCTGTTAGCCGCACTTGAAGAAGACTGTTCAACAACTGTCGAAGAATTGGCCCAGAAACTCAATTCATCCCCGTCCACCATCCATCGACATTTGCAACAACTCGGGAAAGTGCCTAAGTTAGGAAAATGGGTGCCACATGAATTGTCGGTCGACAATCCGAGGGTGCGGGTAAACATTAGCACAACTCTTCATTCCCGTGAACTCTAAGATCCGTTTTTGCACCGTTTAGTGACTGGTGATGAAAAATGGATACTGTACCAGAATGTTAAGCGCCGTCGACAGTGGGTTTGTGCCGGAGAACCAGCGACACCACAGCCAAAACCAAATCTTCACCCTCGGAAGGTGTTGCTTAGTGTTTGGCGGGATAAAGGTGGTGTAATACACTTTGAAACCTTACCACACAACCAAACAATCACCGCTCAAGTCTACTGTCAACAACTGGATCGATTGAACACTGCACGAAAAGAAAAGAGACCTTCTTTGGTTAATCGGAAAGGAATCGTGTTCCACCACGACAACGCACGTCTTCATACCACTCAGATCACTTCCGCAAAAATTGAGGAGCTTGGGTGGGAAAAACTTCCACATCCTCCATATTCTCCAGACCTTGCGCCTTCAGATTATCATCTCTTCAGGAGTCTGCAAAACTATCTTGACGAGACACAGTATACTTCTTTAGATGACCCGCACACCAGTCTTTGTACGTTTTTGCCTCAAAACCGCCTGAATTTTATAAACATGGCATTGAAAAGCTTGTAGGACGTTGGCAGAGTGTCATTGATTCCGATGGAAAATATACTAGATTAAAAAGTTTCAGTTGAGTTTTTTTTTGTCCTCAAATTTCGATCTAGAAAACGACATTACTTATGGGATGACCTGATAATTATAAAGAAAAAGAGACCGGATTTAAATAGTGATAAAAAGTCTACTCCGTTATATTATTGGAAATTATAAAATGAAGTTACAAACTAAATATTAGAAAATAATGTTTTGTTAACTTTTAAAGCTTCACTATTTTATATGCTTTTTATCCGTTCGTAATAAGAATCGTAACACAGTTTATTAAAATTATTTTAGTCTCATGAATGCACCAATTAAAGTTCGAAATGTTCAATGACTTTTAAATAAATATTTTCAGATGAAATAATGCAACCTTTTTGGATCATCTTGTTTATATTTTAAATTAAAGTGAAGTCTATTAGGAACCATCCGATTAACAGCTTATATATATATATATATATATATATATATATATATATATATATATATATATATATATATAATGTATATAATGTTATAATGTATATAATGTTACGGCATGCGGGAGGTGCCCCTTTGGGGCATTGGTTTCTGCGCGCATGTAGAGGAATTACGACATTTGATTGAGTGAGGTCCGTGGTGTAATGGTTATCATATCTGACCGGCAATCGGAAGATCCCGGGTTCGATTCCAGGGTGGTTACCTCATGTTTTCATTTGTTTCGTTCTTTCGCTCTCATCTTGCGCGGTATATTCTCCTATACAAAGCGTCGTTCTTTACGTTAATTATACTGCGTGTTTGCAGTTATAATGTATATACCGTGTGACCACAAAAATTCTCCCTGTTTTTAATCGCTTATTACTCAGTCATTATTGCAGCTTCACAAATGAAATAAAAAGCATTCGAAAGAGAACATTTTAAAGTTTTAATTTATTCTACATGTGTTCAAAGTGACGTCCCTGGACATTCTTACATTTCACACAACGGGAAAGGAAGTTATTTATTACATTTTCCAAAACGCTGCATTCAATGGACTGTACACTCTCTACCACCGCTTGCTTTAATTCTTCGATAGAGGATGGCTCTTGCCTGAATACTTTGTCCTTGACAAATCCCCAGAGAAAAAAGTCCAAAGGTGATAGATCGGGAGATCTTGCGGGCCAGGGAAACTGCGAGCGATGAGAAATGAATCTTTGTTCAAAAAATCTTGTTAAACATTCCAGTGATTGCCTAGTTGTGTGGGCTGTTGCTCCGTCTCGCTGAAACCACTTGTTACTGCAGTTTTCTTGTTCAAAAACAGTGTCAGCATTTCTACATATCTTTCTGAAGTTACTGAAAGCGGTCTCCTTGTCTCTGGGTCCTCAAAAAAGTAAGGACCATAAACCTTGCTGCTACTCAAACCACACCAGACAGTAACTTTTGGTGAATGCAGAGGTTTCTCCAAGTGTATATTTGGCTTGTTTTGTGACCAACACCGGTAATTCTGTCTGTTGATGAACCCATTGAGATAGATGTGGCATTCATCACTGAATATTGTCACTTAATCTTATCTGGTTTTGTTCAATTATTGTTTCAATGCGTTCACAAAACATCAAACGACGCTGGTAGTCTTGTTCGCTAAGCTGTTGCAAACACATAATTTTGAATGACTTCATTCTCAAATCCAACGTGATTATTTTCCGAATGCTCTCCCGTTTGATTCCTGTCACAGCTGATAGTCGTCTCACAGATTTCTTGTTGTCCGTTTCAAGCTGATTTGCGACTGAATCAATGTTTTCAGCGGTTCGCACACCTTTGCTGCGCCCAGAGTTGCATTTATGCATGTTCTTGATTGAGCCGTGATGTTTCCATTTTGCGAAAATCCTGCGAATCGTTTTAGGATCTATGGTCCTTTGCTGACCGTATTGTCGTCTGAAAGACCGTTGGGTGGCAACTACCGAGCCATGTTTGATCATCTCTTCTGCGATGAAAACACGTTGCATGTCCGACAAATAACCCATGATTGTGGTGGATAAAACTGTCATTTTTTTTAAGTACTGATTTCGTATCCAGGATTTCGAAAAAATTAAATAAAACTTTTAAATATTCTTTTTCGAAAGCTTTTTATTTCATTTGTGAAGCTGCAATAATGACTGAGTAATAAGCGATTAGAAACAGGGACAATTTTTGTGGTCACACGGTATAATATATATATATATATAACAAGCTTCACCTCCGTAAAATGAGAAAACATCGCACGGAACATTTGAAAGGTTGAAAGATATATATATATATATATGATGAATAAAACCACGAAGGAAAGGAAACACAAAATGGTGCTCAAGCGCTTTCGTCTAATGACATCCTCAGGATGTCATTAGACGAAAGCGCTTGAGCACCATTTTGTGTTTCCTTTCCTTCGTGGTTTTATTCATCATAAATATTTTTCACGTGTTACCTTCGTGAAATAATTTTCATATATATATATATATATATATATATATATATATATATATATATAGAGAGAGAGAGAGAGAGAGAGAGAGAGAGAGAGAGAGAGAGAGAGAGATGAAAAGGATAGCTCAGAATAGAGCACTTTCCCGGGACAGATGAGTTTCACCTGCCTGATAGGCAAAACACGATGGATGGATGGATATATATATATATATATATATATATATCTTTGCCGAGACCCTCCACTTTTCCGTAATGGAGAAAGTCCATTGGGTCAATAAATTTAGAAAATACCAAAACCCTCAAAATTCCGAGCTTCACATCAAGAGAGTAAATCAAAATTTGTGAAATTGCTTTTTACAATCTAAAAACTGACTCGTAAATGTTAGTGTGAATCGCCCAAAATATTCCTTTCAAAATTTTTTGGTGTAAAATTATTTACATGTTAAAAATAATGTTAGCATGGAATGAATAAATAATAGGTAGATTTGGCCTATACTCAAATCGGTAAAGGCCTTTCTAATCTAACCAAACCAAACCTAACCTAACCTAATAACTATTATATATTATATATATATATATATATATATATATATATATATAGGCAACAGCCAATTTTTTCTTTTATAATTATATTATAAATTGCCTGTCAAAGCGAACAGCTATCTTTGCGTTTTAATAACGAATCAAAGACCCTGTGATTGCGTATATTGTCTTCATTTCCTGTTCGTTGATTGATTAATTTACCTTTTGAAATCGTCACCCAATTGGTCCATCAAAATCGGCGAGCGATATTTTCACATTTTTAACACAATAATACTTTTTTATATCAACATTAATAAACGTTACTTGTTATATTCGAATATATATATATATATATATATACAGGGTGTCCCGTAAGTCTGGACCCATAGGGAAAAATAATAAAATTACAAAATAGTCCAAAAATTTATTACATAATCTGTTCAAAGTGTCCGCTGTTGTGTCGCACACATAGTTGAAGACGCAATCTCCACTGCGACAGCACTTTCTGAATCACAGTCGCAGAAATTTCTTGACACGCCTCCACAATGCGTGCTTTAAGGTGGAAAATGTTCTGAAGTTTGACCTCGTACACTTTGGCTTTCAAGTGGCCCCACAAATAAAACTCCAGCGGAGTAAGATCATAATAAAAAAATAATAAAAATAATAATAATAATAATAAAAAAATATTTATAAATAAATTTTTGGACTATTTTGTAATTTTATTATTTTTCCCTATGGGTCCAGACTTACGGGACACCCTGTATATATATATATATATATATATATATATATATATATATATACACCCTGATAATTATTCATTCTGACGAAGGTTAAGCTTCTCGCCCCAATTTGGACCTACACCTTAAAGTGGAATCCGACCCCCAACCACGACTCGCCAGACTGAAATCACAAAGTCCGAGCCAGGACTCCATCCTACGACCACCAGCTTAGCAACCCAGCATCTAAACTACTAATTAGGCTAAATACATACACATACAATATATATATATATATATATACTAATTGATACTTGGCGTGAAGAAACATGTAAAAAAAAGGCTGTGCCGCGCACAAAAATACATATTTTTATTATTTAATTATGAAATGCTATATTATAAATTATATTTCCTTTATGTATAAAAGACATTTTCTTTGTTATATAGAATATATGTCGCAAACTGGAATTTAGAACAGACGTAAACCAAGATGGAAGTGCTTCTATACCATCAGTTTTACTTTACTTATTCATATAAATATATACAGTATCTTAACACGCAAAACACCTCCTCTCTCTCTCTTATATATATATATATATATATATATATATATATATATATATATATATGCATATATAACTGCAATGACCGCGCAGTATATAAATGAATAGAAACGACATATCTCTCCTCCTCTTGTGCAGAAACGTTCCTTAACACTTATGTCGTTTCTATTCATTTATATACTGCGCGGTCATTGCAGTTATATGCGCATATTCACGATTTGCGAGGGTGCCCTCTCATGGCATTGGTTTCTGCCCTATGTGGGAGAATTTCGATTTGTGATTGAGTGAGGTCCGTAGCATAATGGTAGAGCGTCCAACCGGCAATTGGAAGGCCCTGGGTTCAATTCCCGGGCGGTTCGCCTCATTTTTCATTATTCGTTATCTCTCCTCCTCTTGTGCAGAAACGTTCCTTAACACTTATGTCGTTTCTATTCATTTATATACTGCGCGGTCATTGCAGTTATATGCGCATATTCACGATTTGCGAGGGTGCCCTCTCATGGCATTGGTTTCTGCCCTATGTGGGAGAATTTCGATTTGTGATTGAGTGAGGTCCGTAGCATAATGGTAGAGCGTCCAACCGGCAATTGGAAGGCCCTGGGTTCAATTCCCGGGCGGTTCGCCTCATTTTTCATTATTCGTTATCTCTCCTCCTCTTGTGCAGAAAACGTTCCTTAACACTTATGTCGTTTCTATTCATATATATAATATATATATAGTGGTGGACCGGATGTCAGTTTTTCAACATCTGCGGATGCGGATCTTTAATTTCAATATCCGCGGATGCGGATATTGAGTTAATCTATTAATATAATATAGAATTATGAATATATGACATCATTTTTCAAATTTCGTGATATTACTATTATGGGAGGCAATGCATAAGAATTAATATTAATGTTTTCATTATGATAAAAATAATAACTTTCTCAAGAGTTTCAGCCACAGAAAATTCAATGAAACAAGTTTCATTCAATTTTCTCTGTTACCACCTATTTATATTTTGACGTTTATATATTTGTTTGTTCATTAATAATTAATACTTTACATGAAATGTGCATGACTGGGCCTTATAAGCTACTTTATCAGCTAATTTAATTGTAAATTGCATAATTTATTAGAGGTAATATCCCCATAACATCCGCAGTCAGAAGTGCGGATGCAGATGTTAAAAATGATGCGGATGCGGATGTTAACAATGATGCGGATGCGGATATCCGGTCCACCACTAAATTATCAGGTCATCCCATAAGTAATGTCGTTTTTTACGATAGATGTCGTTTTTTTACGATAGATTAAGTTTAAACTACAGTGCCCGCGAAAAGTATCCGATCACTCAAGAAAATACAATATTTTCCCTTGATATTCAGAGACACGTAATTCACTTTCTATTTGTTCTAGCGACATCTGGTAACTTTGAGGTTGCTCGCTGATATGAGAGCTATCCAACGCATTCTCAAATTAGTGTTCTGGTAGCCTTCGTTGCGGGTGGCTGTGTCTCAAATTTGTCAGATTTCACTGTTTGTGTAAATTTCTTGATATTTTTTTTTTTTTCAGAAAGTGTGTAAATAAAATTTATATATAATGTGTGCTAAAAAACAACTTAAGAGTGATTGTCGAGGTGCTATTGTTGCTTTGCATGCATGTGGGAAATCACAGAGACAGATAGCTAAGGAATTAAACATATCCCAAAGTACCGTTAATTTATGGGTTTCACGGGCTAAGAACAATGGTGGCCTAACCACGCCAGTCCCTAAAAAACGATCTGGCAGGCCGAGAAAAACAAATTCGCGAACAGACAAACTTATGAAACGTTTAGTATTGAAAAAACCCAACAATAACTGCGAAAGAAATAAAATTTAATATGAATAATTTGTTATCTGGTGTTTCTGAACGAACTATCCAGGAGCGGCTCCAAAAAGAACTCGGATTACCATCTCGCCATGCTGCTAAGAAACCGTTCATTAATGAAAAAATGCGTAAAAAACGTGTCGCATTTTGTAAAAAATACATTCATTGGACTGTTGATGACTGGAAGAAGGTTTTATTTAGCGATGAGTCGACATTTTTGACATTCAGAAGTTGTCCAAAAAAGGTTCGCCGGCCTATTGGCTCAAATAGGATGGACCCTAAATACACCCTAAAGACAATGAAACACCCTCCAAGTGTGATGGTTTGGGGTTGTTTCGGTTACTATGGGCGTGGAAACTTATATTTTCTTCCGAAGAACACAACTATGAATGGTGCACGGTATTTAGCAATGCTACAGGATAAACTTCCAATGGCAATGGCAATCCAAAGGACAAAACATACATGCATGATGGTGCACCATGTCACAGGGCCAAAATAGTGACAAAATGGATTACTGACAATAAATTTGATATTTTGGATTGGCCTGGTAATAGTCCAGATCTCAATCCGATAGAAAATCTGTGGCTAATAATAAAAAATAAGGTTGAATGCCACGACACTGGCTCAGTCGAAAAATTACAAGAGGCCATCAAAAAGGTATGGTGCAAGGAAATATCAGTGGAAGTTTGTCAAAACTTGATTAAATCCATGCCAAAACGTCTAGAACAAGTCATCCAAACCAAAGGACAGATGACAAAATACTAATATAAGGTTAGTATACATTTAAACATTGTTTTTTATGTAAAAAATACAAATTTCAAGGGTGATCGGATACTTTTCGCGGGCACTGTAGTCCTACTCGGTTTAAGCATAAATTTTCCGAAGGTTATATCTAAGAGGAGATCTATCGTGTTTCGCTACATACTTTACGACCTTCACCAGTGAAGATGTGTGTTTTGCTTTATGTGAACCCCTCATAAACATGGCAGTAGAGCATATCAGGCATATAATGCTTTACGAGTTCAAAAAAGGGAATAGTGCTACTGAAGCAACGCGAAACATTCAGGGCGTTTATGGCAACGATATTCTGCATGTGAGGAAATGTCAAAGATGGTTTCAAAAGTTTAGGAATGGTGACTGCTGTTTGACAGATGCAGCACGCTCTGGACGCCCTGCTGAGTTTGATAATGACCCGCTGTTAGCCGCACTTGAAGAAGACTGTTCAACAACTGTCGAAGAATTGGCCCAGAAACTCAATTCATCCCCGTCCACCATCCATCGACATTTGCAACAACTCGGGAAAGTGCCTAAGTTAGGAAAATGGGTGCCACATGAATTGTCGGTCGACAATCTGAGGGTGCGGGTAAACATTAGTACAGCTCTTCATTTCCGTGAACTCCAAGATCCGTTTTTGCACCGTTTAGTGACTGGTGATGAAAAGTGGATACTGTACCAGAATGTTAAGCGCCATCGACAGTGGGTTTGTGCCGGAGAACCAGCGACACCACAGCCAAAACCAAATCTTCACCCTCGGAAGGTGTTGCTTAGTGTTTGGTGGGATAAAGGTGTTGTAATACACTTTAAAACCTTACCACACAACCAAACAATCACCGCTGAAGTTTACTGTCAAAAACTGGATCGATTGACCACTGCACGAAAAGAAAAGAGACCTTCTTTGGTTAATCGGAAAGGAATCGTGTTCCACCACGACAACGCACGTCTTCATACCACTCAGATCACTTCCGCAAAAATTGAGGAGCTTGGGTGGGAAAAACTTCCACATCCTCCATATTCTTCAGACCTTGCACCTTCAGATTATCATCTCTTCAGGAGTCTGCAAAACTATCTTGACGAGAAACAGTATACTTGTTTAGATGACCTGCACACCAGTCTTTGTACGTTCTTTGCCTCAAAACCGCCTGAATTTTATAAACATGGCATTGAAAAGCTTGTAGGACGTTGGCAGAGTGTCATTGATTCCGATGGAAAATATATACTAGATTAAAAAGTTTCAGTTGAGTTTTTTTTTTCCTTCAAATTCCGATCTAAAAAACGACATTACTTATGGGATGACCTGATATATATATATATATATATATATATATATATATATGCGGCTCGGTGGTGTAGTTGTTGTTGTTGTTGGTTAGCCGATCAGCCCACCCTGATCGAGCAATCCTGCGGCACGCAGGTAACCGATCGCCCTCTCCGGAGTGGACCAGTGGTTCAGCGCACTAGTGATGTTGTGTTGTGTTCTATGTTGTGCTAGAGCGGTACAGTCTGTCATAATGTGTTCAATTGTTTGTGGCGTGTCCTGGCACAGGTGGCAGGTGTCGTCTGTGGAGTTGTCTAGTCTGTGTTTATATGTCTGTAAGTTGGGGTGATGTCCACATCGGAATCGTGCTCAGTTAACTCGATCCGATTTGCTCGGGCTGGTCTCGGACCTGTCAATGGGTGGCGGCTTCGCACCTAGGACCGCATTCGGACCGAGTCGTGTCAGTGCTTTGTGGGTTAGGTGTGTGTGTGTGTGTGTGTTTTCTGTACTGTGTGATGTCTGTGGGGCGTGGTATGGAATGGAGCATTTGGTTATGGTGGTGGTGTTTACCATCGTTGACTACGAAACCACCGGCACGGGCTCGATTCGCAGTCACGGCAGTCGGCGTGCAGCAAATCTAGCTGTTCATCCTTCCATACAATAAAATTAGTTGGCAAATAAATGGGTACCCTGGATAGCTTAGTGGTTAAGACGCTGAGTTCTGAGCGGGAGGTCATGAGAGCGAGTCAGGGCGAGGACTTTGTAATTTCTGACCACCCGTGATGGTTCGTGGTTCGGATTCCACGTTAAGCTGTAGGTCTAAGGTGGAGCAACAAACTTGATCTTCGTCAGAATGAACAATTCGCTGTGAAGCAAAATCAAGGTTAACCAAGGCATATAGGCATTCCTAAATCGTCAAATTCCTCTTACACTTTCGTCAATAGTCATCGAAGTTAAATTAGCTCCTACATGGGATGCCTTTTATTTTAAAATCTTTTTAATCACTTACGCTTGCGTTAAGGTAGGATGCGGGGTCGGGGGGGAGGGGATCCATTAAAATTTTAGAAAATGCGCTCTTTTACCTTATATAATGATTATTTTTTCGAATTTCACTCGCGTTAGAATTTTATTAAAAAACTCTATTTCAAATTACAGTACTACTACTTCAAGCTACTTCAGGATTTTGCACACCCAGTTTTCTGTTTTATTTTATTTTAGGGTACGCTAACCTAAATTGAACCCCCCCTAAAAAAAATATCTACAACAAAGTAGTAGCTATTTTCCGTGTAGAAGGAAATGATATAAAAGATAGCACCAAATAGGAGCGAACGTAAGTTTTAGCGATTATATATATATATATCGTAAAGAACGACGCTTGTATAGGAGAACATTCCGCGCAAGATGAGGAGAGAGAACGAACAAATGAAAAATTGAGGTAACCACCCGGGAATCGAACCCGGGATCTTCCGATTGCCGGTCAGATATGATAACCACTACACCATGGTGAGTACCATGGTGTAGTGGTTATCATATCTGACCGGCAATCGGAAGATCCGGGTTCGATTCCCGGGTGGTTACCTCATTTTTTCATTTGTTCGTTCTCTCTCCTCATCTTGCGCGGAATGTTCTCCTATACAAGCGTCGTTCTTTACGTTAATTATACTGCGTGTTCTTTGCAGATGAAATGTATATATATATATATATATATATATGTGTGTGTGTGTGTGTGTGTGTGTGTGTGTGTAAAGGTTAGTAATTTAATATGAAATGAAATCTCATTCGAAAGGAGATCCCATTGTAGCATTGTGTGGCACTTTGAGTGCCTCAGGAACTCTGAAGGCATTTACGAGTGATTAATTTGAATTAAAATGACATCAGATTTATCATATTTGATTAATAATGGTGACCGTGTAACCAGTTACTTCCTGGTTATACTGGGTGATCCAGATAAATGGGACCCATAAAAAAAGCCAATATTCTTAATATTTAATTCCTTTCATAAAAACTATATATCATTCGAAAGAGTAGAGTTACAAGTTTATTATGAAATATTTATTTTTTAAAATGACTCCTTTCAAATGTGCTCCATTAGTTGCCAAGCATTCCAGTGTTCTCGCTTGTAAGTTCTGCATCACTTTTGCAAGAGTGTGCGGTGGTATGGCCTGTATCTCATTTGTGATGGCGGCCTTCAATTCTTGCAAGGTCGTTGGGTTATTTCTGTAGACCCTACTCTTTAAATATCCCCAGAGATAATAATCTAAGGGAGAAAAAATCCGGAACCTTGCGGGCCATTCAACGTCTCCAAATCTTGAGATTAACTCGCCTGGAAACGTTTGACGCAAAACTGCCATGCAGTTCCTCGTGGTATGGCAGGTAGCTCCATCTTGTTGGAACCAGTGGTTTTCTAGACAAGATCTCTTAATTTAGGAATAAGGAAATCGGTCAACATTTTTTCGTAGCGATCACCATTTACAGTGACCGTGTTTCCGGTGGAATCCTCGAAAAAGTACGGCCCTATGATGAGATGCAGTAAGACCACACCAAACAGTTACACGCTGACTATGCAACGGGACTTCGGTAATATTCAATGGATTTTCTGTTGCCCAGAAACGACAATTTTGTTTGTTTACAGTTCCATTCAAGTGAAAATGGGCTTCGTCTGACATAATCAAAGTTGCTAGAAAATTGGTGGTGTCATTTACCTTCTGTTGGATCCATTGACAGAATTGTCGTCTTCGTGCGAAATCTCCATCGTTTAGTTGTTGCACTGTTTGAATTTTATATGGAAAGAGCATTAAATTTTGCTTGAATATACGGTGTGTTGTTGTTCCATATCCAACTCCTAACAGCTGAGAAGCACGTCTGATGCTTATGTTAGGATTATCCTGTACAATTTCATGAGTTCTGTTAATGATCTCGTCTATCCTTGCTGTGCGCACTCTCCAGTTGGTTTTCTTTTTCCAATGCTGCCAGTTAGGGAAAATTTCTGACACACTGACGGATTACTTTCTTAGAAGATGATTTTGACATCTGAAAATTTGTCTTGAAAGATCTTTGAGCTGAAACTACACTTCTTCCATGCTCATAATATTGCTCAGTTATGAAACGCAGCTGTTCCACAGTCCATGCAGTCATCTTGAAGGGTTAGTTTTAACTAACACTTTTATTTTGTTTTGTATCTTATCTTGTCTTGTATTGTCAAAACCTATACAATCCTGTACAAACTTGTAACTATCCTCTTTCGAATGATGCGTATGATTTCATAAAAGGACTTATACTTTAAGAGTTACAGGGGTTTCTTTTGGGTCCCATTTCTCTGGATCACCCTTTATATACGGTGATAATAATAATCTTTTTGGTAGGATTTAAATCCCACAAAAAGATATCCTCAAAGTAATAAATAATACTTATTAAAAACCAATAAATTTTAAAATTAAAATAAGAAATAAAAAGAACACATGTAATAAAATTAATAATAAAATTAATAATAAAAATGATACCCAAATTAAATGAGAATACCAATATTGGTGTTAAGTGGAATTATATAGAATCCTTTCGTACCAAGAAGTCCATCATAGTCCGGAAGACATAAAGCAGGACTGATGAATGGCTTGGACAGTGGATTAAGTTTTGAATCTTCGCATATTTAACTGTATGAGTACGTCTTATCTCGGGCAGGTTCGAGCGTTGTGGTTAGTGAAATTGTGGAGCTGAACACTTGGAGAACGTATGTAGCAGTCTAAAAGAGCCGTTATAAAGCAAATAGGGTTCCGCAAGAACCTTTTTATATAACTGGCCCGGAGTTTCTGCCCATAAAATAGTAGTACAGAAAGTGCGAAAAAGAGTGTCTTTAGCTCGGTCGCGCAAAATCTAAAGTTCCTTATAATGATATATGCTTTAACGCAGTAGTTTCGATATCGTTCTACCTCTAAGTCGTCACTAAGGAACTGATGATAGTTTGACCCAGATATTTTAATTCTGTACCCTCTCTATCGGGTTCTCTCATTTTGAAAATAATATCAGCCGTTTGGTTTGACCTTCGGGGATGGAATTGCGCGACCTTTAGTTTTAATAACATTAAAATTAAGTCATGGTTCGGTTCCGTGAATATAATTCGCAAATGTCTATAAGATGATCCAGACCTTAAACTAAAGGGCTTATTAATACCATGTCATCGTATAGACCAAGTGATTTATTCTCAGTTATTCCAACTCTTTCTTCGTACGAGAAGTAATAATCCATCAATATATATAAAACAGCGGAGGAGAGAGAAAGGAGCCCGTCTACATCCGCATGAGGAACCAGAACATTCGGACAATAAAAGTTTGGAGAGTGCTTTTTTTATGCAGGAACGAGGGGCCAAGGGCGAACGCCCGCAAGAGCGGCCCCCATCTCGCCAAGAAAGAGAAGAACAGAGACGAAATCAAGAACAAAGTTTTCGAGATGCCTGGACACTCTGCGTTTGAAAGACTGTAGTCCATAAATAGGGGGAAAGATAGATTAAGGAAAGTTGCTCCAGAGTTGAACCGGTTAAGTAGATGAAAGCTTGAAAATACCGATTACTCTGGCGTGAGAGAGGGACAGAAAAATAATGAAAACGTGTCGAAAGTCTGGTGCAGCGTGCTCTCCTTAAAGGAGGAGGCATGCAGTTAGAGAGTTCAGAAGAGCAGTGTCCGTTATAATAGCATAGTAAAGAGAGAGTGAGGCAACAGTGCGGCGAACAGAGAGGGATTGAAGACAGTCAGTAAGAAGCGGGGAAATGATGAGACGAAAAGCCTTCGGTACCACCGAATCAAGTAGGGCTGTGTGGGTTGAGCCACCCCACACATGAGAACCGTACTCCAAACAGGGGCGGACAAGACCCCCGTACAGAGACAGCTACTGAGTGGGATTGAAGAAACTGCGGGGCCGGTACGGCACACCACCTTTAGAAGCTGTGTTAGAAAGAGAGTACGGTGATCTTTCCAGGAAAGATACGAGAAAAGGAAACGCCAAATGTTAAGAGAAGACGAAGGATTGAGTTGTGCGTTGTTGAAGGTAAGGGGTAGTCGTGCGGAAGATTGTGACGAGTAGACAGATGAAGGAACCGAGTTTTTGAGTCATTGAAAGCCAGAAGGTTTTCTCTTCCTCAGCAGAGATGAGATAGCGAAAAGATCAGGTCAGGTGTACATAGCCGTCGTACGCGAATCATGGAGTGACTGCTGTGAGGGACGCGTTGGAAAGCGGTGGGAGAAGTGAAGAGTGGAATCATCGGCAAGGGTGAATAGAACAGGAAGTGCCGAATTAAAGGTCATTACTAAATAAAAGGACAAAAACCCTGAGAAACACCACTGTTGATAACTTTAGGAGAGAACAGTGGCCATCTGCAACCACAGCTGGCAAGAAAGGAAATTAGAGATGAAGCCACAGATAGAAGGATAGAAACCGAAGGAGGGCAGTTTCGAAATTAAAGCAATAGCAAAAAGTTTCACCGAAAGCTCTCGAAAGGAGGATAACCAAGAGTCAGGGACATATAAAAAAGATTGGCATTAGAGCGTCCTTACGGAACCCATACGGACTCTCTGAAAGAAGTTTGCGAGAAGAGATATACTGTAGAGGTCTAGGGTAGAGTTGGAGGCGAAAGTCTGAGCGAAGAGTTTAGTTTTATCAAATTTAGAGAGGTACAGTACATACGAAAGTAATACAGTATAACTTGTTTCATATATAAATTAGAACGTCTCAGGAAGGATTCCCGTCCTGAGGAGTTTTTAGCGTCGTACTATGTCTCGATGAAGAGGATAATCAAGCGTTAATCCTCGGAATTATGGAAGGGATATACTTTAAGTCTAAACTGACAAGATCACTCCTCTGAAAAGACTGCGTTCTACTTTAAGGTTCATTAGATCATGCGATCATGATCTAGAACAGTGGTCCGCAAAGTTCTCAGGTCGTTCCCCGTTTGGATAAGCAAACAATTTAGGCCCACACGTTCTTTCTAATAATCTGAGTGGTTACACTTTCATGAAAGAAAAAAAGTTAAAACTGTATCTAAACTTTTTGAGTTATACAGTTATAACCAAAACAAATAAGAAACCATTCGATATGATTTCTTTAAATTTATAGATCGGTGATGAGCAAATTGGGGACGCGAAAAGATTATAACCAATCAAAAAGCGTGGAGGAGTGAAGAGCATGGACGAAATTAAAATAAATTCGCTTTAAATATTTTTTTAGAGCTCTTTATTACGTGTTATCACTATTTTGTTCTGTTTTACCGGATTATTAAAAAATTAGGTACAGAACAATACTGTACTTCATTTTTTTGTGATAATGAACGTCCTAATTCATGAAAGGTAATTAGTATTTACACTAATTACCTTTCTGAATTAGTGTTTACACTAATTTTGTGAATTAGTATTTAATAGTGGTGCACCGATTAATCGGTATCGGCACGGCATGCCGATTAATCGGTCGTGCCGATATTAGGAAAATACCTTGCATTGCCGATTAATCGGCATTTTGCCGATACCGATTTTTATTAATCGGTGCACCACTAGTATTTACACTAATTACCATTCATGAATTAGGACTTTCATTATCACAAAAAAATGAAAGTACAGTAGTGTTCTGTACCTAATTTTTTAATCCGGTAAAACAGAACAAAATAGTGACTAACACGTAATAAAGAGCTTTAAAAAATATTTAAAGGGAATTTATTTTAATTTCGTTTCATGCTCTTCACTCCTCCACGCTTTTGTGATTGGTTATAAATCTTTTCGCGTCCCCAATTTGCTCATCACCGATCTAGGACACACGAAGGCTCTGGGACATACGTGGAAACAGTTGACGCGACACTAACAATCGTGCTCGTTGTGGCATCATTAGAAATGTCATAACAAGTGAACTTGACACAGAAATCTCACACTGGGCTGTTAGGACTTTGATGAGACAGTTTTTACGATGGTTATATATATGCCCAAATTGTCAGTTCACAAATGCGAGTCACGGACAAAAAGGGGGAACAAGGCGTTTTAGGCTCAGCTGGATTTGAAAATACGATTCCAATCAAACCATTATTACTATTTCTATTAGTTAGATGCCAAAATTTATTGATAAGAGTTTCAAATATAAATTGTTAATTAAGAGAAATAGCTGAAAGGAGGAGTCTCGAAAGGGTTCGAGACTGGAGATTTTCCTCCGTCTTTCTTTACTAAATGGGAGAAAATGAGCCAGACTTTCTTTGAAGATTTAAGATAAGGAATTCAAATGACTATTTAAATATTCGCGTAATAGACCACAGAGTGTTTAAGCTGAGTGTTTTACAGAATTTCGGGTCCCTGAAATCAATCCAGAATGGGGATGGGTCCGATGGGAGATATAAAAGAGAAAAGTTTATTATATAAAGGACTTTTGTTCCTACAAATATATATCATGCAATTAAGACGTCCCTTGACACACAACATAGCTCTCTCTCTCTCTCTTCGTCTCTCTCTCTCTCTCTCTCTCTCTCTCTCTCGTCTCTCTCTCTCTCTCTCTCTCTCTCTCTCACTCTTCTCTCTCACTCTCTCTCTCTCTCTCTCTCTCTCTCTCTCTCTTATTGACCCCTTCGATGCATTTTCGGGTAGGTGGGACCTTTACCAGAGGGATGGTGTCCACCTCAATAACAAGGGTAAAGGTGTGCTAGGCGCGCTGCTCGACCGGCACCTATACAGAATGGTGAGGTCGAGTCCGGGAGAGATGAAGGAGATGAGCCGGTGGCGGACGTACCTTCGACTGAAGGGTGCGTCGAAGTACAGGTGGGTGACCCTCCTCCTACGTTGGAGGGGGCTCAGTCTCCTGCGGAAGTTGCCCCCTCGTTAGTGAGGGGCTCTTCAACTCCCGACAGCCCTGGCTGTTCGGGAAACGGGTCGTGCTAGGGGGCGGTCAGAATAGGGAAGGCTCCCTCCGTGCAATGCTTTTTAATGCTAGGTCAATTAGGAACAAGTTTTGCGAGCTACGGGCGCTCTTAGCATCAGAATACCAGGATATCGTTGCTATCACCGAGTCCTGGATTCATACTGATCGTAGGGACTACGTTGGGGAGTTCGAAATTCCCGGGTATAGAATGTTTCGCAAAGACCGCACCCGTGGGGAGGGGGGTGGGGTACTAATATACGTCAGAGACACGTTGAGTCCGGTTGACTGCCAGTTCCGGTCGGAACGGGAGCTGCTTGGCGTCGATCTGAACGTGGGAGGGACGAACTATAGGTTAATCTTGGTGTACAGACCTCCGCATCTCCTCCTCGAGGAGTACAGCCCTGTACACCGAACTCAGTAGCCTGCTAGGGGATAGGGTGTGTGTAGTTTTAGGAGACTTCAACTGTCGCGGCATAAAGTGGGAAAACAGGACTGCCGATGCTGAAGGGAGGAGGCTAGTTGACTTTGCTGATGAGAACTTCCTCACTCAGTGGGTCAACGAGCCTACACGAGGCGAAAGCGTTCTAGACTTAGTATTCACGACCGAAGACAACCTCGTCACTGGCCTCACCGTTGACGAATCGTTGGGCGGGAGTGATCACGGTCTTATTAGGTTCCGTGTGTGCGTCCCTCGGGTGAAGCGTAGTAACTCGAGAGGCAGTAAGCTCGATCTCCGGCGGGCGAACTTTGTTAGCCTCAGGGATAGCGTAGCAGAGATGGGGTTAGAGGTTGGCGGCGATGTTGAGGGAGTGTGGAGTGCATTCCGGGATGAGTTTATGGTGCTGCAGTCTGCTGCCATACCCTCAAAACCGGTCACCCCTGCTTCAACGCAGCCTAAGTGGTTCAATCGTGGCATCGCTTCGGCTATCCGAAATAGGAAAGTAGCGTATAGGAGGGCGAAGGCCAATCGTTCCCACGAGAACACTGAAGCGTATGTCCGCCTGTGTAGGGAAGTGAAGGCGAAGGTTAGGCTAGCGAAACGTAACGAAGAACTACGGGTGGCAAGCCTCTGCAAGGGGAACCCTAAGGAGTTCTTCAGTTATGTTAATAGTAGAAAGCCCATTAGAAGCATGATAGGTCCTTTAAAGGACGGAAGCGGCGTTCTGCGGACCTCCGACGCGGACATCGCTAATGTGCTTAATGAGTACTTTGCGGGAGTGTTCACCAGGGAGGATACCCGCGTCATCCCCGAGCCAGCTGTGAGGCACGAAGGTGCTGGCCTGGATAGTGTTAGATGTACCGCGACAGTCGTTGCTCATAGAATAGACAAACTGAGCGCGTTTAAGGCTCCTGGGCCAGACCAGTTTCTCCCCAGTGTTTTGCGAGAAGTGCGCGACCAGGTGGCTCCCCACCTGGCTACAGTCTTCAACAAATCGTTGGATGGGCCAGGTGCCTGGTGACTGGAGGGAGGCCAACGTGACCCCTATCTTTAAGAAAGGGGATCACGAAAGTCCAGGGAACTATCGTCCTATTAGTCTCACTTCAGTTGTAGGTAAATTATTAGAAAGGATAATAGCTGATAGAATCGTTGACCATTTGGATTCCTACAAGCTGCTTGGGGACTCCCAACATGGGTTTAGACGGCATAGGTCGTGTCTCACCAACTTGCTCGAGTTTTTCCACGTCATGTTGAGTGAGTACGATAAGAGTAGGGCGATTGATATACTTTATCTCGACTTTCAGAAAGCCTTTGATAAGGTACCTCACCGCCGGCTAATGGCGAAAGTGCGCGCGCTGGGTATCGGTGGGGAAATAGGTAGGTGGATTGAAAACTGGCTGAGGAATAGGCGGCAGAGGGTGGTAATTAAAGGGGCTAGTTCGGGTTGGGCCTCGGTCACTAGTGGGGTTCCTCAGGGTTCCGTTTTGGGGCCACTGTTGTTTACCATTTACATAAATGATATCGACGGTGGCATCGTCAGTCGGATCGCCAAATTCGCTGATGACACCAAGCTTGGGGCCAATGTTGGGACGCCCGAAGCGATCGAGGAACTGCGTGCGGACCTAGGTAGGATAGGAGAGTGGTCCGAAAAATGGCAAATGCCGTTTAACTTGGGTAAATGCAAAGTGATGCACATTGGCTACGCCAATCCCAAGTCGGACTACTCGATGTTGGGCAGTAATATCGAGGTGACTGATTTAGAAAAGGACTTGGGTGTGCTAATTAGCAGCGACCTTAAGTTTACGAAACAGTGTGTAGAGGTGGAAAAGAAAGCCCAGAAACTATTGGGTTATATCAGGAGGCAATTTCAGTTTCGGAACAAGGAGATTGTGCTCTCACTGTACAATTCCCTTGTTCGGCCGTACCTGGAGTATGCTGTGCAGTTCTGGTCGCCCACCCTCAGGAAAGATATTGAGAGGCTGGAGCGAGTGCAGGCGAGGGCCACAAAGTTAATCCCTTCCGTTAGGCATATGGGCTACAATCGACGGTTACGCGCCCTGAACTTGTTTTCGCTTGAAACTCGGAGGCTGCGCGGTCAACTGATCGAGGTTTTCAAGCTCTTACGAGGGTTCAACGATGTCGATTTTAGAAGTATGTTTAGTTTAAATGATAACCCAACTCGCAACAATGGTTGGAAGTTGGATTTGAAACGGTTTAGGACTAGTGTGTGTGGGAATTACGTTACGTATAAGATCTGTGACACATGGAACAGGTTACCTTCGGAAGTTGTGAACAGTTCCTCTGTGGATCAGTTCAAGAAAAGGTTAGACGAAATCTTGCACACTATTTGAGTGTGTAAAGACATTTAGGACCTCAGTCTGCGGAAATTCTTTTCCTATAAAATAGTTAATATCTGGAACCAACTTCCCTCAGAGGTTGTTTCCAGTCAAAGTGTAAATCTGTTTAAAAATAGGCTAGACAAAGTACTGAACACACTCATAGTTTAAGATTAAAACCTCAGAAAACTCTGCAGGAGTTCGCTTGCTCGGTGTCTCTGTGAGCAAGCTAAATATAGAGCTATTTATATATTCTCCACTTTCCTGTAAAATTTCCTTGGCTACTTTTCCAGGGTCAAGGTATTTTCTTCAACCTTTTTCCGTACCTGCCTCTGGCAGGGAGGGAGGGTGGGGAGAGAGCCTTCTACTTTTCTATCCAGTTTTCTACTACTGCTAGGATAGTTGAAAGACAAAATTTTCCCTGGCACCCGTTGCCATTGGTACCTCCTCGGTATGGGCCGCAAGGCCTTTTGAGGTACTTCTTTTCTTGTAACTCCTTGTAACTTCTTCTCTCTCTCTCTCTCTCTCTCTCTCTCTCTCTCTCTCTCTCTCTCCGCAGGGGGTATAAAGGTTATGCACATTTCTTCTGGATGTTGTAAACTTTATACTTGGGGTGTGACAGCCCTCCGGTCCCGAGTCGTGGGATTCTAGAGAAACTGGCTGCCAGTTCCTTTAGGTTCTCTCTCTCTTTCGGGAGGGCGGGTGAAGTATGTTGTACAATCCTGTCCCGTGGGTTACTAGGACCCCATCCCATCCCTACTCTGTCCTTTTAGCTTACGTTAAGGATGTTCTCCTCTGACTGAAAAAAAAAAAAAATTCTTTTAGTATTAAGTCTTTTTCTCTTCTTTTACTATTAGGACCCTACTGCTACCTCATGCGTGGGAAGAGAGGCTTTGGAACCTCTATAAATAACACCATTTAACGCTCGTAGGTTGTGAGAGACTGGGATGGAGGGGTCCCAGGCGTAGGGGCGCGATGAATGGAGTGTGGCTAGTGCCCCGTTAAGCCCATTCCTAACGCGTAATGGCCTGACCAGCCCCCTGCGACCGTTCTTTGGTGACCAATTGATGGTGCTTGGCTGTACTGCTCTGAGGTGAGAGAGCTTTACTGCCCAGCTGGCTGCCAGGCCAGCGTAAAGTCTCGGGCGTAGCCTCTGGGTCTGGTGGGATATCCCTTGAACACTGGATTCTAAGAGTCTGGCCGCTTGTGAGTGACTAGTAAGACTTAGTAAGGGGCTGCATCTCGCTGTCGCTCCTGGCGGGAAATCCGTGACGCCTGCGTCGCGAGTGTTTGTCAGTTGGTAGCTGCGACACGTTTGGGACTGTCCGGCCCTGGGGAGACCTTTGGTCGGTGCGGCAGCAGCGAGAGGTGTAGTCTTCTGGAAGGGATGAACGTCACTTGCAAATAGGTGGATGCGTCTACGCGCGGGAAGAATTCACCCCCCCTCCTTTTTTATATACTGGTCAGAACGTTTTTGATAGTTTTCATTGCTAGAACGCTTTATCTTATTCAGAGTATTCAGATTCGAAAAAAAAAAAAAGTTACAATGACTGGACCGCAGAAACTGAAGGCTGAATGTGCGAGTGTGAAGTAAACCAGTGGGTGACGAACTTCAAAGAAGCCTGCTTCGAAGATCAACCACTCCAGCATGTGCCGCTTTTGCGAACTCATGCGGTTTTACGAGAAGCTAGAGGAGAGGGTCCGGCGGCTCGAGTCGTCCAGACCGGCTGTTGGAGGTGCGGCGGTCACTGAGGGCTGCGCCCTAACCCGGAGCTCATTGATAGGATAGCTGCCGTGGAAAGGCGGTCCAGCGATGGAATGGACAGCTCGGGACCGCGGAGAAAGGGTAGAGGTGCAACCGGGGCCAGGGTCCTAAATCAGTGTCAGAATCGCCAGCGACCCACGTGGAATGCACGGAACGCGGCGTAAGGTGGAGGGCGTAAAGAAGGGGCTGATAGAGAAGGGTGGGAAGGGGTCGATAGAGAAGGGTGGGAAGGGGCCGAAAGAAAAAGGGTGGGAAGGGGCCTACTGATGGCCCAAAGAAACCGAAGGATGTAGCTACCGGTCGGGGTGGGTCGGGTGGTGTAACTGCGTGTATGGGTGGCGACGGGTTTCGAAAGGTCTCGGGCAAGAAGGCTGCGAAGCCGAAGCCTGAGACCCCAGTTGCCCCTGTCAGGACCTCAACCGCTTTAGTCTCCTGTGCTCGAAGGAGGAAGACACCGTTTTGATTGGGGACTCGCAGATCAGGGGCCAGGAGAAGTACTTTGCTTCTGCAAACCGGGATGGGAGGAAGGTAAGGTGCTTACCTGGGCGGGGAACGGCGCACTTAAGGAAGGAGGTAGAGAAGGTGCGCGTGGCTAGTCGGAGGACTGCGATCGTTGTCCACGCTGGTGGCAACGACCTGTTCCTCAAAGGCGGTAGGGTAGGTCTTACAGAAGGGATCATCACCGAGATCATGTCTCTTGCGGATGATCTAAAACTGAAGACAGACAGGGGAATGTTAATGGGTATTTTACCGCGAATGAATGCCAGTGACCACGCGCTCAGTAAGGTCATTGGCATCAACGAGAGGGTGCAAGACTTGTGCGTCCCGCTGGGCGTGAGGTTTATTGACCCCTTCGACGCATTTTCGGGTAGGTGGGACCTTTACCAGAGGGATGGTGTCCACCTCAATAACAAGGGTAAAGGTGTGCTAGGCGCGCTGCTCGACCGGCACCTATACAGAATGGTGAGGTCGAGTCCGGGGAGAGATGATGGGCCCCCACCGGGGGGATGATGATGAGCCGGTGGCGGACGTACCTTCAACTGAAGGGTGCGTCCAGGTACAGGTGGGTGACCCTCCTTCCACGTTGGAGGGGGCTCAGGCTCCTGCGGAAGTTGCCCCCTCGTTAGTGAGGGGCTCTTCAACTCCCGACAGCCCTGGCTGTTCGGGAAACGGGTCGTGCTAGGGGGCGGTCAGAATAGGGAAGGCTCCCTCCGTGCAATGCTTTTTAATGCTAGGTCGATTAGGAACAAGTTTTGCGAGCTACGGGCGCTCTTAGCATCAGAATACCAGGATATCGTTGCTATCACCGAGTCCTGGATTCATACTGATCGTAGGGACTACGTTGGGGAGTTCGAAATTCCCGGGTATAGAATGTTTCGCAAAGACCGCACCCGTGGGGGGGGGGTGGGGTACTAATATACGTCAGGACACGTTGAGTCCGGTTGACTGCCAGTTCCGGTCGGAACGGGAGCTGCTTGGCGTCGATCTGAACGTGGGAGGGACGACTATAGGTTAATCTTGGTGTACAGACCTCCGCATCTCCTCCTCGAGGAGGATACAGCCCTGTACACCGAACTCAGTAGCCTGCTAGGGGATAGGGTGTGTGTAGTTTTAGGAGACTTCAACTGTCGCGGCATAAAGTGGGAAACAGGACTGCTGATGCTGAAGGGAGGAGGCTAGTTGACTTTGCTGATGAGAACTTCCTCACTCAGTGGGTCAAGAGCCTACACGAGGCGAAAGCGTTCTAGACTTAGTATTCACGACCGAAGACAACCTCGTCACTGGCCTCACCGTTGACGAATCGTTGGGCGGGAGTGATCACGGTCTGATTAGGTTCCGTGTGTGCGTCCCTCGGGTGAAGCGTAGTAACTCGAGAGGCAGTAAGCTCGATCTCCGGCGGGCGACTTTGTTAGCCTCAGGGATAGCGTAGGTGAGATGGGGTTAGAGGTCGGCGGCGATGTTGAGGGAGTGTGGAGTGCATTCCGGGACGAGTTTATGGTGCTGCAGTCTGCTGCCATACCCTCAAAACCGGTCACCCCTGCTTCAACGCAGCCTAAGTGGTTCAATCGTGACATCGCTTCGGCTATCCGAAATAGGAAAGTAGCGTATAGGAGGGCGAAGGCCAATCGTTCCCATGAGAACACTGAAGCGTATGTCCGCCTGTGTAGGGAAGTGAAGGCGAAGGTTAGGCTAGCGAAACGTAACGAAGAACTACGGGTGGCAAGCCTCTGCAAGGGGAACCCTAAGGAGTTCTTCAGTTATGTTAATAGTAGAAAGCCCATTAGAAGGACCGAAGCGGCGTTCTGCGGACCTCCGACGCGGACATCGCTAATGTGCTTAATGAGTACTTTGCGGGAGTGTTCACCAGGGAGGATACCCGCGTCATCCCCGAGCCAGGCGTGAGGCACGAAGGTGCTGGCCTGGATAGTGTTCGATGTACCGCGACAGTCGTTGCCGATAGAATAGACAAACTGAGCGCGTTTAAGGCTCCTGGGCCAGACCAGTTTCTCCCCAGAGTGTTGCGGGAGGTGCGCGACCAGGTGGCTCCCCACCTGGCTACAGTCTTCAACAAATCGTTGGAGACGGGCCAGGTGCCTGGTGACTGGAGGGAAGCCAACGTGACCCCTATCTTTAAGAAAGGGGATCACGAAAGTCCAGGGAACTATCGTCCCATTAGTCTCACTTCAGTTGTAGGTAAATTATTAGAGGGATAATAGGATAGGATCGTTGACCATTTGGATTCCTACAAGCTGCTTGGGGACTCCCAACATGGGTTTAGACGGCATAGGTCGTGTCTCACCAACTTGCTCGAGTTTTTCCACGTCATGTTGAGTGAGTATGATAAGAGTAGGGCGATTGATATACTTTATCTCGACTTTCAGAAAGCCTTTGATAAGGTACCTCACCGCCGGCTAATGGCGAAAGTGCGCGCGCTGGGTATCGGTGGGGAAATAGGTAGGTGGATTGAAAACTGGCTGAGGATGTTGGGGAGTAATATCGAGGCGACTGATTTGGAAAAGGAATTGGGTGTGCTAATTAGCAGCGACCTTAAGTTTACCAAACAGTGCGTAGAGGTTGAAAAGAAAGCCCAGAAGCTGTTGGGTTATATCAGGAGGCAATTTCAGTTTCGGAACAAGGAGATTGTGCTCTCTCCGTACAATTCCCTGGTTCGGCCGCACCTGGAATATGCTGTGCAGTTCTGGTCGCCCACCCTCAGAAAAGATATTGAGAGGCTGGAGCGAGTGCAGGCGAGGGCCACAAAGTTAATCCCTTCCGTTAGGCATATGGGCTATAATCGACGGTTACGCGCCCTGAACTTGTTTTCGCTGGAAACTCGGAGGCTGCGCGGTCAACTGATCGAGGTTTTCAAGCTCTTACCCGGGTTCAACGATGTCGATTTTAGAAGCATGTTTAGTTTAAATGATAACCGAACTCGCAACAATGGTTGGAAGTTGGATTTGAAACGGTTTAGGACTAGTGTGTGTGGGAATTACTTTACGTATAAGATCTGTGACACGTGGAACAGGTTACCTTCAGAAGTTGTGAACAGTTTCCTCTGTGGATCATTTTAAGAAAAGGTTAGACCAAATCTTGCACCACTATTTGAGGGTGTAAAAAAATTTTCCCTGGCACCCGTTGCCATTGGGAACCTCCTCGGTATGGGCCGCAAGCCTTTTTGAGGTACTTCTTTTCCTTGTAACTCTCTCTCTCTCTCTCTCTCTCTCTCTCAGTATCGTCTTTTCCTAATTTCTACGAAATTAGGAAAAGTTATTACTTAAGTATGAAATGATAAAAGAACTGGTTTTAATATATAAAATTTATTATTTATTAAGTAATGAAAGATCAGAAATAAAGGGTGATCCAGAGAAATGGGACCCAAAAGAAACCCCTGTAATTCTTAAAGTATAAGTCCTTTTATAAAATCATACGCATCATTCGAAAGAGGATAGTTACAAGTTTGTACAGGATTGTATAGGTTTTGACAATACAAGACAAGATAAGATACAAAACAAAATAAAAGTATGGCAGTTTTGCGTCAAACGTTTCCAGGCGAGTTAATCTCAAGATTGGAGACGTGAATGGCCCGCAAGGTCCTCCGAATTTTTTCTCCCTTAGATTATTATCCTGGGGATTTAAAGAGTAGGGTTACAGAAATAACCCAAACGACCTTGCAAGAATTGAAGCCGCCATCACAAATGAGATACAGGCCATACCACCACCGCACACTCTGCAAAAGTGATGCAGAACTACAAGCGAGAACACTGGAATGCTTCGCAACTATGGAGCACATTTGAAAGGAGTCATTTTAAAAAATAATATTTCATAATAAACTTGTAACTCTACTCTTCGAATGATATATAGTTTTTTTATGAAAGGAATTAAATATTAAGAATATTTGGCTTTTTTTTATGGGTCCCATTTATCTGGATCACCCTTTATATATATATATATATATATATATATTATATATATATATATATATATTATATATTATATGGTGCTGGTTAGTATGCGGTCTAACCTACGATTGGTTAGGTTTAATCATGATATTTCGTTAAAACTAACGAAAATATCATGACTAAACCTAAACCAATCGTCAAGGGCGATTGAACAATGGGATGTAAACAAACAATTAGTAAACAAGATAAGAAGCTATAATTAAAGGTAGACCGCATACTTAACCAGCACCTATCTATATATATATATATATACGAAATAAAAAACCAATCTGTTACCTTCTAAAGAAGAAACCCCAATAATAAAAACATATATCCATTATAAAATAATGGTCAAATAAAGTAGGGACTTTTTTGGTGGGACACCCCATTTATATTATATATATATATGAGTTACACATTTACAGCAAATATATCAAATTAAACTTGAAAATCGTTGATAGCAATGAAAAATGAAAAGTCTTAAACAAGAACGCAACTCTTGAAGCGAAATAGTTAAGAAACAATCACATCAATATTCAAACTCCAAAACTCAATAACAACACTCAGTGCTTTATAAAATAAGTTAAGCTCATTACTTTAGTAGTAAAGTTTTAGTAAAGTAGTCTTTATTTATTATGACTTACGGACGTATTTTCTCTGTCATTGAAACTAATAGTGCCTTTTGAATTTTCATTTAATCGGTTGCTGTGTACGATAATTGCTATATATATATATATGCACTAAAATCACAAAATAACACGTGACCTTATTAATAAGCAAACAACCACAGGGAAAAGGAAACACAAAGTCCGAGCGCTTTCGTGATATATTCACATTATCTTGATAATGTGAATATATCACGAAAGCGCTCGGACTTTGTGTTTCCTTTTCCCTGTGGTGTTTGCTTATATATATTATATATATATATATATAATATAATTATATATATATATTAGTGTAATATATATATATATAAAAATTTTGGTTGTTTAACCTCTTTCGCAACATTTAAGGTCATATGACGAAGGGGACCTACAACTTTACGTGAGAGCTTGGTCGCTATATAGTGTGGACGCAGCGCGGCGGATGGTCTCCCATCCGACCCAATGTCACTTAACTTTACTGATGAACGGGAAGCGTTTTTAAGACACTGGCTAGGATGTATTCCATATAATGTTTTGGAGCAGTCCAAGAATAAGAACCCCAAAGTCCCCAATCCAGGAAAAAGCACCCCAGTTAGACCCCAATCCAAGAAACAGCACCCCAGTTCGACTCAGTCCAAATTAAAGGATTTTAACATATAAATTGGATTGTTCCCCAATTAAATAACTAAGATTAATTGAATGCCCGGTTAGGTCAACTGTACGCCCTTGACGATGGTTAGGTTACGTCGTGATATTTTCGTTAAAACTAACGAAAATATCATGACTTAACCAATCGTCAAGGGCATACAGTTGACTTAACCGAACATTGTTAACCTAACGGGCATTCAATTGACCTAACCTGGCATTCAAATGACCCAGCCGGGCATTCAATTGACCGGAGCAACTCAGGAGCAATCCAAGAATAGTACCCTCGTTCGACCCCAACCCAAGAAAAAAAAAAACCTAAATTGATTTGGGGTGCTTATTCTTGGATTGTTCCAATTTTTTTTATATTTTTAAAGTTTTTAGAGATATACACACGATGACGTCATGTTATATATATATATATATATATAGATATATATATATATATATAATATATTATATATATATATATATATCGTGACGCTCATAAGTATTCGTATAGCGAAATATTTCCGTTGTATTCTTCTTATCTTTTGTACCACGCATAAGATAGTTATGAAAAGTTTATCATTCGTTTGAAAAAATAAAATAAAAATTTTTAAAAATTACTTTAATTCCAACATAAGATGTAAAACATGAAAGAATTTGAGGAAAATAAAAAAGTGAAAATGCAAAAGTTTTCGTACATTTATTTAGAAAATTATTTAATACTTTGTGTGTCCACCTTCGACTTGAAGAATTTAAAATTTTTATCAGTTGTTGGCTGTTTATTGATTAGAGACTGTTGGCAGTTCTGAATTGTAGCATTTTCTCTGTGAATTTTCATGAAAGACGAATGATTGTACGAGCCATCAGTAAGTAATAGGTCGTCGTGGTAAAGGGTCTGGAAGAACTTTGAATTCCATTTACGACGGTTGCTGCAGTTATAAAGAAATGGAACAGTCAAAACTCTAGCAAGGTGTGGACGACCTCGTAAGATTTCAGAACGTACAGCTAGACAGAGTGAAAGAATGGCTGCTGCGAATCCACGAGTGACTGCGGCTGATATCTGCCAAACATTAAGACTAAGTAAGATCTATGTCCATCCTTCTACCGTACATTGATAAGGAATGGTCTGCATGGAAGAGTTTTACGAAGCAAACCTCCGCTACAGAAAGTGCACCAAAGAAGCTCGTTTAAAGTACGCCAAGGATCATCAAAATGATGGATTTGCATTCTGGGAGAAAGTTCTCTTCACAGACGAATACCAAGTTGATTTATTCGGGAAGAACGAGCAACGGTATGTTTGGCGAAGATCAAATAGTGCATTCGAAGAAAAAAACGGCCTTCCTACGTTAACCATAGTGGTGGTAGTTTGCTTCTTTGGGGATACTTTAGTGCTTCTGGTCCAGGAAAGCTCGTTGTTATCAATGGAATCTTGAATTCAAAGAAATATAAGGACATTTTAGAAGAAACTGTATTGCCTTCATTCTGGGAGTTACGAATGGGTCGCAGTTTGGTACTGTAACAAGATAATGATCCAAAGCATAAAAGTAAAAGCACCATGAAATGACTTCAACAAAAGAATTTCAAGCTTCTCGAGTGGCCCAGTCAAAGCTCAGATCTCAATTTAATCGAGAATTTATGGTTTGATTTGAAAAAAGATTGTCAGCAAGAGAATCCCTTCGAATCTGAATGAATTGCAACAATTTTCATTAGAAGAATGGACTAAAATTTCTGAGATGGTGAAATCACGTAAAAAAAAAAAAAAAAAAATACCCAAAACAAATCATTGAAGTCCTTCAAGCAAAAGGTGGACGGACAAAGTATTAAATAATTTCATAAATAAATATCCGAAAAATTTTGCATTTTAACTTTTTTTTTATTTTCCTCAAATTCTTTGATGTTTTTTACATTTTATGTTCGAGTTAAATTAATTAAAAAATTTTATTTTTATTTTTTTCAAATGAAAGGTAAACTTTTCATAACAATCCTTTGCAGGGAACAAAAGATAAGGACGAATATAATTTAAATATTTCTCTCTACGAATACTTATGAGAGCCACTATACGAGTGTGTGTGTGTGTGTGTGTGTATATAATATATATATATTATCTAAATACTTATAGAAACAATAATAATAATAATGATAATTTTTTTTCTTTGCAGATAATACTTAACCAGGAGCAGAAGAAGCGTATTCGATACCCCATAAAAAAAAAACTTTTTTTGGTTTTTTTTTTTTTTTAAACGATGTCAGATTTTTCATGCCCATTTTCTGAAAAATATTTTTTGGGGGAGAAATTTCTGGAAAAACCCTTTGGATTCGAATTCTTCGAAAATGAGAAAATTTATACTCTTGTTTTGGCTCTTCTTCTCAGAACTGAAGAGGTAAGGAACTATATATATATATATATATATAGAGAGAGAGAGAGAGAGAGAGAGAGAGAGAGAGAGAGAGTAGAACGATTTTATATCGATGGTAATATTCCAAAAAACCTCTTAAGCGGTGCTCCTCCCCCCACCCTCCCGGCCCGCACACCCCAAAATGAAAATTAATTTTTTGCTTTAATTCGTATAAAAAACAAAAGTTAGAATCCATTTATTTTTCCATCAAAACAATTAACTAGCGTCCGGGGTGGCTCAGTGGCTAACACCGTTTCTCTATAAGCGAAGTGACGACACTGAGATCGGGGGTTCGGGTACTGTAGTTAGCGCGATGAGCCATATTAGTTGGCCTGAGCGTTGTGTCAGTTTGTAGTGCTCTGAAGGATTTTATCGTAACAGTTGACATTATTCAGTTCTTCACTTCTTTATAACTGAGGTTTTGCTAAAGTACTTAGGAAGTTTTGGAGTATCACCACCCATGTATGAGACCCTCTTAGGAAGCAGTGGCTAAGCGACAAAAGTGAAAATAGCCAGAAAACGTAGTTAAACGTTAACAGTTAACGGTTAAGCGTAACATGAGGCCCTCCTCGGAAGAAGTGGCTAAGCGACAAAAAAAAGAACGCCAGATAACGCAGTTAAACGTCGTACCAATTTGAAAGTGGAATTACTTTTTAAATTTTTTGAAGGTACTTCAACGAAATATCTTCGAAAGTTATTTCAAATTGGTACAACAAATTTGAAATAACTTTTGAAGATATTTGTCGAAATACCTTCAAAAAGTTAAAAAGTTATTCCACTTTCAAATTGGTACAAAGTTTAACTGCGTTTTCTGGCAGTTTTTATTTTGTCGCTTAGCCACTTCTTCCATAGAAGGCCTTATATTGTATTGGTACAACGTTTAACTGCGTTATGTAGCGTTTTTTACTTTGTCGCTTAGCCACTTCGTCCTAGGAGGTCCTCATATATATATATATATATATATGATGAATAAAACCACGAAGGAAAGGAAACACAGAATGGTGCTCAAGCGCTTTCGTCTAATGACATCCTCAGGAACACTGAAGTATATAAAGAGTTCGAGACTTCTCCCACAATTTTTTATTTCTATATTATATACATATATTTTTTTTGTGACCTATATATAGTCTCGAACTCTTTATTTACTTCAATGTTCCTGAGGATGTCATTAGACGAAAGCGCTTGAGCACCGTTCTGTGTTTCCTTTCCTTCGTGGTTCTTTTCATCATAAATATTTTTCACGTGTTACTTTCATGAAATAATTTATATATATATATATATATATATATATATATATAATACATATATATATAAGTTTGTTTAGCGACTTTACAATTACGCTATTAAAAAGAAAACTGTACCTAACCGGAATTCGAACCAAAGTTGTTACTCCGTAACTTCAAGTATTGAAGCCAGTGAGCCAACTTTTTTTTTTTAAATCTACAGTTAATACGAAAGTTTTTAAAGTTGTTAAACTTCATTGCACATCCGTAACAACAAACAACAACAGCAGTAATAATTGTTTGGGGTTGTTTAACCTCCTTCGTGACTGTAAAGGCCATGTGACGGAGGGAACCGACAGCTTTACGTGGTATCCAAAACTACCGGTCACTACATCATCTAAATGCGGATGAGGGCCCCCATCCAACAACCGAACACACCCAACGTCGCTTAACTTCGCTGATCTAAGGGAAAGCGATGTTACACGTGTCCGCAACGTAGCATTAATAAGTGAAAATTGAATAAAATCGCCTGACCTAACCTAACTTAACGTAGAAAATATCGCAGTCCCTTTCAGTCCAGTCCATTTGTGTGGTGTGTGGTGTGTGTGTGTGTGTGTGTGTGTGTTAAATGCCATAAATATATAGAAAAATAAATCGATTTAAAAATGGCGTTAAATGGAATTAATTTTTTAGCTTTTGCCAACCTCGATAACAATAATAAATTCCGTTTCCGACCCAAGTAATAGGGCGTATATTTTATACTCCATGAACGATCACATGCCCTTTATGAGGTTCTAGATATACTCTGAGAGAGAGAGAGAGAGAGAGAGAGAGAGAGAGAGAGAGAGAGAGAGAGAGAGAGAGAGAGAGAGAGATTTATGTACCCATCTTCATATAGTGTGTGTATGCGTGTTCCTTTCATACATACACGTATATATACATACATATCGCTCTCTCAACTTCTCTTGAACTAACCAGGAGAGGCCCTTACAATCTTTAATCATGTAAAATTTTAATAGCTTTTAAAAAAGTGTTCCAAAAAATTATTAACATTTTTACGTCATTATAAATGGCAATACCGATGTCGGAATTTCAGCTTATTGCATACCATAAACCCTGGTTGGTATTCGCACCAAGTTTCATTACCTCGGGGTTAAAGAAACCGTGTCAAGGCATGATATGTGGTAAAGAAATATGAAATATATTTCAAAATACAGGGTGTTTCGGGTCGACCCGAGAAATATGGAAATTGTTAATGGTATTTGGAAATAAATTTGTATTTGGTATTTGAAAAATGTGTCGTAGTAATTCCGCCAATTTCCATATTTCTAGGATCGACCTGAAACACCCTGTATTATACAATAGAAATAAATGAAGTTATAAATAAGAATGACTGATATCCGAGAGGAGGGGCAACGCGCTTGACCTCCGAGAGGTATCACCAAACAACACTCGTGTTCCCAACATTTATACAATCTAAAAATCGTAATAAGTTTAACCAAATCTTACCTAACCTAGAGTAACCTAACCTAACCTTATTTATATACCTTTTTCATGATAAACACATTTATAAAGATAAACCACCGCGACGCTGCTAATATCGTGCTACGCACGTTCGTATCGCGATGGATTCTGAGCGTATCCTAAAGATTGTCGCGATTCCGTAGGGAAGACACACACACACACACACACTGAAGAAATAAATTTAAGCCTGCAAACCATAATCAATTTCCATTAGTTAGAATTAAAATCAACGACGGCTTACATTAATTAAAGCAGAAATACGTACGAAGGCAAGATCGGAAGGCCCAATTCTTTTGCAGAGTATAAATGCCGAAACCACTCGCGCAAGAGGACATGAATATAAATGCTTAAATGTCAAGGAATTATAGATGTTCAAACGAATAAGTTTCGGAGATTAAATTGGGTACGGGGGTGAACTGCACTCAGAGAATGGGGTAGAAGTGTGTGTGTGTGTGTGTGTGTGTGTGTGTAAAACGATTTTACTATGATATAGTAAAATTATAGATACCTAAACTTTCTGCGACAAGTAAAAATGTATAAATACTTAAACCGAAAGAAAAAGAGATAGATCATAATGGATGGGTGACTTTCACGGATCATACGAGTATATACTCGATCTCTTTGGTCGGGTTTTAATGGGAAAAGGAACTACTTCGAGAAAAGAAGAAGAAGAAGAAGAAGAAGAAGAGTCGGAAGAGGAAGAAATAGAAACAGAAGAAGAAGAAAAAGGATTCTTCTTCACAGGCATTTAATTATTGTGGAAACCGACATTAATTAACTTCCATTTGTTATAAAAAAAAAAATTAGTTTCTGTAATTTCTTCCGCTTTTGTTGAAAGTCTCTTATTTTTTTTTTTAAGAAAGTAATCTACCCGCATTTCATGGGCAGTTAATTAAACTTCACTTGAATAAGGCAGTAATTTTATATATATATATATATATATATATATATATATATATACAGTATATATATATATACAGGGTGTTTCAGGAGGAAAGGTCAATACTTCGGGAGGTGATAGTATCGGTCATTGTGAGAAAAAAAAGTTCATATGAACATGTGTCTAATTCTGAATGGTTACGGAGATAGAGCTGTTTGAATCTACAAATACAAAAGCATTGTTAATGGTAATCAAGAAAGAGAAACCAATTACTGTTTCTAACATTTAATGTTTAAACATTGGCATTTTGAATGGTTAGATTAGATTATTGTTTGTGGGGGTGGATGAAAAGTTAAGTTTACAAAAGAAAGGTGGATACACGAGACGAATTGCTCGCGCGCATTTTGGATGCTGCTGCCCGCATAAAGGAACGTCAAGATCAACTCAGACGAACAACACGCGATCTTCGCACACGAGTTGCAAAGTGCATTGAGGTTGACGGTGGGATTTTCGAAAACGTATTGTAAACTGTAACAAATTTGTCATTTCTGCACCTGATACCATTCAAAAATGCCAATGTTTAAACGTTAAATGTTAGGAACAGTAATTGGTTTCTCTTTTTTGATTACCATTAACAATGCTTTTGTATTTGTAGATTCAAACAGCTCTATCTCCGTAATCACTCAGAATTAGACACATGTTCATATGAACTTTTTTTCTCACAATGACCGATACTATCACCTCCCGAAGTATTGGCCTTTCCTCCTGAAACACCTTGTGTATATATATATATATATATATATATATATATATATATATATATATATATATGATCTCCGCGCAGGAAACTCTGCGCGAATTAAAAAAAATAGTTTCTGTGGAAAATAGGGCGTTACGTTGCGCGCACGCACGCGCGCACACACCCACACCCACACAACTGTGTATGTAAATTCTGTAAAAAGGAAGAATCGGAAAATTATTTTCAATTTTTTGTCGTACGACAAAACAGATTGAACATACAAAGGGAAGCGATAAGGCGGAGTCCCGGATAAGGGCTTTGTATAATGAATCGTACGTTTGGCAGGTTCATATTTCACGTAACTATCAGTTGGCTAAAATTTGTATTTTTTTACTTTTTTAAACTGTTTTGTATTCTACCCCATATCCTTTATCACTCGATTATCAGCTAATAAACAGTCTTCCTCGATACTTAACGTTCCCTCAGCAGCTGGACTGCGCAATAACGGAATCAAAAAGTTTGTTGATTTAAAAATGTAATTCAGAGGAGGAGCACGTCCCGCTGCTATCTCAAAGACCATGCAGAGGAAACAGTTCAGAAATTACTTCATATATATATATATATAAATATATACACGCCACAATTTCGCGTCCTCGGCAACTAGTAGCAGCATGCATCATCGCGGTGAGCATATACAGATTATTTCACGCATTTGCGAACTTCCCCAATTTACTGGCGAGTCGCCCGACCAAAAAACTTCAGAAAACGGCTCGAGAGATTTGCATAACTATGTCAAGTGGAAAAATGGAAGTTGTTTTAAAATGTAAGCATTTTGGCTGCTTCAAAAGATACGTAGAAGGACATACACAAAGGCACCTGCAGATGCGTATTCGCGCGGTAGTTCCTTTTGAAAGACGTCCAAACGTCCAGATGTTTATCTCAAATGAAAAGTTTTCTTTGTACTAACGAAGATGGCGAAGCAAAATGATTTAACCTAACGTTACCAAATTCCATCTAATCTAACTTAATTTAACCTTACTTTAATATTTTTATTATGTAGGCACGAGGGGTCAAGGGCGAATCCCCACAAAAATGCCCCCCCACCCGGTCACAAATAGAAGAAGAAGAGAGCCTAAATTTTTCGAGATGCCTGGAGACACCGCATTTGATAGACATACCCATAACTAGAGCCCGGATGTTTAAACACTAAAAACCCTTAAAAAAGGGTAGCAAATAGGCAAAATAAACATTAAAAATAGGCAGAAAAAAACCCCAAAAAGGGATTTATAAATTTGCTTTAAAAAACTTTTAATCTAGGATAATACCTTTATATACGCATAATACATATTACAACGCCCTCAATGAACAAAACAGCAGGTAATGCAAATATTAGTTACGCGTAATAACAAGGATTTCATTTCCAAAATAAAGTTTAATATAAAATAATACCATTATACACGTATAAATAATACATATCACAACCCCTTTATAGTGAACAAAACAGAAGGTATTGAAAATGTTCCTTACGCATTAATGACAAGGATTTAAATTTAAAAAAATGTTTAATATAAAATAATACTATTAGGCACGCTCAGTTTCTGTTTTTATATATATACGCCTCGGTGGTGTAGTGGTTATCGTCGCTGACTATGAATCCATCGGCCCCGGGATCGAGACCCGGTGACGGCAGGCGGCGCGCAGCAAAACCCAGCTGTTCATCTTTCTACACAATAAAGAAATTGGTTGGTAGATAAATGGGTACCCTAGTGGTTAAGACGCTGGGCTGCTGGTAGGGCGTGGTTCGGATTCGACGTTCAACTGTAGGTCTAAGTGGAGTGACAAGCTTGACCTTCGTCAGAATGAACAATTCTGGCGGAAGCAAAAACAAGGTGTGTGTGTGTATACTGTGTAATGTGTGTATATATATATAACCTTGGTTTAGCTTCCGCCCGAAGCAAAACCAAGGTTAACCAAGATATATATATATATATACTGTGTGTATATGTATATAAAACCTTGGTTAACCTTAGTTTAGCTTCCGCCCGAATTGTTCATTCTGACGTAGGTGAAGCGTCTCACTCCCCTTTAGACCTACAGTTTAACGTGGAATCCGAACCACACCCACCCGCAGCCCAGCGTCTTAACCACTAGGGTACCAAGGGTACCCATTTATTTACCAACCAATTCTTATTGTGTGGAAGGATGAACAGCTGGTTTTGCTGCGCACTGGATGCCGTCACCGGGTCTCGATCCCGGGGTCGATGGATTCGTCGTCAGCGACGCTAACCACTACACCACCATATATATATATATATATATACACAGTGCGTGCGAAAAGTCTCTCCGCAGTCAACCAACACTTTAAAAAAAGTGTTTGACAACAAGTGTAGACGAGTTGCTCTGTGCTTGGAAAATGGTGGAAAACACTTTGAACACATGCTGTAAAATCAAAAGGTTATGTAATAAAATCACTAAATCATGGTTCAATGAAAACATTGTAGTTTTTCAATTTCCTATGCGTTTAACATAGCACTGCGGAGAGACTTTTCGAACGCACTGTATATATGCCTTTCAACCTTTCAAACGTTCCGAACGATGATTCTTCATTTCACGAAGGTCAAGCTTGTCGCCCCTCCTCTCGAGTTGGCCTGGTGAAGTAGTGAGTTGGTTTCTTGTACTCTCCACCTCACATAGCCAGTACGCCCGGTTCATCGGGGATTGTTCTGAGCCAGGCGTCTAATCTTCTTTTGAAGATGTCCACTGCAACACCACTCGTGTTCCTTAGGTCTTTGGCCAGCTGATTAAACAGGTTTGGTCCTCCCACATTCTTTCTTTTCTACTTTCCACTGTTGTTTGGGGAGTTACAGGGTTCAGAGTAAGATTAGGGACTAGTTTCTCCATTATTTTCCCAAGTGTAAATAATGGTGTATCTCTCTTTCCTCCTTTCCAGTGAATACAGGTTTAATTCGCGTAACCTTTCCCAGTAATTTAGTTCTTTGCACCCATTGATCTTGGCTCTGAAGCTTCTCTGACTCCCTTCTAGTTATCTAATGTCTTCTTTTTTATATGGGGATGTTAGGACCGAGCAGTATTCCAATTTGGTATGATCAGTGTTTTCAGTAGAGGAATCATTATATTCCTATCCCTTCGTTTAAAGGTTCTCAGTATCTGCCCAGTTACTCTCTTTGCTCTGTTTACTGCTATCTTATTTTGTGTTTCAAATTTTGCATCATCAGTCATTACAACCCATAAATCTTTTGCTTTAGAATTTCTCTGAATTTCCTGTCCATTTGAGGTATAATATTCAAATTCCATGGATTTTAGGTCTTCTCTTTTTCCATACTGTAACAGCTGAAATTTCTCAGTGTTAAACATTATATTGTTGTCTTCCGTCCACTTGTAGATTCTGTTATATAGGGAAAAAAAAAAATAAAATAAATAAATATATATATATATATATATATATGAAAATTATTTCACGAAAGTAACACGTGAAAAATATTTATGATGAATAAAACCACGAAGGAAAGGAAACACAAAAATGGTGCTCAAGCGCTTTCGTCTAATGACATCCTCAGGAACACTGAAGTACATAAAAAGGTTAAGCCTATATATAGGTTACAGAAAGAAAAAAAGAAAAAATAAATAACATACATACACACACACATATATTTTTTTTTTTAGTTCAGGAAGAACCGATTCGCCTCTATTTAAAGGGCATATCTCAGCGGAAAAACAAAGAAAAAGTGAGAGGAAAGACAGAGGAAAAAGAAAGGGTGGAGGGGACAGTCGAAGTGGAAAAAGACCAAGGATGACAAGGACTGCAGGGTCGAGCCCCATCATCCTTGGGTGCTAGGGCCGGGAGGGCGCACGTGAAACCTCCAGGAACAAGCACGTACAAACGAGCACAAAGAGCACTCAAGAGCACGAGCTTAGAACCCCCTTGCGGGGTCACACACACATATATATATATATATACATACATATCTATATATACAAATACATACATACATACATACATACATACATATATACACAATAAACAGAGAAGTAAAAATAAAAATTAAAAATTAAAACCTTAAAGGATTACCAGTGAGGCGTACAGATTTGTAAGGAAAAATATCGATTTTTAGCACAAGATCAAATGGATGATAAAAATACAAATTTATACTGGAACTCTGCCCGGGTTTTAACACACTGCTGCCTATGGTCAGGTTTTGATATATATAAAAAAATAAAATGCAAATTAAAAGTTAATCGATTTTTAGCAAAAGATCAAATGGATTATAAAAATACAAATTTATACTGGAACTCTGCCCGGGTTTTAACACACTGCTGCCTATGGTCAGGTTTCGATATATATAAAAAAAATAAAATGCAAATTAAAAGTTAATAAATCTTTGGTAAACTTGTCTTCTACTTTATTAACTTTTAATTTGCATTTTATTTTTTTTATATATATCGAAACCTGACCATAGGCAGCAGTGTGTTAAAACCCGGGCAGAGTTCCAGTATAAATTTGTATTTTTATAATCCATTTGATCTTTTGCTAAAAATCGATTAACTTTTAATTTGCATTTTATTTTTTTATATATATCGAAACCTGACCATAGGCAGCAGTGTGTTAAAACCCGGGCAGAGTTCCAGTATAAATTTGTATTTTTATAATCCATTTGATCTTGTGCTAAAAATCGATATTTTTCCTTACAAATCTGTACGCCTCACTGGTAATCCTTTAAGGTTTTAATTTTTAATTTTTATTTTTACTTCTCTGTTTATTGTATATATATGTATGTATGTATGTATGTATGTATGTATGTATTTGTATATATAGATATGTATGTATATGTATATATATATATATATATGTGTGTGTGTGTATGTTATTTATTTTTTCTTTTTTTCTTTCTGTAACCTATATATAGGCTTAACCTTTTTATGTACTTCAGTGTTCCTGAGGATGTCATTAGACGAAAGCGCTTGAGCACCATTTTTGTGTTTCCTTTCCTTCGTGGTTTTATTCATCATATATATATGTATAACAGATTGGCCTATTAATACTCGAGTAATAAAACCCAAATAACACACGAATCCCATACTTCACAAACAAGATCCATTTCCTACAGTATGCTCCAAGGGAGCATTCTAGTACCGATCCTGTTCCTCCTTCACGTAAATGACTCGCACCAATCATTGACTAACTCGTCCCGTTCGTTACCAATTCAAACATGACACGATAATCATAAATTCAAGAAATCATACAAACCACAATATCTCCAATCTTATACTTGTATAACCACTATTTTTCTTGTACAATTTGAAGGTATTCACTATTTTACATTGACTTTATGAACTTTTGACAAAACTAGGAGATAGTAGGTCTCGAACTCACCCCAATTCAACCAACCTCTTTAGGGTTCTCCATGGTGTGGTCGGTATATAGGAACGTTAACTCTAAAACCACGAGACGTGGTTCGAGCTCCACTACCTTCTAGTTTCTCACTTCAATTCCTTTTCTCCTCACATTTTATCCGAGTGCCGTTATTACACTTAAAAATAAACGATTCCTAAAAGATGTTTATGTAATCCAACGCTCAAATCGATATAAAAATATATGATATCCTCCTAGGAAGAAGTGGCTAAGCAACAAAAGTAAAAAACGCCAGAAAACGCAGTCAAAGTTGTCCCAAATTTGTAATAACTTTTGAAGATACCAGGTGTGTTCAAAGAGTTCCCGAACTGGTTATGCTACGCGCGCATCACATGACGCGCATACGCGTCATGTGACGCATGTTATAGTGTGACTCAGTCTGTGTCCAAAGACGGTTACCGCTTGTTGATATTGTATTTTGGTCTCTCGATACTTACTGTTTTGTGAAGTTATTTTGTGTTTTGTCGCATTTTGTGCATTTGAATAATGGCTATTGTCGCGCACTTCCATTGCGATGACTGCTGTTTTGTTTCAACGTCATACCCGTCCACCCACGTCTCGTCACCCGTAACGATGTTTCTGAGAAAATTTTCATCAAGATTGGCACGTTGAAGGAAGTCTTGAGACACAACAATACGTTGCTCTTTCTGATTGGCAGTCAAGAGTCGTGGCACAAATTTGGCTGACACACGACGCATCACCAAATTCTCTCTGAGTATCGTGTGGCATGATCCTATCGAAATGTCCATTTCGTCTGCGACTTTCCCGACTGTCAGTCTACGGTTCCCTTGAATCATTTCACGCACACAAACAACAGTGTCATCAGTTCTTGAAGTGGAAGGTCGTCCCACCCTTGCATCGTCCTCCGTCGACGTTCGGCCTTCCTTAAAACGCTTGTGCTACTCAAAAGTGGTTGTCCGACTTAAGGCGTCATTGCCAAATGCTGCGTTCAGCATGGCACGAGTTTCGGAAGCAGTCTTGCCCAGCTGAATGCAAAATTTTATGCACACACGTTGTTCTTCAACAGTAGCCATTATTCAAATGCACAAAATGCGACAAAACACACAAAATGACTTCACAAAACAGTAAATATCGAAAGAACAAAATGTGATATCAACACGCGGTAACCGTTTTTGGACACAGACTGAGTCACACTACAACATGCATCACATGACGCGCATCATGTGATGCGCGCGCAGCATAACCAGTTCGGGAACTTTTTGAACACACCTCGTATTTCTTCGAAATATCTTCAAAAGCTCAAGAGTTATTCTATTTTCAAATTTGTACAACGTTTAACCGAGTTTTCTGGCGTTTTTCACTTTTGTCGCTTAGCCACTTCTTCCTAGGAGGGCCTCATATGAAATCTACAACTATGATTCCAGGTTTTCCATGTTATTTTATACAATATCTAACATCAACAACCAACCCAAGAGTTGTTAATTTCACACCAGCTATATCTCTTCTAGACTTAATATTTAATAATAATCTCTGTGTTGTAAACTACTTATCTAAAATGGTTTCCAAATAATCCCATTCTGTCAATAAAGAATAAAATGGGCTTCAAAATGGAACTTCTATGGTATATAATACGAGTAATCTGTCAGGAGGACCAGCCTGGCACAGTGCTTAGACCACACGAACGGTGCCCATTGCGCTAACTCCTCGATTATTATTACCAACACCATCCAGAGTCGAACCCCCGACCTCAGCGCCTTCACTTCTCTTATAGGGAAATGGTGTTACTTACTGGGCTACAGGAGTTGATGTGTTATACAGTGCATCAAAAAAGTCCTTACCCAATGAAACTCATAACCCGATGAGAAATACATTTATTCATGTAACCATATTATTAAAGGTTCAGAATCTTCCCCATAACCTTGGTTAATATATATATATATATATATTAGTGATGTAGCGGATGTCATTTTTTTCACATCCGCGGATGCGGATGCGGATGAGGATGTTTGATTTCAACATCCGCGGATGCGGATGTCTACATTTTCGTTATTTTTTAGGATATATTCGAGATTTGTTGTGTTTAACGTATATAATAAGTTATTATATAGAGAGAGCTGTAGCTATAATGTAGTATAATTGATTAATTGTACAATAATTGCTGTACTTTTCTCTGAACATATAAAATAATATCAAGCATCTAACTAATATAGAAATCAATTAGTGAATTCGTCTGCAAATAAATTCGTTATATTTTGTTGAGTTTCAGCCACAATTAGAAACCATAATTGTGTTACGAGGATGCGGGACGTGAACCCAACTCAAATGCACCCCGCCGACCTCTTTCCCCAACCTCCTCCACCCTTATAGAAAGAGATCTTTAATTAGCTTGATAATTATTTATATTAAGTTTAAAGTTTTATTAGGTATATTTATAAATGAGTAATTAAAATAAAGTAAACTAAGATGTTCATCGTTTAATGTTCAAACTTAATTATAGGAAGGTTATGCTTAAGGAACATTAATTTTTCTGCCTTTTCTGCTGCCAGTCTGTTTCTCTTTTCATCATATATTAATCCAGCACTGCTAAATAATCTCTCGCTTGGTACGTTTGTTGGAGGACAGGCTAAATGTTTCCTTGCAAGTTTACTCAAGTATGGATAGATATTCTGCGTATTTTTCCACCAACTAATAGGATTCTCACATGCAGCCAGGCGTTTTTCTTGGTGATAGCTCTCGATCATTTTTACTACATCTTTTGACATCGCGTAGGTCTCGTCATTGCTGCTTAACTCAAGAAAATGAGAGACAGATTCTGTGATAGATTTGCTTGTTGAAGGTGTTGGTTCTGTCACTGAAACTTTTATTCTTTTGGTGGGTGGCGAAGCGACAGATTCAAGAGATTGAAGCTCTTCAACTGCTTTGCCAAGTGATGATTTAACTCGTTCTAATGTACTAGGTGAAAATAACTTAGCTTTGTAACGTGGATCTAAGTAGGTTGCAAGAGAGTAACTTCATACAAGAACAGCCTCTCGTCTTGTCGCTTGCATCACTTTTGCGCACAATGAACTAGTTCTATTAATATAGTAGAATTTGATAATTTCCGTTTATTAATGACATTTTATCTCAACGGTCCACATCCGCACGACATCCGCAGTCCAAAGTGCGGATGCGAGAAAATGTGCGGATGTTCCGCGGATGCGGATGCGGATGTGACCTACATCACTAATATATATATATATATATATATATATATATATATATATATATATATATATATATATATATATACACTTCCCTGACGCGGTGCACTTCTGAATACACGAAAGGCCTTGGAATCATTTTTCTTTTTCCTTGTGGGTTTGCATAACTCATTCATTTCATTTCACGTGTTTAATTATGAAATTCATCCCATCCCATATATATATATATATATATATATATATATATATGTGTGTGTGTGTATATATATATATATATATATATATATATATGCTGCAAACCCACAAGGAAAGAGAAAAACGATTCCAAGGCCTTTCGTGTATTCAAAGCTACACCTCGTCAGGGAATGAAGATAAAAGGCGAGATGCCCATAAATATATACAACGTACAGGAAAACAAAACAATTAGCACATACTTAACAAGGGTTAATGAGGCAAAAGAAATTTTAACATGATATCGTCAATTTTATACGTCCCCGCACTGTTATTGAAATTGTTTTTAAAATGAATAAATGCACATTCTACTAGCTAATTTATATATGGAATTTTTTGAAAGTAGAATTTTGCCTACGATTGTTAATTTTAACCTGGTTTGGTACAGGTATATAGATGATATTTTAAGCCTTTGGCCTAATAATTTGGATGTGGACTTATTTCTTGGTAGGCTCAACAATTTAGTCCCATCTATTATGTTTACAGTTGAAAAAGAAAATGATGGAAGCCTATCTTTTCTTGATCTAAAAATTTGGAGATGCTCTAATCAGTTCAAATATGAAGTCTACCATAAGCCTACTAATAATAACTCTTATGTGCATTTTTATTCTGACCATCATCCTTCGATTAAATCCTCTATTTTCTCTGCTATGTTTCTTCGAGCATTGAGAGTTGTCAGTCCTGAATTTTTAGATTCCGAGTTATGCAATATCATGAATATCGTTACTAAATTATGTTATCCTATTTCATTTTTAGATAACTGTCTTAGGAAAGCCAAGAATAGGTATTATAATAATGTAATTGTAAAGGAATTTCAGCGTAAAAATATCCTTAGCCTACCTTACCATGTTAATTTTCAATACCTTCCAACTGTACTTAAAGCAATTGGCATTAATGTAATCTTTAAGTATAATAATACTGTTAAATCACGCCTAATAAAGAATAGCCCTGATAATGTTGTTGGTTGTGTGTATTCGATCGGATGTATACAATGTAACTCAGTATATATAGGCCAAACTGGTAAAACGTTAGATATTAGGGTAAAACAGCATAAATATGCTTGTAGAACAGCTAATAATTCCAATGCTTTATTTAACCATATGTATAGATGTAACCATAGCATCAAGTGGGATAGTTCTAAAGCGCTTGTTAAAAACAGAGATATAATAGAAAGAAATATTCTAGAATGTGCATTTATTCATTTTAAAAACAATTTCAATAACAGTGCGGCCTGAGTGCGGGGACGTATAAAATTGACGATATCATGTTAAAATTTCTTTTGCCTCTCATTAACCCTTGTTAAGTATGTGCTAATTGTTTTGTTTTTCCTGTACGTTGTATATATTTATGGGCATCTCGCCTTTTATCTTCATTCCCTGACGAGGTGTAGCTTTGAATACACGAAAGACCTTGGAATCGTTTTTCTTTTTCCTTGTGGGTTTGCAGCATTCATTCATTTCACGTGTTTTATTGTGAAATTCATCCCATATATATATATATTATATATATATATATATATATTATGCTGGAAGGAGGGATCAAGGGCGAACCCCCGCAAAAACACATACACCGAAAGAAGGAAAAGAAGAGTCGAAATCAAGTCACTGAAGCTGTTAAAAACTACGGGGCTCCAATAAACCTTAGCCCCCCCGCCCATAGCCTAAACCATTAGAGGTACAGTAAAACTAAACATACCTTACAAAAGAGAATTTAATCCTGCATTTAATGAGAACCAATTAAAACTTGGTGTTCCCGCCATTGGCTTCCAAGACAGCCTGAATTCGCTTTGGGTAGCTTGCCAAAAAAAAGTGACGTGAATAGATCTTGATCGTTACACAAATTTGCTAAAACAGTTTCAATGTGTTGCGTCATTGTATCCTTCGAAAATCGATTTGCTGCAGGTTCTTGAAACAAGAGACATTCAACCTTGTCCTTTATAACTGATCCAATGTGTTCACAGACGTTCAGGTCAGGAGAATTTCCTGGCCATTATTCATTTCCAAAGAAATCGATCTCATGGTTCCGCAACAACTGTTGAGTGGCTAATGCCTTAAAGCAGGGGGCCTTATCGTGCAGAAGTGTGACCTGATCGACATCCATAACATTGTTTGGGTTTCTTAGAAAAGGAATGACATGCTGGGATAGAATAATATCACGAAAATACTGTCTATCCCAACTCTGACCATTTGGCTTCAGCACCCACATGAGCTTCTTTGCAGTGAACAAAACAAACACACCAACACAGTCTGGACTTTTTAATAATTCGCGATAATGTTCATTGTCATCGATTTCATCTGGTGTTGTGGCCCACACTCGATCATTTTGGTAGTTAGGCCGACGTGTTACGTAAACAAAAAATTCCTCGGAGACAGCTAAATGCATGAAATCATCCACATCCCAATCTTCATGATAATGGGCAAACCACATTCTGTCATCGATGTTAAGTTGAGTTTTTCTTGGCTTTGGAAGTTCATGCCAAGGCTTTAAACCTTGCCTATGACGGTACAGTCGAATGATCTCACCACTAACGATCTTTCCTCTCAACACTTCGATCTCTCTAGAAAGTTTAGCACAGCTGTTTTTCCGCTTACGTGTACCGCTTTCAATGATGTCCTTTGTTTCCTGAGAGTGGCAAATTTGGGCGCCCAGATTTGGTTGTATTCATTTCACATTCATCCAAAGTTTTATTCCAATTTCTTTTGACGAAGTCCTCACTTCTTCGCAACTTTTTGGCAACCCATGAACGTGTTATAAAGGTGGCTCCAGCATCACGAACTTCCCGAAATGTTATTGCTCGTATGCGATCTATCACACGTTGCCTCTCCAAATCACCAATTAATTGAGAAGCCATTATATTATCACTTTATCAGCTAGAGTAATTTTAATACCTGCAATAAATAAAGAATTTTATATATTTTTATAATCACTATAAACTATTTCGATATAAGTAAACATGTAAGCTGCAAATGGGTGGGCTAAGGTTTTTTGGAACCTCTTACATCAGTTTTTTTTTTTAATTTTAAAAGATATGTGTAGTGTGTAAGATACATGTACGAGTATGTGTAGTGAAGAATAGAGGTAGAGGGCGTGTGTTTGAGAGCATGCTGGATTGTTCACAAGGTAGATGAGACACAGAAAAAGATCGGCTAAGGACGACAGTGACAGGAGAAATGGGAGTTCCAGCACTCCCTATCTCCTGCCTAACGTCCCCACCCCCCCTGGAGTACTTCCCTGGTCGATTGGTGTCTACAATGTCTTCATATATATATATATATATATATATAAGTAAATTCTCTGATATATTAATGTGAACACCTAAGCATAAAATGTTATTTTTGTCCAAAGTACTTGGAATATACAATTTATTTCATACTTAATTTTTGTTCTGTACAAAAGTATGTAAGAAGCGTAGAGACAACAATAAATTTGTAAATCATTTCTTATACAAATGGTTGACAAAAATAAACAGATCCTAAAAGATGATTGTCTTCAAGGACAAATGGCAAAGCTCATCAATGGAATACGAGAACGTGTTGTGTCACCTTTCAATAATGAAAAGGGAAAAGCAACGCCATTCTAAATATATTCATTCGAGAAATCTCTTAATATTTATTCATTTTTATTTTCAAATAAAAAAAAAGATGTCTATTTATTTTTGTCACCCCTCTGTGACGTCCGAAAAGTCTTTATCCATTGGCGAAAACGCCGAACTTCTTTACCCGATGAGAAATACATTTCTTTATGGAACTATGATAGATCATCAATGTTCAAAATTATTTCCATTCGCATCAAAGTATGTTAATGTTATTAATGTGGGCGTAAGGATGTGACGCCCTCACCGCCCCGAGAAAAGTGCGGCTAACTCGGCGTGTCTCGCGATACGGGAGGAGAAGAATTGGGCTGGGAACTCATCCGTCCCTTTTTCATAACACGAATAGCGACAATGTTCTCGGACGCGGGCGCCGCGCCTGCCTGAGTCGTCCGAGTAACTTCAGACAGCCAACGTATGGGTGCGTGGCGCGTAAAGGGAATAAATGAGGAGATTAGAAGTGACGCGGGTGGTGTTGAAGTGGAAGAGTTGATATTCCGTGGGTGTGTGAAACGATACTTTAATCTCTACCTTTTCTCTTCTTCGTACCTTCCGTCCTTCGCATCCGCCTTCTCACCCCAATTCATTGGGAAATGAGATTTTCTTAATGTAATAGAATGTAAATAATAATAAACAATAATTTCTGTAAAAAATATAAAAATCTCTCATTTTTATTTCTTTAATAAAGTGTTTAAACGTAAGTATAATTTTTAGAAGACAAATTTTAATAAAATTTTTAATAAAAAAAATTTAACAAGTTTTTAAAACATTAAATTTTAATTTAAGTAAATTTTGAAAAAAAAATAAATAAAAATTTAAATGATTTTTTTTGGTACGTTTTTAAATTAAAAAAAAATGATAAGAAATTTTACAAGTTTTTAAATACATTTTTTGAACAAAATTTAATTACATTTCTGAATTTTAAAAAATTAAATTAAATTAAAATAAGTTTTCGAATAATTTTGAAAATAAATTTTGAATATAACGTCATATCTTCCCGTCATTTTAGCGCTTAAAACAACGTTTCTGAAGTGTGAAAATAGATAACGGCTCATAAACATGACGGTTTATCTCCGCGAGTTGACGTCTTTTTTATCAGCCGTTTTAACTCGGGATTACAATACTGGGAGTGGGGATTTAGGGGGAAGGGAGAGGGAACAAACTCCCCTTATCGCAACATTATGGAAACGAATAAAAGCCAATATATATATATATAGTCCGTATCTAATACACTATTGAGCTAAAATGTGTGTGTGTGTGTGTGTGTGTCCGCTTTTTTCGGAACCGTGCACAGCCTAAACGGCACATCGGAAAATTCTGCAACCACCACCAACTGATAGCCCATGAGCTGACGATGTGCTCTGTCAAGTTTCCCGGTCCTAGGTCACCGGTTACTGGGTCCGAAGGCCCCAACACCGCGATAAAACTACAGAAAAGAACGCAGCCGTGAAAGGGCGGGTAACAATATAATGGGGAGAGGGGGTGGGGTAATTGGGGGAGTGGGGGTGGGGGTAATGGGGAGTTGGGGTGGGGGTAATGGGAGAGTGGGGGTGGGAAGGTAATGGAATAGAGGATGGGGTAATGGCGTTTTTTTAAATTTTGTCGCTTAGCCACTTCGTCCTATGAGGGCTTCATATAATATAATTTTAAATCTACAACCAATTAAAAAAAAGATGAAGTAGTGAAAAAAAACGCGGAGGGCGATAGCGAGCTACCGCTTGTGCTTTTCTATTGTTTTCAATATAATTTTCCTACTTGGTGGAACATTAATTTTCTTTCCTTTCTTCTTTAAAATAAAGGGGGGAGAGAGAGAGGGAGAGAGAGAGAGAGAGAGAGAGAGAGAGAGAGAGAGAGAGAGAGAGAAGATGGATGAGAAAGTGAAGTTGTTGGAGTAGAAATTCAACAGGTCATTGAATGAAATGAAAGTCTTTTGCTTGCAAGCAAATGAGAGAGAATTTCGACTGCTTCAGAATTTCCAACTTGCTTTGATAATGTATTTCTCGGTTCAATGCTTCACAAGTTATTCGTTTGTCTGTTCGTTCGTTATTTCTTCGTTTGTCTGTTCATTCGTTATTTCTTCGTGTGTCTGTTCATTCGTTATTTCTTCGTTTGTCTGTTCATTCGTTATTTCTTCGTGTGTCTGCTCATTCGTTATTTCTTTGTTTGTCTGCTCATTCGTTATTTCCTTTGTCTATTCATTCGTTATTTTATCTGTCTGTTCATTCGTTATTTCGTTTGTCTGTTCATTCGTTATTTTGTCTGTCTGTTCGTTCGTTATTTCGTTTGTCTGCTTGTTCGTTTCAACGTTTATCTGTTCTTTGGCCAGTTCATTCGATTGTCTGCTCGTTCATTCATTTGTTTGCCTATTTGTTCGTCCATTTATTCGTTCGTTCATTCGTAAGTATACTGTACAGTATTTGTTCGTTATTTCAGTTGTTTGTTTGCCCGTTCATTCGTTTGTCCGTTCGTTCGTTTGCTCGTTCAATCGTTTATTTGTTTGTCCGTTCTTCTTTTTACTCCTTCGTGTGTGGTTATAGTTGGTATCCGGAAAAAACATCGCCCACAATTCACCGTCCACAATTCGTCGCCCAGAAGAACAGATTGCTGCCCATCATCCAGATATTTGGAAATTTCTGGAGTGCCTTAAGAAAGAACAAATTTTAAGTGAAATCAGAATTGAACAGTACATAGGTGGCCACGAACCTCAAAAAAGAAGAAGAAAATATCGCAATTGCGCGATTCAGAGCATTGTATTGTCGAATAGTATATAAGAGGGATAGCTCATATTTCATATTAGAATGCGTTTTAGACAAAATAAAACGGAAAATGCCCGGTTAGGTCAACTGAATGTCCGGTTAGGTTAATTGAATGCCCGGTTAGGTCAACTGTACGCCCTTGATGATTGGTTAGGTTTGGTAGTCCTGATAATACGTAAATATCAAAATCAACTTTTTTGTAAACAAAGGTTCGTTAAAAGATCAAGAGAGATAGGCTTGGACCTAAATACCTTTGAAAAAAGTAACCACGATAATAGACATAATTTTCGCAAATACTTTTGAGTATCGTTTTAATAAATAAATATTTCATACATTTCTTTATTGGGGTTTTAGTAAATAATTGTTTCAAACATTTTCTTATTCATTCTTATTTTGTTGGGGTGAAAATATATATAACCTTTGGTTAGCTTCCGCCCGAATTGTTCATTCTGACGAAGGTCAAGCTTTTCACTCCACCTTGGACCTACAGTTTAACGTGGAATCCGAACCACGCCCCATCAGCAGCCCAGCGTCTTAACCACTAGGCCACCTAAGGTACCCATTTATCTACCAACTACTTTCTTTATTGCGTGGAAGGATGACCAGCTGGGTTTTGCTGCGCGCCGGCTGCCGTCGGGTCTCGAACTCGGGGCCGATGGATTCGTAGTCAACGACGCTAACCACTACACCACTGAGGCACATTTATATATATATATAAAATGTATATATGTATGTTCGGTGAATTGTATGGGCGATGAATTGTGTTGCGGTGAAATGTATGAACGATGAATTGTGGGCAGTGAATTGTGGGGGATTAACTTTCCTAAAACCAGGTCAGTTAGTTGATCATTCCGTAAACGTCCTTCATTCAACGATAGACGATCATTGAAGAGAGACATAAACCGTAACGGGTATAAATGGGACCCTATTATGCGAAGGTTAGGGTCGAGCTAGATAAATTACAAATATCAAGCTTGTCACTGCTTCCCTGCCTGTTTCTCTGACTCGGCTTGCTAGAGTCCATCTGTTGCTCCAAGTTTGGTGTAATTGTTCAAAAAAGGTGTTTACCCGACCTTTTATGGGGAATTTGGGGTATGGAGTATCAAAATACTTATAGTTTCAGGGGGCATTACCAAATGTTGTTCTTTAATAACAACAGTAGTATACGAGTAAGCATTTAAGACCGGGTGGACGAAAAAAACCTGGACACTTTTGTTTTTTCTACAAATTTCAAACTAGTCAAGCTAATACACCCAAACTAGTACAAGAAGTAGCCAATAGTATGGTTATCATGTGCTGAAAACCTCAGTTAATTATCTTTGGCCGTTTTTTAATTATAAAAAAATTAACTTGACGAAACAAACAGCGAGATATTGTGAAGCTGTTTAAAGGCGTGTTTTGCCGAGAAGGGATGGAGTGCTAGAAAAATAATTAATTAGGGAATTTCCGGGAAAAAATTGGAAAAGAAGTACAGTACAATACATAATAAATAAAATTAGACAATCAGGGTCAACTGACAGAAAACGTGGCAGTGGTCGTTCGCGTACTGCTCGGACTCGAGAAAACGAAAGGTACGCTGAAGAGCATGCGTTGACGCAGGAAAATAATCCTGGTACTCATCTTTCGCAGAGAAAAATGGCGAATAATTTAAATATTTCGCGCAACAGCGTCCGAAACATAATGAAAAGTAAAGGAATCAGATCTTTTAAAAGATTGAGTGACTCAAGAATAACAAAAGAAGCCATGGGAAAACGGTTAGAAAGGTGTGATTCTTTGTACAGGAAATTTAATTTAGCAGACATTAAACGCATGTTTTTTCAAGATGAGTCCGACTTTGCATTAACTGTATCAACAAATCGACAAAACAACCGAGTCAATGCATTAACTTCAAAATCGGAAATCCCGCCAGACCGTCTTTATCATCCAATTTCACGATTTTCCAAGAAATTATTGGTATCTTGTGGTGTTTCTTACAATGGAAAAACCAAATTATTTTTTACTGATCCACAGAAAACAAAAATGAACTCGCAAAATTATATTGAACACCTCGGAGAACTTTTACCAGAATGCCAAGACTTGTACCCGAAGGAAGATTTTATTTTTATTCAAGACAATGCACCATCTCATTCAGCCAAGGTAACCCAAGAATTTTTGATGGCGAACATTCCTGAATTCATAAAAAGTGAAGAATGGCCACCAAATCCTCCCGACTTAAATCCTCTGGATTACTTCGTGTGGAATGAGCTGAAGTCATTGGTGTACCATGGTCGCAGGGAACCATTTTCAAACTTGGAAGCACTTAAACAAAGAATTGAGGTTGTTTGGCCTAGGGTGTCCCAAGACAAAATCAAGTCATTCTTAGATCAATGGAAAAGGAGAGTACTGGCCGTAATTCAAGAAAATGGGGGGGGGGGAGGCGAATAGAACAGCGATTTCAATTGGGTAAGTTTTATATGAGTTCCATTGAAATTTTTAGCACATGATAGCTATACTATTGGCTACATCTTGTACTAATTTCGGTGTATTAGCTTGACTAGTTTGAAATATGTACGAAAACAAAAGTGTCCAGGTTTTTTTCGTCCACCCGATATATATATATATATATATATATATATATATATATATATATATCAAAGAAAAAGGGTAACTATGTTTCATTGAATACACATCGGACTGAATACATCAAAAAAATAGGGTAACTATGTTTGATGTACTCAATCCGACGTGAATGCAACGAGTTTCTTGCATATATTGAGGTTCTGAATATAGTAGGCTAGGTGTAGCTGTAAACCCTAGATCCTGTCCCAAAGCCGGATCCTATCTGCTTGGCAGATAACTGGTGAGGGAAGCTATATTTTGGGGCCTCTTTGCGAGTGACCCGTTGCCCACGTCGGGCTAACATCATTAAAAAGGAAAAGCTAGTGTTTGTTATTTACCATTACTTATTCGGAATATAGTGGATTTAATTTTCTCAGAAGAGTTCCTTGTTCCATACACGGTCTGCATGTAAGATAAAAGATCCCAGGGAACCATTCTGAGTTAAATACCATATATATATATATATATATATATATATATATATATATATATATATATATATATATGATGAATAAAACCACGAAGGAAAGGAAACACAGTGGTGCTCAAGCGCTTTCGTCTAATGACATCCTCAGGAACACTAAAGTAAATAAAGAGTTCAAGACTATATATAGGTTACAAAAAAAAATATATATAAAATAAATATAGAAATAAAAAATTGTGGGAGGAGCATACAAATTTGTAAGGAAAACTACCAATTTTAGCACTTTGTCCGAATTCAACACAAGATCAAATGGATTGTTTACAACCAATTTTATAGATAATGCCTATAGATAATGCCTATAAAATTGGTTGTAAACAATCCATTTGATCTTGTGTTGAATTCGGGCAAAGTGCTAAAATTGGTAGTTTTCCTTACAAATTTGTATGCTCCTCCCACAATTTATATATATATATATATATATATATATATATATATATATATATTTTTTTTTTGTGTAACCTATATATAGTCTTGAACTCTTTATTTACTTCAGTGTTCCTGAGGATGTCATTAGACGAAAGCGCTTGAGCACCATTCTGTGTTTCCTTTCCTTCGTGGTTTTATTCATCATAAATATTTTTCACGTGTTACTTTCGTGAAATAATTTTCATATATATATATACACACGCACAGGGTGTTTCGGGTCGACCCTAGAAATATGGAAAAGAAACACTTCATATTAGTTACAAAATTACTATGACAAACTTCAAATACCAAATACAAACTAAAAAATCCTCCAATTTGTATTTGGTATTTGGTATTTGAAGTTTGTCATAGTAATTCCATAACTAATATGAAGTATTTCTTTTTCATATTTCCAGGGTCGACCTGAAACATTGTATATAACTGAACTGTATTTCTGGAAATGTTGGTGTCTACGTGCCCACACATGTATAATTTGCTTTATTAGGATGTTAGTCCAAAACTTCATATCCAGAGGGGGTCTAGGGACCAGAAGTCCTCCCCTACTCCTGTTAATTACAACCTTAAAATGAACCCCTTAAACTTAAAGCAAAGATTGTAAGTGTTTATATTCATGTACAATTGTACATTATTGTTTATAGAGTAACATACCTGAATGAATAAGTGGGTACACGAGATAAATTTACGTGTGGTGTGAATGTATTCCGAAACTTTTTTCTCGAGTCTTTTCAAACCTTGCTGTGTCGAGTCTTTCAACAATTTCTGTCAACAGTGGCTGCCCGGCAAAGCTGGGCACAAACCGTTAATCCGTTAATCGTTAATTAACGAAGTTAACTTTTTCGTTAACGATTTAACTTTTAAGTTAACTTTGAAAATCATTATCGGACTAATTAACTTCCGTTAACTCAAGTCCGTTAACCCAAAAAATTCATAAATAAACGTTTAAAAGTTTCTATTATTTTCAGTGCTGAGCAGGTGCGCAATTAATCCGCCACTGTTAATAGTGATGAACGAATTTCCATTTCCGCAGTGCAAAATCAGGCGATATATTTGTTTCCGTCGCCACAATTTGTGTCTTACCAAATATGGTAGTTATTTATGGCATTGGTTTGAGCAAAACATGGTCGACTGTAAAATCAGGCGGAAAGATTTGCCATTTGAGTTGAATGTTTCAACTTCTTTCAAGAAATATCACGAGCATTTTAAGGCACTTTCAATAATATATATGTAACAATTACAACAAATAACTACATTCGTCCAAGGGCCTCGTCTACTGCAGCGCCTTGGTCGACGCACTTTTGGCAGGCATCGACAAAAGGTTTGGGCCCCTCCTGGAGGATGACGAATGCCAGCTGGCTGCTGCCTTCCATCCCAGGTTTCGCCTCATCTGGTTGGACAAGTATGACAACACCAAGGTCGCCAGGGTGAGGAAAAGCATGGAGGGTACAGTCGAGGAGGCCATGAAGCAGCAGTCCAATGAAGTGGGCAGCAACAGTGGAGGCAGCAACAACGAGGAGGAGGAGGAGGATGACTTCTTCAGTGCTGTCATCCAGACAAAAGAGAGCAGCAGAAGCCACAGGTCACTCAAGGGCAAGGCCCAGAACTTGGTCAAGACCTGGCTGGAGACCAACTCCAAGGACTTGCTGACAGATGCTGCCTTCTTGGGTGAGCAAGTGTTGGTGGACTTGTTCATCAAGTTCAACACAGCCATCCCCTCCAGTGCTGCAGTGGAGCGTTTGTTCTCTATGGGCAAGGACATCCTGAGGGCCAAGAGATCATCCCTGTCTGATGAAAACTTTGATATGCTAATTTTCATGAAGGGCAACATGCATCTCATGGACAAAATGGAGAACGAGAAGAGGGAAAATTAAATTATATATATATATTGTGTTTTTCATTTTTTTTATAATAAAAGTTAACATTAACGGTTTATCGGTAACTTCCGTTACATGTTTAATGAATTAACGGATTAACAGTTAACGAAGTTAACTTTTTGGTTAACGGATTAGCGGTTAACGAAGTTAACTTTTTGGTTAACGGTGCCCACCACTGCTGCCCGGAGAGAGAGAGAGAGAGAGAGAGAGAGAGAGAGAGAGAGAGAGAGAGAGAGAATTGTTGCAAATTTAATAATTAATTTTGATGAAAGTAAATAAAATTGTAATTATTTTTTTTTAATTCTTTGAAAAAGTGAGTCGAGAGTTAAATACATTTTGAGGTTTGAGCCTTGCGTTCGTAGATAAGAGGAATTTTAAGCCCTAGTTTTCACAAAACAAATTGAGGACCCTTTTTTTTTAATTTTTCTTAGGAAGAAGAGTATTTATTTGATGTGTGTGTGTGTGTGTGTGTGTGTGTGTGTGTGTGTGTTTAGAAAGACTTATCTCAATTTGCAGTATAGTTACCAGCATAAATTGATTTATAGTTTAATTTATTACATTTTTAACAATAAAAAATAAATTGCTAAAGGAGGTGTCCAAAAATTGCCCCCCTCCCCGATAAAGAAGCTAATTAAGCATTTGTCAACTGTTAATATATATATATATATATATATATATATATATATATATATATATATATATATATATATATATATATATATATATATATATATATATATAAAAGATAGATATAAAAGGAAGGAAGCAAATAATACTTAAGTTATCCTCTATTTTCCGTTCTCTATGAGCTCATTTTCCGTTTTCTGTACATAAACTCTTTTATTACGTATATAAAAGGGGGTAACCTCCTTGCATTAAGGGTAAAGCAGTAAAGAATTATCTAATTGGAAACGAAATTGGGGCTTAAGAGAAGTATTATCTGAACTGATTGCACCGTTCGTGGGTACCCGATTACCCTCAAATATTTAATTACGGCAAACAGAAATGTCGTACATTGGAAAGGACAAAAAATCTCCTATTTTCAGATTTGATTAACTTTTACGTCTGATTTTTATTCACATTTTACAAATATGTAAATTTTATATCTACAATTTTGCAATTTACAATTTGTGAAATTAAATTATTAGACGGTTATAAAAATATTAGGGTTGTAGTTCTGGAAAAAAGTTCGCCGAGGAAAAAAATGTTCTTAAAAGCATAAAATTAATAAAATATACAGAGAAAAAAACAATAGATACCAATTAACAATTTCTTATGCTTTTTAGAAACTTTAGATTTCTAGGCGAACTTTTTTCCGAAACTATATAGATTATTTTGTAACAAGGAGTGAGCAACTAGTTATGACTGAAGTGTTACTGAAGCGTGTACACACAACAATATTAACATTACAAGAGCTAGAACAATAATGGGAATTATCTGGAGGATATGGCGAAGGTTACGCTAGGTTAGGTTAGGTATGATTAGGTTAGATTAAATTAATTAGGATAATTAAATTAGGGTAAATACTATCATCAACAATTGAAAATACAAAAATCTCGTAGTTTTGTGAGGTAGGTAAGTGTGTGTGTGTGTGTGTGTGTGTGTGTGTGTGTTTTCAACGTACATATACCTTTATATGAGACATGACACATGTACACCAATACAGCCACTAACTTCTTATTTTATATGTGTCGTCACGAAGGGTTTGTTTGGGAGATTTCGGATCGCTTCATATTTTAGGAAAGTGGAGCCAATATTTCCTTTAGATTCGCTACGAATGTGGAAGTAGGTCTTGTGATGCTCTCAAACGTGCTCAATATGATTCGTATTTGGATTCTCGGAGTCCAAGGAAGCACTTCTATTTCTTTTGTCTTTTGCCTATTGAGAGGTGTGACAGGTTGCACAGTCCTTTTGCAACACATGCGAGAAGGCGTTTTCTCAAGAATAATTCTTAAAGATGGATACGTTATTTCCTGTCTCTCTATGAATACTATATACGTCTATTTTTATGTATCGAGTATTCCAGTATTGTTTAGGTGCTCTCTCTCTCTCTCCTCTCTCCTCTCTCTCCTCTCTCTCTCTCTCTCTCTCTCTCCTCTCTCTCTCTCTCTCTCTCTCTCTCTCTCTCTCATATATACAAAGTAAGCATTTCATATTTCAACGAAACAAAATCTAAGGGATTTGCGCCAAGTTTTTCCGAACCTTCCCCATCCTCCCGCCCCACCGCTCCAACCACCTCTTATGGCACGATAAATATGCCAACAAGACTCATACCATCAGACAGCTTTGATCTTTATAGCTTAATAGGTAAATTTTTATGTAAATTAAACCTTTTCAAAGTTTTTGTTAAAGATTTGTCTACGTATCCGCGAATTGCTTACTAAAGCGTGTTTAAACGAGTTTCCTCAAATTCAATTATAAGTAAGAATAGCGGTTTAAGGCGGTTATATATATATATATATATATATATATAATATATATATATATATATATATATATATATATATATATATATATATATATATATATATATATATATATAATAAAAGGACGTGTGTGTGTGTGTGTTCCAGCCATAACTCCAAAATGGAAGCAGTTACAAACATGAAACTTCACACACACACACACACACACACACACATATATATATATATATATATATATATTAGGGGTTAAAACCGGTATTGAAATACCGGTATTGAAGAAGTACAAATAATACCGATACCGATATTATAGGTTTTCGGTATTGACAAAAATTGCTATTGTAAAATTTAGGCAATTTAGTCCTCCGATAAGACTGAAGTGGAAGCAGATTCATTACTGAGTGAATACATGCAAGAAATGGACAAACTAGGAAAAGTGCCATCTAAAAAAAATTCCATTGATTTTGATGTTACTAATGAATTTAAAAGCTTGGAAGTTACTTTACAGAGAAGTGAGAATTTAGAGAAGCTGTACAAGGCACTGCTTTCAATTAAACCTACAAGTGCAGAATCAGAAAGAGCCTTTTCTGCTGCAGGCCTATTTCTGACGAAACTGAGATCAAGTCTATCTGAACAATCCCTAGATGCTCTTTGTTTCCTCAAAGCATACTTTCAAAATCAAACTAAGAAATAAATATTTAGATACTAATAATTTCTATCTACCCCAGTAGTTGTATAATAATATGCTAAAAAAAAATTCAAATAATATTTTTATTACAATTTAGTAATTTACTGTATAAACTTTTTCGAATAGAATGCCATCTATTTGGAGTTGGGTCATTAATTTATAGTAAATATGGCGAGTACTGCAAGTCCCTCAGACTTGTGGGAGGGTTGGTAGCAGAGCTGGGCACTTGCGGCATATTGCGGTACTGCGGTACTGCTGCACTACCAAACCGGTACGCGGAAATTTGAATGCGGTAGCGGTACTGCGGTACTTTCAACGATCCTTTGCGGTACTGCGTTATGGGGGCCCGGGGTGGTAGTGCGGTGGTACCGCAAGTACCGCAGTACCGCAAAATATGCCGCAAATGCCCAGCTCTGGTTGGTAGGGTGGCACCATAATAAATCAAACTAAATTATTTTTTTCATAATACTGGTATCAATACCGGGATTAGCATAATTGCCTCCAAATACCGGTATTGAAAATTTTCGGTATTATGCAAGCACTAATATATATATATATATATATATATATATATATATATATATGTGTGTGTGTGTGTGTGTGTGTATGCCCGGTTAGGTCAACTGAATGCCCAGTTAGGTTAATTGAATGCCCGATTAGGTTAATTAAATGCACGGTTAGGTCAAATGAATGCCCGATTAGATTAATTGAATACCCGGGTAGGTTAATTGTACGCCCTTGACGATTGGTTAGGTTGAGTCGTAATATTTCGTTAAAGCTAACGAATATATCACGACTTAACCTAACCAATCGTCAAGGGCGTACAGTTGACCTAACCGGGCATTCAATTAACCTAACCGGGCATTCAACACCCAGGTGCACAACCTCGGGACCTAATCAATATGTGTGTGAAGTTTCATGTTTGTAACTGCTTCCATTTTGGACCTAAAGCTAACGAAAATATCACGACTTAACCTAACCAATTATCAAGGGCGTACAGTTGACCTAACCGGGCATTCAACACCTAGGCAGGGCCGTAGCCAGACCAAATCAGTAGGAGGGGCGGAGAAATTGACAGGGGGGGGGGACAATGAAAAAATTTAATGTCATTTTTTGTGAATATCGAAATATACTGCAGAAAATTACATTCAAAACTATAACAAATAAAACACCGTAGGCTAAATAAAAAAATGATCAAACCGATACATATAGATAGGCATATTGGGTTATAGAATACAATATTTAGTCTAAATTTAGTGTAAATAAAAGTCTTTGTAAGTTTTTTAATTTTAGAATAACTGTATGCGGCGAGTTTTTTTTAGCGAAATTCTTTAGGAATTCAAGCATATCTATTTGCTTCGTTCTCTTATTTTCAAAGGCAAGTGAAACAAGTTGGCTTTGGCGTTTTTGTAGCATAGAACGCCGTTGCGGTTGGTTTTCCCAGGGGGGGCATATTATTTTCCAGGCGGGGCTTTGACCCCCCCTTGGCTACGGGCCTGCACCTAGGTGCACAATATATATATATATATATATGGTATGAATTTCACAATTAAACACGTGAAATGAATGAATGCTGCAAACCCATAAGGAAAAGAAAAAAACGATTCCAAGGTCTTTCGTGTATATCAGAGCTACACCTGACGAGGTGTAGCTCTGATATACACGAAAGACCTTGGAATCGTTTTTCTTTTTCCTTGTGAATTTGCAGCATATAATATATATATATTATATATATATATATATATATATATATGAGAATGAACTCAGAATGGGTCCCTGAGGTTTTTTATGATACACACAGACCGTTCATGGAACAAGGAACTCTTCTAGGATAATTAAATCCACTTAGTCCGAATAAGTAATGGTAAATGACATATACTATAGTTTTTCTTTTTCATGATGCTAGCCCGACGCGGGCAACGGATCACTCGCAAAGAGGTCCCAAAAATATAGCTTCCCTCGCCAGCTATCTGCGAAGCAGATAGGATCCAGCTTTGGGACAGGATCTAGGGTCATTCTCATCTTGAAACGGGCATGTTATGTGCCTTGAAAAATGGACGCTCAATTCCGCCAGTTGTGGTTTAAGTTTTGGTTTTTGGCTAAAAATATAATCGTTACCCCTTTTTCTTTGATGTATTCAATCTGACGTGAAAGCAGCGAGTCTTTTGCTTATATTGAGGTTCTAAATGTAGCAGGGCTAGGCTGCTTTAAACCCTAGATAGCTGGTGAGGGAAGCTATATTTTTGGGACCTCTTTGCGAGTGACCCGTTGCCCGCGTCGGGCTAGAATCATGAAAAAGAAAAACTATAGTATTTGTCATTTACCATTACTTATTCGGACTAAGTGGATTTAATTATCCTAGAAGTGTTCCTTGTTCCATGCACGGTCTGTGTGTATCATATATCGGGTGGCCACAAAAAACTTTACTTAATTGAAAGTTTAATAACTGCAACAATTCAAAACTTATGCGATTGAGATTTAGCACACATTAACAGATGCATATAATCTATAATTGCTGGCATTTTCAAATATGTAGGTTCTATAGTTTTGTTACAGTGAACAATTTAAAAGCATATGTCTAAAAATAGCATGCCTGGTGTGCATCTGACACGTACGTGCGCTAGCGTAGGCTAAACTAATGTAGCGTAGTATGACACGCGCGCTGGCGTAGGCTAAATCTAATGTGAATTTGCTTTCTTTTATTTTTCCGCTAAAACCCCGCCAGCATGACGTTAAGTAAAAGTGATAAAGCCATCATAGAAGCATGTGTCAAGGAAAAAGGTTGGAATGGAAATAGGATTGTCCGAGAATTCCCCGCAAAGAACTGGACTCGTCAAAGTGTTTATAACTTAATAAGAAAGATAAAGGATACTGGATCAACAGCTAGAAAACCCGGCAGCGGCAGGCCCAAAAGTGTTTCAACAGAAGAAAATAAGGCTGCCGTGGAGGAACTGATTCAATCCCAGAATACACCAGGAACTCATCGCTCCCAGAGACTGATTGCGTACGACCTTGGGATTTCTCGCTCCTCTGTACAAGGGATTGTAAAACGTTTGAAATTGAAGGCCTACAAGAGAATTCGAGTTTCTCGGCGTGATCAGAATGTAAGACAGCGTAGAAAGACCCGCTGTAAATCCCTATATGAACGCTACTCAGCTGAAGACGTGCAAAAAGTTGTGTTTTCAGACGAAAAGGATTTCACGTTGGAGGTGGCCAAAAACAGGCAAAATGACAGGGTTTATGGTTCAAGGAAAAAGGACATTCCTCCCTCCAGGCTTTATCATGAAACCTCACGATTCAGCAGAAAAGTAATGGTATCGGCGGGAATTTCATGGAAGGGGAAAACACGAATTCATTTTATTGCCACAAACGAAACTAAAGTTAACTCTGAGCGCTACATCAACCTGTTAGATAATGGGTTACTTCCTGATTGTCGTCAGCTGCATCCTGATGAGGCCTACATTTTCCAGCAAGATGGGGCACCCGCCCATACAAGCCGAGCGACCCAAAATCATCTAGAGCAAGAGACCCCTAATTTCATCAAAAAGTATGAATGGCCGCCTCAGTCTCCCGACTGTAATCCGATGGACTATTCAGTATGGGATTCCCTCATGGTGAAGGTTTACGGCAGCTAGAAAGACAAATTCACCGAAGATGAACTTAAGGAGAAAATCAGTAGAGCATGGGAGGATATCACCTTAGATGAGGTTCGAAAGTGCATCTCCTCGTGGAAGAAGCGATTGAGGGCAGTTTACCAACAGGGAGGTGGTCACATTGACCATTTGTTTAAGTAAATTTTGTTAAGTTCAAATTCATTTTCTTCGGCATGCTATTTTTAGACATATGCTTTTAAATTGTTCACTGTAACAAAACTATAGAACCTACATATTTGAAAATTCCAGCAATTATAGATTATAACCATCTGTTAATGTGTGCCAAAGCTCAATCGCATAAGTTTTGAATTGTTGCAGTTATTAAACTTTGAATTAAGAAAGTTTTTTTGTGGCCACCCGATATTATATATATTATATATATATATAATATATATATACCTCCCGAAGCCTAGTTACTCGGAAGTCGTTCAACAAGTCAGAACCCCAAGAAGCGCGTCAGGCAGCGAGGGAAACGAAATCCCCTCCCACAACTCCACCTTCGAATGTGGGATGGAAACGCAGCCTACAGGAGAAGCGGTCAACCTCCCTCCTGTTCAGGAAAGGACTTCTGCTCCCGATTTCACAATGGATCGACAGGTGGTGAGTGTCAACACCTTCGACAACATTAATATTAGGAACAGGGACTGTCCGGTGCCAAGAGACGAGGCATCACTGCCCTCTTCTTTACCTTCGACTGCGGGGAAGAGGCATTCGATTACTCAAACGCCTCGCTCGGCGTGCAGTCCCCCCCCCCTCCCACCGAAGGAGGAGGGGCACGCCCCTCCCAGAATACAAACTCCGCTAACAGACCCTCACCAAGCCACAGAGTAGTGGAAGGGCCTCCTATCTCCACAAGGTCGTGCCACCCATCCCCCAGTCAGGCGAACCCTGCCTCAAGGAGATTGAGAGAAGAGGACGGGTTGGGTTACGGTTAACAGACACACTTCACGGAGGGTTCCTCAACCTGTTCTCGCAGCAAGGCCACCGGTGAGGAATCTCACCCTCTTTTTGTCGCGAATTCAGCTCTCGAACGAGGAAAACGATATTCGACACATGATGGAAGAAGTCTGTGGTGAACACAGTATATTGTTAGTTAATAAACTGAACACAAAATCTCCGTATTATAATCATTTAAAGTAATAGTTTGAGGTGTAAACTCGCAATTCAACCCGTACAATACGAGTCAGTGGCCAGACGGTATTATTGTTAAGGAGTTTATTCACTTTTCCAAGATATTTGATAACAGGCAAAATAATAATAATAATAATAATAATAATTAATAATAATAATAATAATAATAATAATTAATAATAATAATAATAATAATATAATATAATAATAATAATAATAAGTTTTCTATCAGTCATGGTGGATAACTTGTTGAAAATAGTCTCATATAACGTAAGGTCAGTGAGGAATTCAATTGTAGATGTTCATAAAATCTGTGACAGTGCAGATTTGATACTCCTGCAAGAGCACTGGCTACCTAAGAAAGAGCTAAAATTCCTATCTACCATCCATGATGACTTTATGTACCATGCGTCATCACCAGTAGACTTGTCAAATGAATTAATGTCCGGTAGGCCTTTTGGTGGTGTTGCTTTCTTAATAAGGAAAAACTTGTCAAAACATATAAAATTTTTAACAAGCGATAATACAAGGTTGTTAGGCATTGAATTACAAGTGAGCAATGATTGCATATTAACTGTAAACTGCTATTTAGTATTTAGCATACAACAACGACAGTAATCTACAGTACAGGGTGTCCCGTAAGTCTGGACCCATAGGGAAAAATAATAAAATTACAAAATAGTCCAAAAATTTATTTATATATATATTTTTTTATTATTTTTATTATTATTTTTATTATTTTTTTATTATGATTTTACTCCGCTGGAGTTTTATTTGTGGGGCCACTTGAAAGCCAAAGTGTACGAGGTCAAACTTCAGAACATTTCCCACCTTAAAGCACGCATTGTGGAGGCGTGTCAAGAAATTTCTGCGACTGTGATTCAGAAAGTGCTGTCGCAGTGGAGATTACGTCTTCAACTATGTGTGCGACACAACGGCGGACACTTTGAACAGATTATGTAATAAATTTTTGGACTATTTTGTAATTTTATTATTTTTCCCTATGGGTCCAGACTTACGGGACACCCTGTAGATGAATACATTGATTTGCTGTACAAAATTAAGTCATCATATAACACCAAATATTCTCACTGTATAATAATGGGCGACTTTAATGCGCGTGTGAACTCGAAATTCTTGGTAGAATTGGGTAACATGTGCGAGTCGACCATATTAAGTATAAGTGATGTAGATGTATTAGGGGTAACCAGTGGTAATTTCATATACGTTAGTGATATGAGTGGTACCACCAGGTGGATCGATCATTGTCTCACTAGTAATAATCTAAAGGATCGAATTGTTAGAGTTCATATTCTGCATGATTTCCTTCTTTCTGATCATAGACGTCACAACTATTAATTAATTTTACCAACGTATGCGCAACACGACATAACAAGAACTCAATAGGCAAGAATAATTGCGTCGATTGGTCTAATGTCAATATACAAAAGATAATAGAATATAAAGCCAGAACAGGTCACCTCTCTAATAATTTAGAAATTTTGCATTTTGCCTATAGTAATCCTTGTTCAAACAATTCTCACTGTAAACTCATAGATAGGTATTATAAAAAGATAGTATCCCTGTTAAGAGAAGCAGGAAGCCCCCCTGATTAAATCTTACAACTATCCTACTAAGATTATCCCTGGATGGAATTATTTTATTGCCCCCCTGAAGAGGGAATCGAAAGACGCCTATGATTTGTGGTGCATTCATAGTAGACCCAGATTAGGACCAGTATACACGAATATGTGTAGAGGTAGGGGTCAGTATAAGGCGGTCATAAGGCGATGTAAAAAGGAAGAAGAGTCTATTCGAGCATCAAAAGCCTGTGAAGCTCGCATAAATAACGATAATAACAAATTTTGGAAATTTGTTAAGAATCAAATGGGTGTCAAAAATGTTCTCCCTCCGACAATCGATGGGGTATCGGGGAAGGATGAAATTGCAAAGCTGTGGAAAAACCACTACTCAAACATTCTTAACAGTGAGTAGGAATAATCTTAAGATAGATTGCAGCGAAACGCCTGTGGGAGGGACAAAGGAAAATACTTTGATATCAGTTCCTGAAGTAAAGAGGTTAATTAAACAGTTAAAGACTGGTTCTGCGTCAGGGGTAGATGACTTATCGAATGAGCACTTAAAATATGCCAATGACGTAGTATGTCTGCATATATCATTGCTCTTATCAGCCATGCTTGCTCATAGCTATATCCCTGCAGAGTTCATGAGAGTATATATCTTGCCCCTGGTCAAAAATAAGTATAGAGACATTCTGTCCAGCAATAATTACAGGCCTAGTGCTGTCGCTTCCTGCTTCCCGAAACTACTAGAAAAACTCTTGTTACTCCGATTAAATTATTACCTATGGACATCTAATCAGTTTGGTTTTAAAAGGTCCCACTCAACTGACCTGTGTGTCCATGTACTTAAAGAAACAATATCTAAATACATTGACAGTAATTCAACTATTTATAGCTGTTTCGTAGATATAAGTAAGGCATATGATAGAGTGAACCACAATATTTTATTTAAAAAACTAGAAGACAGGAAGGTTCCCATGTACATATTAAATTTATTGAAATTTTGGTATTCCCACCAATCTTTTACCGGGGTGAGACAAGACTCCTTGCTCTCCCCTATGCTGTTTAATGTGTATATGACGGATTAATTGCTTCACTTAATGAGGCAACAGTGGGATGTTGTATAAATAACACAAGGATAAATAACTTAGTTTATGCCGATGATATGGTCTTAAGTCCCTCTGTTAAAGGCCTGGATCGGCTATTAAAAGTCTGCGAAGTGTATTCACAGAAACATGATATTCTTTTTAATGTTACAAAAACTAAGGTTATGCAATTTCATCCTGAAAGCTGTAATCAGCCAGCTGATATTAGGTTTAAAATGAAAGGTGAAGTAATTGAGGAAGTACAAGAGTTTAAGTATTTGGGTCAAACTATTACCAGCTCCTTGAGTGATGACTCGGATATAAGAAAACAATCTCGAAGCCTTTGTGCTAAAGCGAATATGACTATAAGGAACTTTCGGTTCTGTACGAGTGAAGCTAAAGACACTCTCTTTCGTACTTTCTGCAGTAATATATACCGACAGCAACTCTGGGTGAATTATAAAAAAGGTTCTGGCAGAACCCTAAATTTGCTGTACAACAAGTTTTTCAGACTCTTACATAAATTACTCCCCGAGATGCTCAGCTTCGCAAATGTTTGCTACCCGCAATGTCCCGAGCTTCCCGGAGGTAACAAGACGTGCTTAATACAATCTAATGCAAAAAATTTAAAAATCAACCAACCCGATTATCTAAGCTATCCATGAGTCCTGCCGTTTATCCTCTAAGCCAGTGGTTCCCAACCTTTTCACCACAAAGGACCCCTTTTATTTATTTTTTTTCCCCACGGACCCCATGTTTTTGAAAGATTCCGTCTACCAAACAAACTGTTTTTATTAACTAATAATTAACTCGTTTTCTCATTTTTCACTATCAAATAAAGGACATATAAGTGAGTATGCAATTAAAATACAGCCTATTAAAAAAGTATTACTAATTCCAGCCAAGAGCAAGGAAACTTGAAATTTTAGCCTGAGCGCCCTTATCGTGGATAAATGTACGATTTCCATTGGAGCCTCTCGAAATATTGAAAGCTCACGGACCCCCAGTACTACCTTCGCGGACTCCCAGGGGTCCGGGGACCCCAGGTTGGGAACCACTGCTCTAAGCTATGGATTTCTTCGTACAGAAACGTCTGTCTGTAGCTCCACTTAACTTTGACATTACAGTATTATTTCTAATCAATTGTGTATATATTTCTATCCTTAGTATATGAACTATCATTGTATTAATAATATTTGTCATATGGACTATAGTATGCCAATAAAGCTTTTCATTTTCAGTTTCAATTTCAATAATAATAATAACTGTAATAAATCTACGGGAAATGATACCCATATTTACATTACTTTAAGAACAAGCTGGTCTTTTGTACACACACACACATAATTGGAAAAGAATGAACTGTGATTCTCGTGTTGATGCGATAATGTAGTGACGTAATAACCTAATGAGGTGATGATTCAATAACGCGGTAAGGATATGCAAGCGTAAGGATGAGGTGTAAAAAAACAACGTATTGTATGAACGTAAATACAGCGAGAGAGGGTTGTGTGGAGGTGTGTATTTGCTCCAACATTGACTGAGGGAGACGAGCTTCTTGGTTGGTTGGTTTGCCGTTGTTTCCAAAGGTAACACAAGCCGAAACGAGTATAATTGTCGTAAAATGGATTGGACGAGTGAGAAATGAAAATTGTCTCAACAGGCGTGGCGAGAAATGTATTTGGAGGCCAAAGTGGAAGTAAACATTTTAGTTATGAACAATTGTTGTGTTGTAAAAAAAAAATAATTACATCTCGTTTCTATTTAATTCAAATTTACATTTTTTTTTCCAAATTTACATATGTATTTACGTTGTCATATCTTATGAAGAAAAAACAATACTTAAAAGAATCGCAAAAAATTATGAGTGTCATTGTTGCTAATTGCATGGTTAAGAAGGGACCTATAGCTTAACGTGGAATTCGAACCACGGGTCGCTATATCATCTTGAACGTAGAGGAGAGTCGTCAATCCACCCACCACTCAGACCCAACATCGCTCAACTCCAGTGATCTTACGGGAAGAGGTGGAAAGACGTGGTCGTAAAATAGAGAAATATTAAAAAAATATATTTAAAAAAATTTTTGGAGGAATATTTTTTGGAAAAGTCACTCGGTCAACAGAGTGCCAATAGAAGGATATATATATATATATATATATATATATGTATGCGTGTGTGTTGAAAAGAAAACCATTAATTCCATAAAGAGTTGAAAACGGTTTTCTGTACAATATTTTATGTAAATAAAACATTAAAATTAAAACAAGGATTATAATAAAATAGATAAGTAGATAGACATTTCTAGACTGTTGGAAATGTTAACCCGAATTCCGGTCTGACACCACAATTACGAGAAAGATTTTAAATGTCACAAGAACTAAATTCTATGAACAAAATACACTAATATATATATATATATATATATATATATAATATATGGGATGAATTTCACAATTAAACACGTGAAATGAATGAAAGATGTAAACCCACAAGGAAAAGGAAAAATTATTCCAAGGCTTTTCGTGTATTCAAAAGTACATCTCGTCAGGGAATGAAAATATTCCCTGACGAAGTGTACTTCTGAATATATGAAAGGCTTTGGAATCATTTTTCCTTTTCCTTGTGGGTTTACATCATATATATACAGGGCGTCCCAAAAAAATGTATACACACTTTAAATAATTATAAAGGCAGTGTTTATTAAAATACATTTCATTTTCAAAATGTAATAGAATCTACAGACATTATTTAATTGTTTTGTCAACGCCTGTTTTCAAACTGACGTCCGTTCTGGTCCAGGCACTGCTGATAACGCGAAGCAATGGAATCGCAAACATCACGAAACATTTCGTTTGGTATTTGTGTGCATTCTCGTTCAATGGCTGCTCTCAATTCAGCGACTGTTGCAGGTTTTATAGCGTAGACTTTGTCTTTTAAGTATCCCCATAAAAAAAAGTCTAGTGGTGTGAGGTCTGGTGAACGCGGAGGGTATTCTACGAAACCCCTTCGTCCAATCCACATCCACATCGTGCCAAGTACCACTCGCAATACTCCACTCTTCGGTCCGGATCATCTTCATTAATAGCATGGACTAATCTTGGAATGTAACTTTTCCATTGACAGCGCTTCAAAATGCGTTGGACAGACGATTCTGAAATTCCTACCTCACGACTCGCTTGCCGCACAGATTTTCTTGGACTTTGGTGATACGTTTCCAGTACTCTTTCTTGCTTTGTGGGGCTTGTCGATGTCCGTGGTCTTCCGGAACGCTTCTTGTGGACATTCTGAACAGTTCCATCGGCTTCAAACTTATCTCTAATTCGAGTGATGGTAAGTCGCGTTGGTGGATCTGTTTGAAACTCCCTCCTAAACTGTCTTTGCACTTCAACTGCGTTTTCACACTTCCAGTAGCATTTTAGAATGAATTTCCTTTGTTCAAAGCTTAGTCTGACTGCCATTATTAATTCTAATGGGTTTAACTTGGAAAGAAACATCAATTGAGCTATCAGCTGTTAAAGTGTGTATACATTTTTTTGGGACGCCCTGTATATATATATATATATATATATATATATATATATATATATATATATATATATATATATATATATATATATATATATATATATATATTCGACTGGCAAATAGAATTAGTGTTTTTTTGAAATATTAATTTACTTTTAAATGGCCGAAAACCTCTATTCCCCCCCCCCCAGGGGGGAAGAGAACTCTGACAAAGTCACGTGAGCCCAAGTTCTACGAAGAGTAAAAATCGAACCTGAGACCTTCACGTTTCGAGGCCGGCCTTAAAATAAACGAATCAGAGTAGTTCTTTTCACACGAAATAAATTTTTAAAAATAAAACCTAAATTTGGGATAAAAATTCGTCTAAATTTATTTTGAAAGTTTTTAATTTTTTTAATTTATCTTTTTTTTTTTTTTCAAAAAAGAATGTTCCATTTACGAGTGCCTCACTTTGTCTGTTACTCTGTCTGTTCAGACACGAATCTTCCTCAATTTTGGGGGAAAGTTTTTTTGTTCTTTTTTTAATCACAACTTTGGGTAAATTAAAAAAAAAAATTAAAAAGTTAAAAAACAAAAGTAAAACTGAAGAGTTTTAAAATAATAAAAATTCAATAAAATTTTGGGATTTTTTTAAGAGAGTTTTTCGTCGAAATGTGGAAATGATTTAGTCAGTCGTCAAAATTTGTTAGAAAATGGAAGAAGTTTTGGGGTTGGTCTGAAATTACTGTTTTTGTTGATAATATTGCGGAAGGCGTTTGTCTTCTGGGAGATATGAAGAAGGAACGGAGAGTTACGAGGAGTTACGAGGAAATAAGGGAGCCACAACAGCTTTACAGCCGACTGTATGCGGCACCCCTGGGTTTCATTCAAACGCAGACAATTCACAGAGAGAAGAATTGGTACAGAAAAGCGAGAAGGCTCTCTCTCTCATCATCAACCCCGCTCACGGTGGGTGGGTTTGGAAATAAGAAAGAAGAAAACACTCGGCAATTTGCGGGGGGGGGGGGGATGGGGAAAATGCCAAGAAATTTTATAGGACAGTTGGGGACTGGAAATACACACATGAACATCATTCACACATTGGAACGTCGATCTACTTGAAAGATCGTCTGTTACGAGATCAAGATTGTGTTTGAACGCATTCATGGAAGAGCCGCAAACAACATCAAGAGAAAGCCTATTCCAGTGATTGACAATCTTGTACCTAAAGGAAAGAGAGAGAGAGAGAGAGAGAGGCTAATAAAGACTAAGATCCACTATAGGTTAGCCGAAGAAAGAAGTTAAAAAGAGAAAGAGAAAAAATAAAGAAAGGAAATTAAATAAAAAAAAGTGTAAACTTATATCATGTTTACATTTACAAACATGTAAGCCTTTCACAGAGGAATTGCAATAGTAGCAAAGTATAGAACAAAGAAAGCTCACCCTCCTCCTCCAGCCATTGCTGACAGAAAATGGTTGTGAAAGAAGATATACAGGAAAGTAAGAAAACGTATAATGAAAAGAATAGCTTTATTATTCATTCTTCCCGTATGTACAGTTATCTCGTGTACCCAATTGCATAAAAGGACAGTGGAAAATAAAGGATATCATGAAACCCTACAATTACTTAATTTAATCTACACCAAGCAATTTTTTTAAGGAGTTTTGCAAAATTTATTGATTATATACAAGTCATAATTTCATCGTCGCATCATTTCTTCGATGAATGCCAAAGACCACCTTATTCTTAATATAAATGAATCATGCAATAACCGATTCTCGCTCTGGATTCTATCTATTCCATCAAAAATCATGACAATCTTTAGGATGAACAGAGCCCATCTCGACAAAAACGTGCGTATCACGACATTAGCAATGTCGCGATGGTTCAGCTTTTTTATCATGAAAAAATTAAGATTAGGCTAGGCTAAGTTAGGTTACGCTATAGATAATATTTGGTTGATCTGATTAAACCTACTAGGTTTTTTAGATTGGGTAAAAGTCGCGATACAGAATTGAATGTGAAAATGTCGCCGTTTTGTAAGGTAGCCAAACATTGTGTGTGTGTGGTGTGTGTGTGTGTGTTGTGTGTGTGTGTGTGGTCTTCACCGAACAAGATGAATAACCCCGAAGTTATGCATTTTTCACTAATAGATAGCAGAAGCTTTTTAGAAATTTTAGTTCGCATTTTAAAACAAGCATTATGCTACAGTTAGGCAAGTTAAATATACCCGATTTTCCTAAAAATTACTAACACCTCTACACTATAATATACCTTCAAGTGTCTTCCCTTAACACCTCTATTCCGTGTTTTTAACTCCCAAGAATGTCCAACAAACTTCCCATCTCTGCCAATGGAGTATCATCTGAGAATTCCCAGTGTTCCAGACCCGGACACAGGAACGGAGCAAGAGTGTTACGGGCCCCGGGGCAAAATTTATTTACGGGCCCCCTAACAAAATTTTTATTATACATTTATATTGCTTTTCTTTGCATTATTTATTTAGCATATATTTAAGAATTATGATAATACTCGTACGCATGGTGGCATAGAAGGCAAAACATTAGGCAAAATATTGAGCTTTAAAAAGGATACCGTGAAATAAAAGTTTACTTACGACAACATCAGGACTTGACTTTTCTTGCCTTTCTTTCAGCAAATTCATTAATTAAATCGTCCAAGTTAATATTTCTAGCTTTCTTGTTTTCAATTGATATAATTGAGAGTCCACTTAATGTTTTTTCATTCATAGAATTTCGAAGATAGTTCTTTATTAGTTTAAGTTTTGAAAACGATCTCTCTGCACTTGAAACTGTCACAGGAATTGTGAGGAACAATGTTATGGCAGTCACAAGTTCGGGAAAACTTGAGCACAAAGTACTGTTGTCTTTAATTAAAAATGAATATAGCTCATGGATTGTCGTCATTTTTTCAATGTCTGTTTTAAGCACATTCGAAAAGAGAGTAATTGACTTGGAAATCCAGAGGAAATGTCATTTTATATTTATTTACTAGCTTTGTTGCTCTCTGAAATAACTTCTCATGACTTGTTGAAACGACCCGGGCCCCGGGGCACTGCCCCGCCTGCGCCTAGCTAGCTCCGCCCCTGCCCGGACAGCGCATCTTTCTACATTTATTGACAAAAGGGAGCATTACTACTTATACTCTATCTTAATGAACCCATATATATATATATATATATATATATACACCTGGTTATGTGAGGTGGAGAGCGCAAGAAACTAACTCACTGCTTCACCAGGCCAACTCGAGAGGAGTAGCGATAAGCTTGACCTTCGTGAAATGAGGAATCATCGTATGGACCATTTGAAAGGTTGAAAGGAAAGATATGTAGAACCTTTAGAAGTTTGTGAACGACGGTTCAGGATTGACCTGCAGTCGACCCCTCTGCATCATCTCGCCTCATTTGTATGATTTGGTGGAGAAGGGAAATGATTTCCAGTCTCCTCCTGCCCTCGTAGCCAGCCACGCATGGATGGCCAGGGACTTTGCTCAAGAACCCGTCCAGCTGGTTCTTGAAATTATTCAGGTTGCTGTGCTGGAGAATCCTTAGTTCTTTGGCCAAAATATTAAAGAGTTTTGCGTCTCGTATTCTCAGGTTATTTCCATCCTCATTTTTATGGACCCTGTCCCACCTCAGCTGTTCCACCGCCTCTTCTCTTATTCCAGTGTTTCTATTTCGTTTCAAAGGTTGCGAACACAACCCTCGAGTATTCTCCACACGTATAGTATTGTGTACCGCTCGCATCTTCTTTCCAGAGAGTAGAGTTTCAGGGACTGCAGTCAAGACCAGTAGTCTTCATCTTTCGTTTCCTCTATCTTAGACATCAAAGTACTTTGTATGGCTTCTAAGTTTACAGTCTCGTTTTATGTATGGGTTTGTGAGTACTGAGCAATATTCAGTTATTGGTAGAACTAAACTCTTACATAATTTTAGCATTATGTTTGTTTGTCTGCTGTGGAAGTTCCTCCAGATGATTCCCATTATTTTTCTAACTGTTGTGATTTTAATGTTATATGTAGTACTCTGAAGTCTGCAGCTGATGACATTATTACTCCAAGATCCCTGACTTGTGGGTTTGGTATTGTATGTTTGGACTGCAGAGTTTGGTACCCTTTATCCTGGAGCTCCTTATTGCTACCATATCTTATGAGTACAAATTTTTCTTCGTTGAACTTCATATTGTTGTCTCCCGCCCAATTGAATAATGTTTCAATGTTATTTTGCAATTTTTCTGTCAACTTCTTTTGATATTTCCTCGTATATCTTTCTGCCATTCGCGAAACAAGATACTGTACGATACTGTGATTAATATCTCCATCAGCGTCTGTTATTATTATTATAAACAGCAAGGGAGCTGATACTTTAACTTGTGGGACATTGCTGACAACTTCTGAGACTTCAAATCTGACTCCATTTACTTCCGCACCTCGCGTTCTTTGAGTCAAGAAATTAAATATCCATTTTCCCAGCTTTCCAGTAATTCCTGTATTCTTAAGTTTGTGTTATAATTCCATGCAGTGGCGTGGTGGCCATGTAGGCCAAACGGGTTTGGCCCGACCAGCGACGATTAGCCATAGGGCGCCATAACAGAGGTTCAGAGGGCGCCGCACCAGGGGCCAGATTTTAGAATTTTTAAAATTTTAAAATTATAAAATCAACAATAATAGTAATATGACTGCTACATATTACTAAAATTAGTAATACAAATTTTTAATCATAATCTTTGGCTATGATTTAAAATTTGGGGGACCTATAACTATTCATAAAGTAAAACAATTTTCAAATCCATTTTTCAAAAAACAACTTTCTATTTTAGAAAATTCATAAAAAAAATTGGAGACTATGAGTTTCTTCAAAATTGCACAGAACACAAAGGAAGACTTACTCTACAACATAGAAACCCCAAATTATTACAAATTTTTGAAGGGGGGGGGAGTTATGCCCAAATTTATACCAAAATTGTATGGAAATTTTTAAAGTCAAATTTAAAAAGAATATATATATATTCAATGTCAAGAATTAAAATTTGATTTTGCATGCTGTGTCAAAAATGCATACTATAGTCTTGCTTGAGTCACAAATTTGATTTTTTTAACCCTTGGCTATATTTATTTATTTTTAAATTAATAAAATAAATATTGCCTCTATTTATTTTATTAATAAATGTATTTTATAAGAAAATATAACTACATTCGATTTTACAGATAAAATTTCAGCATCAAATATTTTTCTTCTTGTTTTTGGTATTATAAAATGTCAAAAACCAAAATAAACTAATTGGTTGAAACATAGAATCATTGAAGAGACTGAACACAGTACGCTGGACGGCTCGTGAATTTTCTCTAGATGTATTCATATCTAGATACACATCGATATGTGAAACCTTGAATGAGATCACCACATCGAGAGTTTAGTCAGAAACAGCGTTCGGAAGCAGCTGGTCTACTCCACATTGTTCAGAGTCGAGCATATCTGGCAACAGCTTGCCTGTTTCATAAAATATTCATGATAACAGGCCCACTCAGTCGCTATCTACAGACAGTCAATGTGGATGTTGTCAGAGCACTTGATATGATCTCAGCTTCGATGCAGTAGCTATAGAAGATTCGCGATGACCCAGCTACTGTTATTGCTGCTGTCGAAGAAATCGACGATAAAGCACCGTGGCCAGTCATACGTGCACGTAAAAAGAAGAGACAGATCAATGAGAATGATACTGAAATCACTGAAAATAGTCAGGCAAAATGGACACGTGAAACATTTTATACCGTTCTAGACAAAATTAACTCGGCAATGAACGATCAATTTTCTGCAAATCGAAGTGTACTAAAATCAACACAAAAATTTTGTCCAACAAATTTTTGTAATAGTGGTGCTTAAATTTCTACATTGGAGAATGAGATCGATGAATTTTGCAGTAATTACAGCATCAATAGTCACGAATGTGCCTTGGAGCTCTATAGCTTCAGTTCTGTATTCCCTTTATTATCGAACACAAAAACGATTTACAGCGCCTACACTGTACTCAATCATGATACTGGTCTTACTAACGCCTATCCAACTCTTTCAAAAGCATATGACAACGGCTGAGAGATCCTTTTCAGCAGTGAAGCGAATCAAAACGCGCATAAGGAATTCCATGTCACAGGAGATGCTGCTGGGTACAATGCTAATGTCAGTCCAACGAAATATAGCAAAGAAACTAGACACAGACCGGCTAATTGTTCGATTTGGTCAATCATCTAAATTTCTCTCGAAAGCCCTAATTATGTAGTAGAGACGTTAAATATTTATTTTCACATACATAACAGACATGTGCTGTGCTTTCTATTGTTTTAAAACGTTTTGTGCTTTCTATTGTTGTAAGAAGTTTGTAATAATAATATTTTCTGCATACAAACAACCTATATATCTATAAATTTATTAACCGAAAAAATCTAACAATTTGGTCCTGTTTATAACGTTCAAAACGAAAAATGTAAACAAATACGTCTCAATCTCAAAACGGTCAAAAAATGCTAAAATTAAAAATTTCGAATCATTTCGAGAGGGCGCCAAAATGCTCTCTGGCCCTACCAGCGATGAGAGTCCCACCACGCCACTGATTCCATGGTCGCATTTATCGAAGGCTTTAGCAAAGTCAGTATATATTACAGCTATGTTTTGTCCTCGACACAATGTTTCCACTATTTTCTTCCGGTAGCTATAACTGTGGTAGGCATGATCTTCCACCCTTAAAGCCATGTTGATTTGGGTTGTATAAATTCTTTTCTTGTAGGTAGCAAGCAATTTTGTTTTTAATTACCCGTTCAAAGCATTTTACAAGGTGGGAGGTGAGAGCTACTGGCCAATAATTCTTAGGCGTTACTCTGTTATCCCTTTTAAATAAGGGGCAATGCGGAGGTGGAATTTGTCCTGTGTTGAGTGATTTTCTTCATAGTAAGTTAGAGGCTTGGCAATACTCTCTTTACGTTTCTTCAAAAACGTGGCACTCCATGCGTTTGGACCTGGTGCTGAATTTTCTCATATTTGTGATAGAACCTTAATTACGTCACCTTCTAAGAACTCTAAATCTACTAATAGATTCGTGTTCTTGGCTGATTTGTATTTATCTTAAAGAATTTACCTGGATTTTCTGCACCGAATTAAATTGTTCCTCAAGTAGTTCCCTCATTTTTTCTGAGTCACTTGTGTAATCGGTCGCTTCACCTTTTAATTGACCAATACTCTCTTTACACTGCATTTTTCTTTTCGCAAACGTACAGAAATATTTTGGGTTATGTTTCATGTTTTCAATTACCTTGTTTTCCTCTTCGTTTGTCTTGTGGATAAATGTTTGTTTTAGGTCAATTTTTGTTTCGCATAATTTTTTTCTCTAGTTTATGTCTCCTTGCCTCAGTTCTGCATCTCTGCTGTCCAAAAATTAAAACACCGTATCTCAAAAAATGTAAATTTTCAGGAGGGCTTATTAAGGTTTCAAATACTCACTCGGATAGCCAAAGATACGGTGTTTTTTTCATTTTTCAAACGAATTGCAGATTCAGAATCTCCTAAAGAAATTAGTATAGGTTCATGGTTCCGGGGAAGACGTTAGGCAGGAGAGAGGGAGTGCTGGAACTCCCGTTTCTCCTGTTACTATCCTCTTTAGCTGATCTTTTTCCGTGTCTCATCTACTTTGTGAGCAGTCCAGCATGCTCTCAAACATACGCTTCTCCCTCTATTCCTCACTACACACAGTGGCGGTCCTAGCTTACATGACGCCCTGGGCGAACCTCACCTTCAGCCCCCCCCCCCCTGTTCGCCAACACACACACATTCGAATCCCCCCAAAATAAAGGACAGACATAACTCTTTCACAAAATAACTTTTTATTGGACTAATTGTTGGAACTTCAGAACCAAAACAAAGACTCAAATTTCTGAATTTTACAAATCCTTCATCACGTAAATAGAATAACTCACTTAAGAGAATGTAATTATGATACTATGAACAGGAAAAATACAAATTAAATTGCACAACTGCCATAAATAAACTAGAGAATCAAATTTCTAAATTGTACAAATGCTCTATCACATAAATAGAATAAGACACTTAAGAGAGGGTAATTATTATGCTACACTTTGAACAAGAAACAAAATAAATTGCACCACAGCACAACTGCCATCTAAAGCCTGACTCTTCTTACCTTCCTTGATGCAAAGTCATTGATCTTTTATTATTTATTTTATTTTATTTTTATTTATTTCTTTATTTATTCTTATTTTTATTTTTATTTTTTTTGCAGGCGCTCATGCCGCCCCTCCACAAATGCCGCCCTGTGCGGCTGCCCATATTGCCCATATGAGGAACCGCCACTGACTACACATACATGCATCTTACACACTACACATTCTTTTCAAAATTTAAAACAAAAATGGTATGTTTTAAAAGCCTTAGAGACCTTCATTTCGACTCTCTGTATTTCCTTCTTGTGGGGGGGGGGGGGCCATTTTTTCGAGTTACTGTGTTTTTATGTCGCACGGCAAATCTGCGAACATTTTTTACGGTTTGATTTCGTTTACTAAATAATGTCCTGATTTTTCTCTCGAGCTTGCTACGTTTCCTTTGTTGCCTCCTCGCAACGTGGTTTAGCAATATGGGTTAGCTTCTCTTTCTCTTATGGATGGTACTTCTTCTAGAGTCTTCTCGTGAAGTAACAATTCCCAATTTACTTTCTTTAAACCTTTATTACACTCTCTCGTTCTTCATATTTACGCCTTTGAGTTCATATTTAGACCTACAAATATTCATTCTGACTCTCTGGGATGCGTTTTTTAACCCAGGGTTGATAATTTTAATTGAATATCGATTAGGTTATGGTCGGAGAAATTTGTGTGGGTTACTGTTTTATTTATTATTATTATCTTATTGTTATTTGTCCAAATTAAATCCAAAACGTTCTCTTTTCTAATCGTTTCACGCATTTCCCGAGTAATTTTCCATAAAATCTAATAACATTATTGCTTGGGTTCTTTCATCTTTTGGAATGTTACCATGAAACATCTCAACATAATTATATAAGTCGGTCGACTTTCTTCCATGTTATGAATGGAAAGTTAAAATCCCCACAAATTAAAATATTTGGTGATAGGATTTTGAGTGTTTTTAACGTGCGTTCTATTTCATTTGTGACGACTTGAAATTCACTTTTAGTGGTGTTTAGTGGTTTGTACACGTTCATAATTTATTAGGTTGAGTTCTTTTACTTCTAAAATAAGAACTTCCACTTTGATTTGTTTACCTTCAATTCACATGTAAATGTGTTTTTCATGCAAACGCATCAGTCTCCTCCTTTACATATATATATATATATATATATATATATATATATATATATATATATATATATATATATATATATATATATAATCCTCTTAGAAACGAAATATGACTATTTAAAATCCCTCAGTATATTTCATTGTCTGTTGTCCGCAATATAATTCTCTGGTTCTATTTGAGGTAAGAATTACTTAGGAGAGAGATTTCCTCATATTTCGGGTAAAAACAACAAAAGATTAACTAAAAACTCTGAAATCCCTTAAAAATCCCTTAGAAAAAAACCCATCCCCTTAAAAGAAATCCTCTAAGTCTGTGAAAAATGTTTGAGATATCTCTCCAAACCAGAGAGAGACTGTATCTTAAATTCTCAGAGGAGCTTATCTGAATGCCAAACGTGATGTACTATAAAAAATATAAAAAAAACACATTTTTATAGCTCCTTTCCCGGGTTTTTTTTTTTACCCGTTTTTTCCCTTCACCAGTTTTTTAGAAGTTCTTCCTTCGTTTTTTTTTTTTTTTTTTTTTTGGGTAGATTTGGGGGTCCCAAGATACGGTTTTTATTAGACAAGATACGATGCTCCTTTATCATGCAAAAAACATATTACTCTCGTTTCGTTTTTATTATCAAGTTGGTTTTTTTGGGGGGTTTTTTTTTTTGTTTTTTTTTAATCAAGGACTTTTACGAAGAAATATCCTACAAAGATTAAAGGAAATTAAAAGGTTTTCTTACTTAGAATTTCACATCATGAGGAAATTAGATTAATTTCCTTCTCTTACGAAACTAAATATAAAATCAATAAAGCGTTTCAAGTGGTTAGACATACATTCCATTTATAAACTCTCTCATATATATATATACAGACCGTGCATGAAACAAGGAACTCTTCTGGGATAATTAAATCCACTATAGTCCGAATAAGTAATGGTAAATGACAAATACTATAGTTTTCTTTTTCATGATCCGACGTGGGCAACGGGTCACTCGCAAAGAGGCCCCAAAAATATAGCTTCCCTCACCAGCTATTTGCAAAGCAGATAGAATCCAGAATAGTTCCTTGTTCCATGCACGGTCTGTGTGTATCATGAAAAAACCTCAGGGGACCATTCTGAGTTCAATCCCATATATATATATATATATATATATATATATATATATATATATATATACATACTGAGCCTCGAGTAAGTGAGTTACACTCGTGAGGAAAAGGCGTTTCAAATGAAATGAAGTCCTCAGGGGAACTGTAACTCACTTCCATATTAGCCATTGCGTGTTATTCTACCTGCAACAAAAAAAAAAGTCCCAAAACAAGACATCAATTTGAACATGTATTTTATTTCTAATGTATTACTTTTCTAAACTTAATTTAAAATAAATTTTCTTATAAGACCGGACTTATGGGACACCCTGCATATATATATATATATATATATATAATATATATATATATAATTCGTACTTTCCTGCTGGTCATAATAATAATAATTGCAGATATTAATAAGAGTATCGTATCATGTTTCGCGGATGTCGAAAACAGATGATACACAAAAAAATTAAAAAAAAAGACATTGAAACGTTATTGAAGTGGGCGGAAGTTAATAATATGAAGTTTAACGAAGAAAAATCTAGCTAATAGGATATGATAACAAAAGGGAACTACGAAATAAAGGATACAAAACACAACAAAACAGACAACACCAAACCCACACGTCGGGAGTGTTGAAGTAATAATGTCATCGGATGCAGAATTCTGGGAGCGCTGTAACATTAACAGATTATATCCCATTGTCCTCGTTTGAGGACAGCAAGAAAAAATTTCTCTATCTGTTGAATGCACGTTCATAATATAATACACATTTTGGGATATAATAAGATATTTTTATCTCTGTTGGAGAATTTATACATTATTTTAACATTATTTGAATAGTTTAAATGTTTAGAAAAATGTTAAAAACGCCGATTTCTAATGATTTTCGATCTCTTTGTTGTTATTGGTACAATATAATTCACAAATCAAAATTTTTTTGGAAAAGTTCTCAAACGTTCATGTACTATCCAATTGTCCTTATATGAGAATAGTTCATTATGAACTTATGAATTAAAGCTTCTTTTTTTTACCTTCTTCATTTTAATCAATCCTTTTTTATAAGTAGATTTATTGAAAATTATCAAAGATTTAAAAAAAAAAAGTTAAGATATAATAGATTAATATCACAATAGTGCCTTCATCCCTAATTTTCTTTCTGGCCGATCTATAGCTGCAGTTGTAAATGGCCACTGTTCTTCTCCTAAAGTCCACTCTTCACTTCTCCACCCGCTTCCCAAAGCGTCCCTCACAGCAGTCGCGTCAGGATTCGCGTGGGACGGCTATGAGACACCTGACCTCTGATCTTTCTGCTATCTCTGATTGGGGCAGAGAAAACCTTGTGGCTTTCAATGCCTCAAAAACTCAGTTCCTCCATCTGTCTACTCGTCACAATCTTCCACACGACTATCCCCTTACCTTCAACAACACACAACTCAATCCTTCCTCTTCTCTCAACATTCTTGGCGTTTCCTTTTCTCGTGATCTTTCCTGGAAAGATCACATATATTCTCTTTCTAAAACAGCTTCTAAGACGTTAGGTGTGCTGTACCGCCTCCGCAGTTTCTTCACCCCCATTCAGTTGCTGTCTCTTTACAGGGGTCTTGTTCGCCCCTGTATGGAGTGTGCTTCTCACGTGTAGGGTGGTTCAACACAAACAGCCGTACCTGACCGGGTGGAATCAAAGGCTTTTCGTCTCATCAATTCCCCGCCTCTTACTGATTGTCTTCAATCTCTCTCTTCGCCGCATTGTTGCCTCACTCTCTTTACTATCGCTATTATAACGGACATTGCTCTTTTGAACTCTAACTGCATGCCTCTTCCTTTAACGAGAGCACGCAGTACCAGACTTTCTACACTTTCTCATTCCTTTTCTGTCCAACTCTCTAACGCGAGGGTTAATCGGTATTTTCAGTCTTTCATCTACTGAACCGGTCAACTCTGGAACAATTTTCCTCAATCCATCTTTCCTCCTGTTTATGACCGCCCATCTTTCAAACGTAGAGTGTCTAGGCATCTCGAAAACCCCTGACCTTGATTTTGGCTCTCTTCTTCTTGTGTGGGAGGGCGCTTTTGCGGGCATTTGCCCTTGGCCCCCTTCCTGCATAAAAAAAAAAGTTAAACAAAAGAAGGGAATTACCCGGAGCAACTTCCTCAGCAGAAAATGAATCAAAAAAATTATGGAAAATAATGATGATAATAATGATAATGATTAGTCCCGCCCATAATTAAGTATCGCTCAGTAGTTACAAGCCCATACAGAAAACGAGACATTGTAAACTTAGAAGCCATACAGAGGACTTTTACGTTTCTAAGATAGAGGAAACGGAAGGTGAAGACTACTTTCAGAAAAGGAAATGTCGTCGACACCAGCAGAGTTTCAGAAGACGCGAGCGGTACACAATAATATACGTGTGAAAAATATTCGAGGGATATGTCCCATACTTCATAAATGAAATAGAAACACAATAGAATGAGAGAAGAGGGGATTATTTACTGTCTCAGCCGCGGTGGGAAATGGAGTTATCAAAACTGATGGAAAATACAAAATTCTTTAACGTGTTTATCAAATAACTAATTCAACAGGTTCTTGCGCAAACTCCCTGACTAGCCATGATCAGCTGGCTATGGCAATAGAAGCAGCTGTCTCCTACATCAAATCAGCCAAATGAAGTGGAATACTGTAGTAAGGTCTAACTCAAGTCGACCATGAACAGTCGCTCAAAAACAAGAAAAGTATATGTGTGTGTGTGTGTGTGTGTGTGTGTGTGTGTGTGTGTGTGTGTGTGTGTTGTATTTGAATCTAATGAATCTAATTTTAATCTGACTTCAATTTCCTTGCAATGAATGTTGCCTTGGTTCTTTATTATAAACTTTTCAGATTATATCAAGTTCAGAATTTCTTATTTCGTTTCGTATTAAAAACTTTATCTAAGTCTTCCCTTTAATATTTATTTGTTCCGTTTTCTAACTATCATCATTTATAAGAATTTCATTAATAATTGGTGTTTTACGAAATAACTTTCAGTTGGTTAGTTTTTTTTTTTTGTAATGGCGTTAAGAACTTCTTTGGCCAAAGTTGGTTTAAAATTGTTTTGTATTTTTGTTATTTTTTTCTTATTTTTATTTATTTTCCGGTTGTTGTTATTGATTGTTTTCGAGAAGGGATTGTTGCTTGTTGTTGTTTGCCAGTTGGTTTGATTATAGATGCCATAGTTTTATTGATTTTTGGGTGTACGGTCACGGATGATTGTTGATGGATTACTTGGTTGTTGCTTACTAGCTGGTTATTCCAGTCTTTATTGCGAATTGGAGGTAGGTTGTTGTTTTATGTTATTTTATGGTTGTGGGTTGTTGTTTTACTGAGAAAACAATTTGGTTATACAACTAAACCTATCATATTTTATTTATCCAAATTCACGTATGGTAACTATGTTTTAGCGATAAAAGAAAACTTTCGTTTTCTTTAGTGACAGAAAGAGGAGTAACTATAATTTAATTTTAAAATAACAAAAATATTCATCAAAATAACTATAAATTATAGTTTTCGGTTTTTATGTATACTTAAATCATATTTCAACGAGCGTGTGTAAAAGCTTTACACAAGTCTCTCTCTCTCTCTCTCTCTCTCTCTCTCCTCGGACGCGGACATCGCCAATGTGCTTAATGAGTACTTTGCGGGAGTGTTCACCAGGGAGGACACCCGCATCATCCCCGAGCCAGGTGTGAGGCACGAAGGTGCTGGCCTGGATAATGTTCGATGTACCGCGACAGTCGTTGCCGATAGAATAGACAAACTGCGGGAGGTGCGCGACCAGGTGGCTTCCCACCTGGCTACAGTCTTCAACAAATCGTTGGAGACGGGCCAGGTGCCTGGTGACTGGAGGGAAGCCAACGTGACCCCTATCTTTAAGAAAGGGGATCACGAAAGTCCAGGGAACTATCGTCCCATTAGTCTCACTTCAGTTGTAGGTAAACTATTAGAGGGGATAATAGCGGATAGGATCGTTGACCATTTGAATTCCTACAAGCTGCTTGGGGACTCCCAACATGGGTTTAGACGGCATAGGTCGTGTCTCACCAACTTGCTCGAGTTTTTCCACGTCATGTTGGGTGAGTACGATAAGAGTAGGGCGATTGATATACTTTATCTCGACTTTCAGAAAGCCTTTGATAAGGTACCTCACCGCCGGCTAATGGCGAAAGTGCGCGCGCTGGGTATCGGTGGGGAAATAGGTAGGTGGATTGAAAACTGGCTGAAGAATAGGCGGCAGAGGGTTGTAATTAAAGTGCTAGTTCGGGTTGGGCCTCGGTCACTAGTGGGGTTCCTCAGGGTTCCGTTTTGGGGCCGCTGTTGTTTATCATTTACATAAATGATATCGACGGTGGCATCGTCAGTCGGATCGCCAAATTCGCTGATGACACCAAGCTTGGGGCCAATGTTGGGACGCCCGAAGCGATCGAGGAACTGCGTGCGGACCTAGGTAGGATAGGAGAGTGGTCCGAAAAATGGCAAATGCCGTTTAACTTGGGTAAATGCAAAGTGATGCACATTGGCTACGCCAATCCCAAGTCGGACTACTCGATGTTGGGTAGTAATATCGAGGTGACTGATTTAGAAAAGGACTTGGGTGTGCTAATTAGCAGCGACCTTAAGTTTACGAAACAGTGTGTAGAGGTGGAAAAGAAAGCCCAGAAACTATTGGGTTATATCAGGAGGCAATTTCAGTTTCGGAACAAGGAGATTGTGCTCTCACTGTACAATTCCCTTGTTCGGCCACACCTGGAGTATGCTGTGCAGTTCTGGTCGCCCACTCTCAGGAAAGATATTGAGAGGTTGGAGCGAGTGCAGGCGAGGGCCACAAAGTTAATCCCTTCCGTTAGGCATATGGGCTACAATCGACGGTTACGCGCCCTGAACTTGTTTTCGCTTGAAACTCGGAGGCTGCGCGGTCAACTGATCGAGGTTTTCAAGCTCTTACGCGGGTTCAACGATGTCGATTTTAGAAGTATGTTTAGTTTAAATGATAACCCAACTCGCAACAATGGTTGGAAGTTGGATTTGAAACGGTTTAGGACTAGTGTGTGTGGGAATTACTTTACGTATAAGATCTGTGACACATGGAACAGGTTACCTTCGGAAGTTGTGAACAGTTCCTCTGTGGATCAGTTCAAGAAAAGGGTAGACGAAATCTTGCACACTATTTGAGTGTGTAAAGACATTTAGGACCTCAGTCTGCGGAAATTTCTTTTCCTATAAAATAGTTAATATCTGGAACCAACTTCCCTCAGAGGTTGTTTCCAGTCAAAGTGTAAATGTGTTTAAAAATAGGCTAGACAAAGTACTGAATACTCTCATAGTTTAAGACTAAAACATAAGAAAACTCTGCAGGAGATCGCTTGCACGGTGTCTCTGTGAGCAAGCTAAATATAGAGCTATTTATATATTCTCCACTTTCATGTAAAATTTCCTTGGCTACTTTTCCAGGGTCAAGGTATTTTCTTCAACCTTTTTCCGTACCTGCCTCTGGCAGGGAGGGAGCGGTGGGTGGGGAGAGAGCCTTCTACTTTTCTATCCAGTTTTCTACTACTGCTAGGATAGTTGAAAGAAAAATAAACTTTTACAAAATTTTCCCTGGCACCCGTTGCCATTGGTACCCCCTCGGTATGGGCCGCAAGGCCTTTTGAGGTGCTTCTTTTCCTTGTAACTCCTCCTTGTAACTCTCTCTCTCTCTCTCTCTCTCTCTCTCTCTCTCTCTCTCTCAGAAGACAAACGCCTTCCGCAATATTATGAACAAAAAAACAGTAATTTCAGACAAACCCCAAAACTTCTTCCATTTTCTAACAAATTTTGACGACTGACTAAATCATTTCCACATTTCGACGAAAAACTCTCTTAAAAAACCCAAAATTTTATTGAATTTTTGTTATTTTAAAACTTTTCAATTTTACTTTTGTTTTTAAATATTTTTTCATTTTCGTTTCTTTTCTTTTTAGGGGAATTTACCGTACGTTGTGATAATAAAAAAGCTTTCCCCTAAAATTGAAGAAGATTCGTGTGTCTCGCCAGACATAATGATAGATAAACCGAGGCAATAATCTCGTACGTTAATTGGAACATTTTTTTTTTTTTAAAAAGAGAGATTAATTTCAAACTTTCGAAGTGAAAAGTTTTTAAGACGAATTTTTACTCCAAATTACCTTCATTAATTTGCTTTGTATCCAACGAACTCTGATTCGCTCGATTTCGGACCGGCCTCGAAATGTGAAAGTCCCAGGTTCGACATTTACTCTTGGCAATATTTGGGCTCACGTAATTCTGCCGGAGTTCCCCCCCCCCCTACACCCCTTTAGATGAAAAGTGGAGGTTTTCGGGCATTTAATCATAAACTAATATTTCAGAAAGACACTAATTTTGCTTGTCAGTCGAAAACAAATTGATTCACTTTAGCTGAACAGAGACAACGCAACTATATATATATATATATTTTTTTTTTTAAGTTCGGGAAGAACCGATTCGCCTCTATTTAAAAGGGCATATCTCGGCGGAAAAACAAAGAAAAAGTGAGAGGAAAGACAGAGGAAAAAGAAAGGGTGGAGGGGACAGTCGAAGTGGAAAAAGACCAAGGATGACGGACTGCAGGGTCGAGCCCCATCATCCTTGGGTGCTAGGGCCGGGAGGGCGCACGTGAAACCTCCAGGAACAAGCACGTACAAACGAGCACAAAGAACACTCAAGAACACGAGCTTAGAACCCCTTGCGGGGATATATATATATATATATATATATATATAATATATATATATATATATATAGAGAGAGAGAGAGAGAGATAGAGAGAGAGAGAGAGAGAGAGAGAGAGAGAGAGAGAGAGAGAGATTTATTCTGGTCTGTGTTTGTGTCTGTTCTTGGCTACTTTACGGAACTTCAACAACCTTTAGGATACACAGAGTGCTCATTGCGACACAAGCGTGCATATAATGACATCAACGGTGTTGTCGTAGTTTGAGACCCTTTTCGTAGACTCACTAAACATCCCAGAAAGTGAAAGGTTGAGTTAGGTTAGGTTACGTTATTTAGATTAGGTTAAATGTCTCCATACAAAATTAAAAATATGAAAATATAGCGATTTTATAAAGCAGCCAAATATATATATATATATATATATATATATATATATATATATATATATATATATATATATATATACACAAAGGTGGGCAGGACCGAGTTCCAAAAGGACCGAACTCCAGGAACTCGGTCCTTTTCTCAATGAGGAGCGACGGTCCATTTTTAAGCAATTCCGGACGGTCCGGTCCGGACGGTCTTTTTTAGTGATTTTAGTGTGTTTAGTGATTATTTGAAGTTCTAAAGAAGATGGATCGTTTCCTCCAGAAGACTCAGAAAGAGACTGAGACTGAACTGAAACTTGTTTCAACACCTGGAGGAGACGAAGAATCTACTGATGTTAGTGCTTCAACTTCAAGTCAAGCAACTGGAGCTCCTAGCGGAAGAACTGAACCCGGCAATCCCTGGCCGTACCTGGACAAATACTTTGAATACCTGGGCCCCAAGGGTGAGCAGAACCTGGAGTACAAGTGCTTGCTGTGTTCATCAAGTTTAACACGCCTATCCCATCCAGTGCCGCCGTGAAGAGAGGCTCTTCTCTTTGGGGAAGGACGTCCTCAAGCCGAAAAGGTCAGGGCTCAGTGACAGCCATTTTGAAATGCTAGGCTTCTTGAAGGGAAACTCAAGCATTTAACTTAATAACTTTTTTTCATCATTTATGTATTGTATTAATTATAATTTACGTTAATAAAATTAAAGATTTCCGGTGTCTTTAATTTCATTTTTCATTTTAATCAAATTTTTCACTTATATTATATATAAGGACAGAGGACCGAGTCGTTCCTAGCTCCTATCTTCAGAAAGGACCGTGACCGGGACCGTCGGTCCAGTTTGAGGCAAGGACCGGGACCGGGACCGTCGGTCCTTTTTGAGGCCCGGGTGCCCACCTTTATATATATATATGTGTGTGTGTGTGTGTGTGTGTGTGTGTGTGTGTGTATGTAGCTTCTGGCTCTTCCTTACCCACTTCATGTGGTAGATATAATGGTCTAATAATGATTTTAGCGTTATAATCCCCTTTTGCAATATTTTCCCCAAAATTAATACCCTGATCACGAGTCTATTAAAACTAAGTAACATGATTATGACCTCATTACAATATTTAATCCTTCCTTATTTGCTATTCAATATTCTACATTAAAATTAACTAATTAATTATAATTAAGTTTTTTATTTTAGTTACTCCCACTTTTTAATATTTTTATGCCATTTACTTTTTTTTTAATTTTAAATAAATTCAAACGGAATATAGATATATACTGTACCTTTCAACCTTTCAAAGGTTCCGTGGGACGATTCCTCATTTCACGGTCAAGTTTGTCGCCCCCTCCTCTCGAGTTGGCCTGGTGAAGTAGTGAGTTGGTTTCTTGTACTCTCCACCTCACATAGCCAGGTACGCCCGGCTCATCGGGTATTTTTATGAGCCAGGCGTCTAATCTTCTTGTGAAGCTGTCCACCGCAACACCATTCGTGCTTCTTAGGTCTTTGGCCAGCTGATTAAACAGTTTTGGTCCTCTCACAACAAAACTGTTTTCTTTTCAGGGTTAAGGATGTTCCCTGTCTAGCCTTTAATTTGGTAACACGACACAGTCTTCCTTTTCTACTTTCCACCGTTGTTTGGGGAGTTACGGGGTTCAGAGTAAGATTAGGGACGTTTCTCCATTATTTTCCAAGTGTAAATAATGGTGTATCTCTCTCTTCTCCTTTCCAGTGAATATAGGTTTAGTTCGCGTAACCTTTCCCAGTAATTTAGTTCTTTGCACCCTTTGAGCTTGGCTGTGAAGCTTCTCTGAATCCCTTCTCTGCAAGGGATATATATATATATATATATATATATATTAGGGAATGAAACTGGTACCCGGATACCCGGGTATCCCCCGTTATGAAAGAACTGGGTTCAAATACTCCATGATGATGACTGATGCAGTAACTTTCTCTCAAGAATATATGTAATTGTAGTTTCCGAATGTAGTTTCTAATAGATGTTTGTTCTCAAAGATGGACGCTGGGATTTAATTTCTACGTACTACCGTCTTAAAGCCACTCGAATTGCTACAACGGCACTTAGTGTTGGAGGTCATGTGTCTGCTTCAACTTTATATCCAATAATACTAGGCCTTATAAATGTTCATTTGAAACCTGAAACGCGCGACCATGCTCTCGTTAAAAATGTTAAAGAAGTAATATGTAACGAACTCATAGGAAGGTTTAGAACTAATACAGTTGATATAGGCACTTCAGTTCCATTGTTAGCTAGTGCAATAGATCCTCGCTTTAAAACCTTGGCTTTTTTAACAACCTATCAAAAAAATGCGCGTTTCCGATGAACTTAAACGTAGACTTTCTTTAAATGAAGATGCGGTTGAACAACCATCAAAAAAACGTAAAGTCGGTGTTTTGTCCTATTTAATTGGCGTTAAAGATGCTAACATCGCCAGTTAGAGTGAATTTGAACAACATGAAAAATTAATTCCGGAGGCTGAAGATATTAATCATATTACTTGGTGGAAATTAAATGCTGAAAAGTTTCCAAATTTGGCTAAATTAGCTAAGCGATATTTACGCGTTCCAGCAACATCAACTCGAGCAGAGCGTGTTTTTTCACAAATGGGTTAATAATAAGTAAATTAAGAAACAGAGTTTCACCTAGCACTGCTGAAGCAATACTTTTGTCGATTTGAAAACATAGATAGTGATGAGTTGTAACTTGTAAATGAATAAATGAATGATTTGCTTTCGTTTTCGTTATTAGAAAGATAGAAGAGTTTTCTGTTTTTTCCGCTTTGTTTTTTCCTTACTGTAGAAATATATATATATATATATATATATATATATATATATTTTTTTCTCCTACTGTAGAATATATATACCCGGCAAATCGGGTACCCGGATACCCGTCCGTTTAACTCATCGGGTACCCAGGTAGATAAACTGAACTAATTTTCAATCCCTAATATATATATATATATATATATATATATACAGGCCCGGATTTAGCTATAGGCGAACTAGGCGATCGCCTAGGGCCTCGCGCCAAAGGGGGCCTCGCTCAAGCCGTTTTGCGCGTTCTGTTCAAGTGATATTAATGATTTAGAACTCTATGAAGAACTTAAAGTACTTTGCAGGTTTATACCTGAGAAAACAGATCTCGGAAATGCCCTTCTTTATGTAGTGCAAAAACAACTAAGTGAGATTTATCCTAATGTTTATGTTGTACTTCGAATAGTATTAACCATCCCAGTTACTGTTGCATCGACTGAAAGAAGTTTCTCGCGTCTCAAACTTATTAAAACATATTTGCGTTCCACCATGTCTCAAGCGAGATTGCAATCATTAGCTATGTTATCAATAGAAAACGATATAACAAATTCATTAGATTATTCTCAATTAATTGAAGAGTTTAGCTCGAAGAAAAGTAGAAAAACATTGCTGTAATATTCAAGGAGCATCTGAACCAAATATTAAAGCATTAATATTTAGCCTGATAAGTCGATCGCTCACTATTATAAAAAATGAAATGTCAACATCTCTTATACATCACATATGAAAAACGTTTGTATACTATGGAAAGTCATTACCTATAATATTATATAAACCTTAGAAATCATTGTCTTATATTTTCGATACAAATCTTGATTCATATTATAATTTATACTTATTTGTATGGTTTATTTATATTTCTTATACAATTTCCATGCGTGATTATTTTGGTTTGGTTTAATTTTTAAGTGCTGGCATAGTTCTGTCTATGCGGGATTCTAATATTGCTGGTATAGTACTGATAATTAAGTCCATATTTTCATATATATAGGCCTAGGGCCTCGCAATTTCTAGATCTGCCTAGGGCCTCGCAACTTAGATCCGGCCCTATATATATATATATATATATATATATATATATATATATATATATATATATATATATATATATATATATATATATACTGAAAAACACATACACATGCGAGGTGAAGGTAAGCAAATCAAACAGCACAGTCGAAATTATTATTTTAGAAGTAAAAGAACTGAAACTAACCATTATGGACGTCTACAGACCACCAAACACCACAAAAAATTAATTCCAATTTGCCATAAATGAAATAAAAAACATGTTAAAATTACTTGAAACTCCAACAACAAATATTCTAATTTGCGGAGATTTTAATTTCCCTTTCATAACATGGAAGAAAAATGACGAATTTATATATGTTAAGAAGTTTCATGGCAACATTACAAAAGATGATAGAACTCAAGCAATAATGCTATTAGATACTTATGATGGTACATTACGCCCTCACTCAGGAAATCTGTGAAGCCACTAGAAAAGAGAACGTTTTGGATTTAATTTTGACAGATAACGAGATAATAATTTCCAACGATTTCCTATGGAATGATTACTGCTTCCGTGGCCGGGGCCCTTCTGGGTGTGCTGAGCGCATCACAGAGGTGATTCTCTCGGGCATGGAGGCGTAGATTCCATATTCTATTCCTACTACTAATGTAAAAAACCTTGGTTTAACTTTGCTTGTTCAAATGCTATCCGCAACAGAGAGAAGGCTTTCAGAAGGTACCGTCGCCATCCAACTCCTGACTCTCACTCATCTTATATTTCTGCCCGGAATCTTGCAAAATCTGTTCTTTGACTCACCAAAAATTCCTTCATCCGACAAAAATGTAAAAATCTATTCAATTCTACTTCTTCTCGCTCTTTCTGGCATCTAGCAAAGAACCTCTTCAACAACTTTACTTCCTTTTCTTTCCCTTCTCTTTTCCATTCCGACGACGCAGTTGCCGTCTCTTCTCCTAACAAAGTTGAATTCTTCGCTCAAACTTTCGCTTACAATTCAACCCTGGACGATTCCGGTGCTGTTCCTCCATCTCCTCCCCCACCCTCTGACTTTATTATGTCTCACATCAGAATCTCTTCTAAAGATGTTTTCTCACAATCTTCTTTCATATCGTCAGTATGGATTCCGCGAGGGACTCTCTACTGGCGATCTTCTTGCATATCTCTCTGACTTTTGCTCATTCTCCTTTCGGGATTTCGGTGAAACTTTTGCTATTGCGCTAGACATATCAAAAGCTTTTGATAAAGTCTGGCACAAATCTTTAATTTCCAAACTGCTCTCCTTCGGTTTCTATCTGTTCTTTCACATCTCTAATTTCCTTTCTGGCCGATCTATAGCTGCAGTTGTAGATGCCCACTGTTCTCCTAAAGCTATTAACAGTGGTATTCCTCAGGGTTCTGTCCTGTCACCCACTCTTTTCCTTTTATTTATTAATGATCTTATAATTCACACTTCCTGTCTTATTCACTCCTATCCCGATGATTCCACTCTTCACTTCTCCACCCACTTCCCAAAGCGTCCCTCTCAACAGTCACTCCATGATTCGCGTAGTACGGCTATGAAGCACCTGACCTCTGATCTTTCTACTATCTCTGATTGGGGTAGAGAAAACGTTGTGGCTTTCAATGCCTCAAAAACTCAGTTCCTCCATCTGTCTACTCGTCACAATCTTCCACACGACTATCCCCTTACCTTCAGCAACACACAACTCAGTCCTTCCTCTTCTCTTAACATTCTTGGCGTTTCCTTTTCTCGTGATCTTTCCTGGAAAGATCACATATACTCTCTTTCTAAAACAGCTTCTATGAGGTTGGGTGTGCTGTACCGCCTCCGCAGTTTCTTCACCCCTACTCAGTTGCTCCCTCTGTACAGGGGTCTTTTTCACCCCTGTATGGAGTATGCTTCTCATGTGTTGGGTGGTTCAACACGAACAGCCGTACCTAACCAGGTGGAATCAAAGGCTTTCCGTCTCATCAATTCCCCCACTTACTGATTGTCTTCAATCTCTCTCTCTTCGCCGCAATGTTACCTCACTCTCTCTCTACTGTCGCTATCATAACGGACATTGCTCTTCTGAACTCTCTAACTGTATACCTCCTCCTTTAAGGAGAGCACGCAGTACCAGACTTTCAACACTTTCTCATTCCTTTTCTGTCCAACTATCTAATGCAAGGGTTAATCGATATTTTTAGTCTTTCATCTACTCAACCGGTCAACTCTGGAACAATTTTCCTCAATCCATCTTTCCTCCTGTCTATGACCTCCCCTCTTTCAAACGCAGTGTCTAGGCATCTCAAAAACCCCGGACCTTGATTTTGGCTCTCTTCTTCTTCTATGGGAGGGGCGCTTTTGCGGGCATTTGCCTTTGACCCCTCCTTCCTGCATAAAAAAAAAGTAAAACGGTAACGCACAAAAAGTTCTTTGACCATAACCTCATCGATATATCATACAACTGAAGTTAGCACCCAGAGGACCGAAAACGTATCCCAGAGTCAGAAGGAATATTTGAAGGCTCAAACATAAATTCAAAGAAAGCAAATTGGGAAAGTGTAAATAAAGATTTAAAGGGAGTAAATTGGGAATTGCTACTTCAGAGAAGACTCCAGAAGAAATACTATGTATGATAGAGACTGAAACCAGACTTATAATACTGAAACATGTTCCAGAGAGACAAAAAAGAAAACGTAACAAGCTCAAGAGGAAAATTAGGACACTATTTAGACAACAGAAACAAACCGTAAAACATCTCCACAGATGCGGAACTGGTGCAAAGAGATCCAAACTAGACAGGAAAATAGGCGAAATAGAAATGGACCTAAAGCAAACATTCATACATAAGACAAACAAACGAGGAGTAAAACAAGGTAGCAGTAAACAAAAAATGACCCAAAATACTTCTACACGTTTGCGAAAAGGAAATGAAAATGCAGTGTAAAGAGAGTATTGGTCCGTTGATAGGCCATATACAGCAAATGACCCGAAAACAAATGAGCGAAGTACTTAGGGAATAATTTTACTCTGTGTTTAGTACCCCTAGGTCCGAGATGGAAGCAGAAAACCCAGACGAATTTTTCGACAGATACAAATCAGCCAAGAACAAATTTCAGCACAAACCTATTAACAGACTTAGAGTTCTCGGAAGGAGGTGTAATTAAGGCTCTATCACAGATGCGAGACAATTCGGCACCAGGGCCAGACATATTGAATGCCACATTTCTGAAGAAATGTAAAGAGAGTATTGCCAAACCGCTATACTTATTACGGAGGAAATCACTCAACAAAGGACAAATTCCACAACCATTAAAGAACAGAGCAATACCAAAGAATTATCGGCCTGTGGCTCTCACCTCACACCTTACGAAGTGCTTTGAACGTATAATTAGAGACAAAACTACCTACTACCTACAAAGAAAGAACTTATACAACCTAAATCAACATGGTTTCAGGGCTGGAAGATCATGCCCATCACAGCTATTAGACCACCAGAAAAAAATATTGGAAACATTGTGTTGAGGACAAAACATAGATGTAATATATACTGACTTTGCTAAAGCCTTCGATAAATGTGACCATGGAATTATAGCACACAAACTTAAGAATACAGGAATTATTGGAAAGCTAGGAAGATGGATATTTAATTTCTTGACGCAAAGAACACAAAGAGTGGTAGTAAATGGAGTTAAATCGAAGTCTCAGAAGTCGAGAGGTCTGTCCCACAAGGTACAGTATTAGCTCCCTTGCTGTTCATAATAATGATTGCAGATATTGATATAGATATTAATGACAGTATTGTACCATGTTTCGCAGATGACACAAAGATATGCAAGGAAATATTGATCGAAGGTGACATAGGTGACGAAGGTGAAATATTGAACGAAGGTGACATACAAAACGACATTGAAACATTATTCAAGTGAGCAGAAGACAACAACATGAAGTTCAACGAAGAAATATTCCAACTTCTAAGATATGGTAATAACAAGGAGCTACAGAATAAAGGGTACAAAACTCTGCAAGACAAACAGATAACACCAAATCCACAAATCAGGGCTCTTGGACTAATACTGTCGACAGATGCAGAATTCAGAGGGCACTATAACATCAAAATTACAACGGCTAGAAAAATAATGGGAATCATCTGGAAGAGCTTCCGCAGCAGAAAAGCTAACATCACTCTCAAATTATGGAAGAATCTAGTCCTACTGATAATTGAGTATTGCTCAGTACTCACAAACCCATACAGAAAATGAGACATTGCGAACGTTAACGCTATTACAAAGGACTTTTACGTCTAAGATAGAGGAAACGAAAGGTGAAGACAACTGGTCTCGACTACAATCCCTGAAACTCTACTCTCTGGAAAGAAGACGTGAGCGGTACACAATAATGTACATATGGAAAATACTTTGTTCCTAACCTTAGAAATGAAATAGATAAACTGGAATGAGAGAAGAGGCAGATTTGTACTATCCCAGCTGCGGTAGGACAGGGGACCATGAAAACTAGGATTAAAAATACCCTCAGAATACAAGTTCCAAAGTTTTTTAGTGCATTTCCAAAAGAAGTGAGGAACCTCCAGCACACCGACCTGAATAACTTCAAGAACCAGCTGGACAGATTTCTGTGCAAAGTCCCCGACCAGCCATGCGTGGCTGGTTGAGAGGGCAGGAGGAGAACAGACAGCAATTCCCTCCTTTATCAAATCCCGCAAATGAGGCGGGATGCTAAAGAGGGGTCGACTGCGGGTCGATCCTGAACCGTCGTCGTTCAAACTCACACACATATATATATATTATATATATATATATATATATATATATATATATATATATATATATATATATATACCTTTAAACATGTCAGGAAAATTTCTTGTGCCGTTTGCGAGTCTTTTAGCGAATAAAAGGCTTTTAATAGCTTCTATTAATGAACCATTAAATTAATTATGTTTAAATGCTTTTAGAAAAGTTACCCCATCAACGGCAATTAATTTTGACCCCCCCTCCCACCCACCCCCACTAATTTATTGGGGGTGCCAAAAGGAGAGAAAAGTGCTATTAATTTTTCTTCGTTTCAAACTGAAGTGACAGGGCAGATAATATACTGTATATGAGACAACTGAATTATGATTGGATATAATTCTGAAAAGATGTCGGCACCAAATACCAACCATTCAGTGCCACACAGATGAAAAAAATATTTTGCTGATATTATTATTATAATAATAATAATAATAATAAATGGGTGCTACTATAGCGTGCGGTCTACAAAGATATTTACACTATAGCGTGCAGTCTACAACATATTTACAAATTCAATTACATTAAAACAAAAAGTTTAAGGGACAAATAAAACAAACAATTCATTCTATGGGATATAAATGCCCAGTTAAGTTAATTGAATGCCCGATTAGGTCAACTGTATGCCCTTGACGATTGGTTAAGTTGTGATATTTTCGTTAAAACTAACGAAAATATCACAACTTAACCTAAACAATTGTCCTTCAAATTTTTTGTTTTAATGTAATTGAACTAATATTTGTCTTCGTGATTCCCCCTTTTATAGCCCGCCTTCACCTCACATTCGTCCCCAAAGATAAAGTCAAGTCATTTCAGGTCAGGTCAGCACAAATTCAGGTCAGGTCAGCACAAATTCAAGTCAGGCCAGGTCACTCCAGCGCAAATTCTTTTGTAGACTAAAGCTATCTTTGTAGACTGCACGCTACAGTAGCACCAAAATATGTTTATTGCCGACAATTTTTTCCTTCTTAATTTTTTCGACCATTTAAATTTGTGTTTTAGTTTCACAAAGTGAATTTTCTCATAACTGCTTTTGACGAAAATCAAGCATTTTCAGGGACATTTTAAGTAATAAAATATTCACGGGATAATGTCAAATGTTGCAACGTGAAATGTTGAAAATTATTTTTAAAAATATGAAGTGGTATCTTTGTTAAAAAAAGTTGGGTAGGAATAACCACATATATTTCCAAATAAAATATATCATCGAAAATTTTGACTGCTGAATCATGTGGGCTAGTTTTTTTGTAAAAAATTCTCGTAGTTCCCCAACTAACCGGGCAACTTAAAGTCAACCTTTAAACCTCAATATTAACCACTGCAATTAAACTAAAACCATGTTTAACTAAATAGTGGCCTACCAGAACTAGGTGTAAGTAATTTAATTAAAATACATAACTAAGGTAAGGGATTAAAACTAGGTACCTAGAAGAAACTCGAACCGGGCCACAACAGCCCAAACTAAATAATTAAATGGCTGTTATAGCCCCTATTAAAAATTAAAGGCAATATAGCCCTAACTTAACTTGAGTAAAAACCTTCAAAACCTTAAACCTTTAAAAACAAAAACTTAAGGGCAATACAGCCCTAGCCTAGCTTAAACTGCAAAACCTAGGTCTGGGAAATAGCTCCTATAAATAAATAACTTAGCAGTGTGCCAAATAGTAACTTAAAACTTAACAAATAAAATTCAAATCTGGAAACTAAATGAAACTTACGGATTAGTTAGAAACAGAAAGGGTAACGTTCAACTGGCAACTTCATTTTTGGTAAGTCTAAATTAATTTTAATGAATTTAGTTTGACCATAGTTAGTAATCTGGCTGCCGACCAAATTTTAACCTTAAAACCACTGCAGCCTACAGTGAAAAAGTCTGTAGCTATGTTGACAGTGTCTAAATGGGCCATTATTATTTCTATAATTACTGTGTCTATTTAAAGTAAACTTAGCCTTAATATTGCACCTAAATAAAAATAATCTCGATAAAAATATTTTTTCAATAAATTTTTCAATAATCTTCAACTTTCGATTGAAACTCTTTCGACTCGCGATGCAGAAAAAACAACTTGGAAACTCCAGGACAAAAGTGGGCGGAGCTTGTTTCTTTCACTGTTATAGTGTGTATAATTATTTTTATTCTGAAGTACGAAAATCAAAATATACTTTTGACTTTGACTTATGTCCCATCCGGCTTAGAAGCCGAGTGGGGTCCCCCAGATGGCGTCTTCGCTCCAGGTTCTTCTCGTTTGTCACCTCCCTCCCGCTGACCAGGAAGGGAATGTGCGTCGGTTCGCCCGTACCCGTACGCGGTATGCGCCATCATCATAAGGTTTCTTGGCAAATAAAGCAGCCGGTCTGCCATCCCTCTGCTGCTTGTTTGGTCCGCGGCTCCTTATTCTGTATATTCGGAGCAGCCCTAGAATGAAGGTTCTAGGGTTCCCTCATCCGCCACCCGAGGGACGCGCCTGGTAGGAGTGCTTTCTACCCCAGGTCAAAATATACGCCAACTCGAAAACCTTGGACCTTGATTTTGGCTCTCTTCTTCCTCTATGGAAGGGGCTTTTTTGCGGGCATTCACCCTTGGCCCTTCCTTCCTGCATTAAAAACCCCTGAAATTTATTTGGTAATTCCAACTAAAAGAACTGTAAGCAAAATTTTGTTTGATTCAAACAAGAAGTGATGACTTGTGGGCTAAACGTTTATTTTAAAAAAGTGACCAACCAGCAGGAGGCTTCGTTTCAATAAAGTTTTTGATAATGTCTTTTCAGCCACTTCTTTTTTTATATTAAATCCAACATATAAATTTCTTATATGCTAACCTGTAGGAATTCCCAGTAGCAGAGAGAGAGAAGAGAGAGAGAGAGAGAGAGAGAGAGAGAGAGAGAGAGAGAGAGAAGAGGAAGACTCAAAGACCCGTCGGTCCACTCAGGGAGATTCCTCTTATTAAACTAGTTCATTTTTTAATTTTTCTAGCAGTAGTAGAAAAATGGATAGAAAAGCATAAGGCTCTCTCTTCACCATCCGCTCCCTCCCCACCAGAGGCCAGGACGGAAAAAGGTTGAAGAAAACACCTTGACCCTGGAAAAGTAACAAAGCAAATTTTACAGGAAAGAAAAGAATATATAAGTTAGCTCTACAATCACGATATGCACGTATAGAAATCGTACACTAGATAGCGCCGCTGTATTATACAACCAATAATATACTTGTACCGATCGTACATCAACCACTCGGTATCGTCACGAAAACCTCGAACATATGGTTTTGATTTTATCAAAATGTTTACAGCCCGATTTACCGAGGTATCGGTCCAACAAAGACCCCATGATCAACTTCAGTCCAGCCTCAACAGAATTAAGAGAGGTAAAGGTTAAACTCTTCGTGTCTACACCCATGTACCCGCAGAGCCATCACGCCGGCAAAGTGATGAAATGCTTCTACAGAGAAGGGGTGGGAACAGGAATTGAGAACAGAAGTCAGATTTTCCACGCCATGCCCTCACCCGTCACGTTCATCCAGCTACCCAAGAGAAAGAAGAGAAAAATAGAAAATGTGACAGCAGAAACGCAATTCTACCTCACCTAATCCATGTCATGCATTTTTTTTTTGTTTGTTATGAAATTATGTTTCTACAAAATATTTGTCTACTCTATTCTTAGACGTATTAACAAGTAGACAAATGAGTGAGCGTGTTTTCTGTAATTGGATGCCTGTCATGTGTGTCTGACAACTCTTTTAAATGTCGCTGTTTCAACTTGGGTGTCCCGCCGTGAAATGTGTTTATGCAGCAAGTAATATATTGAGTCGTTCATACTTCGCGGTGTTGTGCCACCACGAGAGTAGAGAAAATCTCTTTCCGGCGAGGAATATCAGTGGGAGGTCCACGTATCTATCTCCCTTAAGGAGAATGAAAGTGTTTTGCGGGTGATCACCCGTTATTGCTGCGGCGAATTTAAGAGTCTCCCACTTAGAGGCATTTATGAGGCAAGTGGTAAAAAAAATGAGTTGTTCGATGGTTGATCATGCTATGTGGGACATAATCAAGCAGATACGTCTCTCTAAAGCAGGGGTAGGAGGAAGTATTTAAACAAACTCTCGCAATGTTACGTGTCCTGAGAGAGAGAGAGAGAGAGAGAGAGAGAGAGAGAGAGAGAGAGAGAGAGAGCCGATGTTTGACTCTCAAAATGAAAAGTTTGCTAATTTACCGCTGAGTTGTAGTCATGACCTTAAAATATACCTTCTAGTTTGGTTGACCCATAAGCATCGGAATTAAACCTTATACTGAAGCAGAGTAGCTCTGGAAACTAGAGGACTAAAAATAAGCAGAGAAAAGACCGAGTATATGAAATGTGCACCTAGAGACGAACAAATAGGAAGTGTCATGGTTAGTGATGTAGCGGATGTCATTTTTTTCACATCCGCGGATGCGGATGCGGATGAGGATTTTTTATTTCAACATCCGCGGATGCGGATGCGGATGTCTACATTTTCGTTATTTTTTAGGATATATTCGAGATTTGTTGTGTTTAACGTATATAATAAGTTATTATATAGAGAGAGCTGTAGCTATAATGTAGTATAATTGATTAATTGTACAATAATTGCTGTACTTTTCTCTGAACATATAAAATAATATCAAGCATCTAACTAATATAAGAAATCAATTAGTGAATTCGTCTGCAAATAAATTCGTTATATTTTGTTGAGTTTCAGCCACAATTAGAAACCATAATTGTGTTACCAGGATGCGGGACGTGAACCCAACTCAAATGCACCCCACCGACCTCTTTCCCCAACCTCCTCCTCCACCCTTATAGAAAGAGATCTTTAATTAGCTTGATAACTATTTATATTAAGTTTAAAGTTTTATTAGGCATATTTATAAATGAGTAATTAAAATAAAGTAACTAAGATGTTCATCGTTTAATGTTCAAACTTAATTATAGGAAGGTTATGCTTAAGGAACATTAATTTTTCTGCCTTTTCTGCTGCCAGTCTGTTTCTCTTTTCATCATATATTAATCCAGCACTGCTAAATAATCTCTCGCTTGGTACGTTTGTTGGAGGACAGGCTAAATGTTTCCTTGCAAGTTTACTCAAGTATGGATAGATATTCTGCGTATTTTTCCACCAACTAATAGGATTGTCACATGCAGCCAGGCGTTTTTCTTGGTGATAGCTCTCGATCATTTTTACATCTTTTGACATCGCGTAGGTCTCGTCATTGCTGCTTGACTCAAGAAACTGAGAGACAGATTCTGTGATAGATTTGCTTGTTGAAGGTGTTGGTTCTGTCACTGAAACTTTTATTCTTTTGGTGGGTGGCGAAGCGACAGATTCAAGAGATTGAAGCTCTTCAACTGCTTTGCCAAGTGATGATTTAACTCGTTCTAATGTACTAGGTGAAAATAACTTAGCTTTGTAACGTGGATCTAAGTAGGTTGCAAGAGAGTAACTTCATACAAGAACAGCCTCTCGTCTTGTCGCTTGCATCACTTTTGCGCACAATGAACTAGTTCTATTAATATAGTTGAATTTGATAATTTCCGCTTATTAATGACGTTTTATCTCAACGGTCCACATCCGCACGACATCCGCAGTCCAAAGTGCGGATGCGGACGCGGATGCGAGAAAATGTGCGGATGTTCCGCGGATGCGGATGCGGATGTGACCTACATCACTAGTCATGGTCCAGGAATTTATTATAAAGAAAGTTAAAAGTTTCAAGTATCTGGGATCAATCATAGAGGAGAAGGAGACTTGGAAGGAGAAATAAACAACAGAATTCAAGCTGGCTGGAAAATTGGAGAGGTATCGGGAGTAATGTGTGATAAGAAGGTGAATGTGAGGATGAAGGGAAAACTGTTCAAGACAATAGTAAGACCAGCACTACTATATGGGGCATAAACATGGCCGATGAAAAGAAGCCTGGAAAAGAAAATGGAAGTGGCAGAAATGAAGATGCTCCGATGGATGTGTGGAGTGACTAAGAGGGATAGAGTGAGGAATGATTTAATAAGAAGAACAACAAAAGTAACGAAATCTCCAAGAAGGCCAGGAAAGGATTGAGATGGTATGGGCATGTCCAGAGGAGGAGGAGGAGTATGTGGGACGACGGATGCTGAGGATGGAAATTCCAGCACGAGGAGAGGTAGACCTAAGATGGGGTGGCGGGATAGACTGAAGAAAGATACGAGTGAAAAGGGACTGGAGGAAGAAGTGGCTCGAGAGAGAAGCGAGTGGAGAAGAAGATCTGCAACAGCGACCCCACATAGAAGTGGGCTAATAAGGCTGCGGAAGAAGAAGAAAAAGACCGAAGCAAAGTAAAAACTTTGATATTCATGTATATAATCAGGGCCGGATTTTCCAATAGGCAACATAGGCCATTGGCCTAGGCCCACCAGTAACTGGGGCCCACTGGGGACCTCCTACAATCCCTTGACACAAACAGTATCATTGACAAATTTGCCATAGAAAAAAGCAGGAAAAAGTCATTTTGAACTTCACATAGTTGTGCTTGCAAAATTTATTATGCTTCAGTTTCATTGTATTTTCCATTATTCCTATGTGTAAGATGTACATGATATGGAACTTGATTTACTTTGATGTACTTGATATGGAACTAATTTGATTAAAAATTATTTATGTGTAATGTATTACATTATGTTGTAATTCTTATTGCAAAATTTATTATGCTTCAATTTGACTGTATTTTTTTCCATTATTCCTTTGTGTAAGAATAAGTTGTACATGATATAAAACTAATTTGAATAAAATTATTGATGTGTTACATTATGTTGTAATTCTTTTTTTTTTTACATTACAATATTACGTATATATATATATATATATAATATATTAGACCGTTTCACGATTATATGGTAATTTTTCAATTGAATTTTGATAAACGCACACATTTTTATTTTTTTATATAAAGGAAGAAAACAAATAGACAAAATATCATTTTATTTGAATGATAAAAAGGCACCCCTCAGATGGCACTTCTTTTACATTAATGGATAATTAGAGCAAATATAAGACTGAACGAAAAATATGTTTTAAACAAAGCGACTTAAATTCTATTTAAGACATATATGATTAAGAATATAGGGATTTCAGTGGTTGAGGGACCTCCTTTCTCTGATTTTCAATGATTTGAAAGGCCAGTTGTCTCTCTTCCTCACTCTTTGTGACTTCTCATTAAACTCTGTAGCCAGTTTGACTCCTCGTTCAGCACAGTCGTTGATTACTTTGACTGCCATGACCCGATTACGGTGCTCCTCAATGTCTTCAAGTTTCTTGGGAATTTCTATTTTCAAACACTTGAAGAAGTCTTGTGTTTGAGTTGTGACAAAACTGGTAATCTTTAAGTCATTGGGGTTTTTGCAACATTCGGGGGTCCACCTTTCTTGCCCTCACTTTTCGAGGAGGCGCGTGGTGAAGTTGTGGAACATTAGAACCTTATCATCTTCAGTCACGAGGTTTGAGAAAAAGCCAAATCCTACAAGATCCTCACTCAAGTACCAACCATGGTTCTGAAGATTTTTGATTGCTGTAGCACCCACTTCCTTATCAACCTGGATCTTGTAGATATGTAGCATCTTGAGGAGGGCCAATCATTTGCTGGAGCATCAATTCCAACTGGAGATGTATACCAAGCTTGAAGATAAACTGTCACTGAAAAGGCGTTTATTCGTATCAGAGCTTGTTTTTCATGAGGGGTGAGAAGGAATTGGTTCCTAAATAAGTAAATTTTTAAGGAATAGATGCCCTTTCCCATCATCTAGCTCTGCTGTAAGCTCCTGGGTAGTGGAATCTGCTATCAGAGCCTTTATTTTGTTTTAGGCATTGGACAACCAGGAAGATAAGTGCAAGTTCTAAGTATTCCCTGTAGTCACCTCGAGTGATGAAAGAAATAAGCTTGTCTCTGTGCTTCAAGATCCAATGATCTAAATGATTCTGAGGTGAGATCATTGGTTCTAGGGCTTGTAATTCTGCTGATCAATGTTATCCCAACAATCTCTGAATCGATTGAATAAGGGAATTTGTGGACCCGAAGAAGAAAACATGTCAAAAACTGCAGTGATAAGAAGCTCGTGGATAAGGTGGCGGCATGCCAGAAAAAGGAGTGATCTCTGAAGGGCCTTTTGATGATGGTACAAGCCCCAGCATGGATACCTGTATTGCTTGCAGTAGTATCAAAACAAAGGCCTGCTACCCACTCATTTACTTGTGGCCATTGCTTCAAGACATCTAAAACTGCTCTCCCCATTTCTTCTCCCGTTCCAGAAATAAGCTTTGGAATAGACAGTAATTTTCTAATTCGCCTGCACCAGTCACAACAATGGGCATTACATCAATCTTACCCCCATGCATGGATGGAAGAAGCTTTCCATCAAAATGAATTATTAAAGGGGTATTTGGTTGGAAACTGGCTTTAATGTCTTCTCCCATCTGCATCCGTGTTGATCGCCGAGACCTGTAGAGAGAGGATGATGAAATGTGATCTCTTCAATTTCCACTCCAGCAGCTGAAAGGGCAGGTGCCACAATGTGCATAGCAGCTCTTGCAGATGTTCCAGTGCGGTCCAGAGCAGCCAAGAACTTTTTATCCCTAACAATTACACCTGGTTCAAGCTTCTCCTTTTTTGAGATGATGATGAGAGTGTCTGTAGAACAATTCATCACCAGATGATTCTTCACTTCCTCCTGACCGGAATTTTCACATTGGTTGAGATCCACAACCTTTGTCAATTGCCTCATTTCTTCCTTTGATTTCCTGCGAAGTTTTTCCATTCTTTCCATGCTTATCTGTCGTGCTTTTGCCTTTCTTGAAAACTCCTTGTCTTCTGGACCCATAATCATTTTTCCGATCGTTCCTTTGATCCTTAAGAAATCTTTATCCTCCTGCAATTTTATTTCTGTTTCCACTTCTGAATGAGCTACATCGAAAAGCTTCTTTAAGCTGGTGACAAATTCTGCTTCATTCTTCTCTTGGGTAGGAGTTCGTCGAGTTCGGTTCTTGACCAGCCCTTCATGCTTTTTGTAAAGCCTTTTAGCTTTGAGACAATATAAGGCTTGTGGGATGTAATTAAGGAGGCTTTTTCCCACATAGCAATAACTTCGTTGGCTACAGTTGCGCAAGCTACAGAGACATTTTGCTTTCCCACCTTAATGTGATAAAAAAGACGTTTAAGGACATCACTGTTATTGGAAGCTGCTTCTCAGAAAAACCCTCTTCCAGCACTTGTCCGACCAACCAGACTTCACACTTGTTTCTGGTTTTTGCCATAATTCTGAGGGAAAAAGTTTTACCACCTGTTAGTCTTAAATAATATATAATATAATCATTAATCACTCACCTAAATTATATTATGACTTGATTACTGTAAGAAAGTTGTAAAGTAACATGAAGTACCTTTCTAGAACATAAACTTGTGAAAATATCAGTAATTATAGATGAAAAAGCAAATAAAACATCATATAATCCATAAGGGAAAAAATGGAAATTCTAGAATAGTTATCCTGAAGGAGAATTTTCTAGAATTCTCTCTAAAGAATATAGGGGGGTTACTGGACCATTCCTGAAAATGACCTACTTATCTTCCATTTTATTTATGAATTTATATACCAAATTTAAGAGGACATCACAAAATAAATAAATATATTTGCCAGAAAAATGAAAATTTTCTCATGAGGGGTAAAATAGATATGCATTGAGGGGTGGGATACAAAAAGCTCTTGTCTTAATAATTTGCATGAAGTCTTTATTCATGACAATTACTTTTTTAGTATGTGTGCGTTGAGCCATCATAAATTTCGATTTTTCGAAACGGCCTAATATATATATATATATATATATATATATATATATATATATATATATTATAATATTTTTTTTTGGGGGCACTGATAAGGTTTGGCCTAGGGCCCACAAGCAAGTAAATCCGGCCCTGTGTATATTTGCAGTTAATGCTCGTAATGGCGACATAGGGTTTTAAAATACACACACACACACACAGACACACATCGTATTAAGATATACTTCTCCCGATTCTGCAACACGAACTGATAAAATAGTTTCCCCATAAAAAAAAATATATTGAAAAAGTCACTTACGATACTGAAATACGAAAATTATCAACTTTATTTCCCGAAAAGAATACCATTTTTAGGGGCCTTTTCACCTATTTCTTTTCACTCTTTTTCTTCTCAAAGAGCCTTCATCACTATTAACTTTTTATACTCCTTGTGAACAGAATCTTAAATGCTCCCAAAACAGTTTTCCTTTTCCTAGTTTTCATTACCATATATTTGATGCAAATCCACAAGGAAAAAAGAAAAATTATTCCAAGGCCTTTCGTGTATTCGGAAGTACAACCTCGTCAGGGTGACGAGGTGTACTTCTGAATACATGAAGGCCTTGGAATAATTTTTCTTTGCATCATTCATTCATTTCACGTGTTTAATTGTGAATTCATCCCATATATATATATATATATGTGTGTGTGTGTGTGTGTGTAATGCATACCGCAAAGTAAAGAAATAGAAAGCGAAACTAGGAGCCGAACCATTGCCAATATTTATCCAAACTGATGTCATTTTGTTTTGTTCCATAAATACTCACGATTCTTTTCCGCTTAAACAAGAAATCCTAAAATGATCATTTCATT